>CAVMFT010000241.1:0-101419 GCA_963680785.1 Diplosoma virens
TGGGCAGTTTTTATCTGATCTGCAGTTGCATTGTTTGGCGTCTACTTTGTTGTCCGAGTTGTTTAGGCGTGAAGTGGTTTGCTTATTTATCATAGATTTCACATTTGGCATGCAACTATAGCTCAGTTTTATGTTGTTTTTGTTAAAAATTTTGTGGTATTTGTTGCTGGGTGGAAAGTGTTTATTGAAAAGGGTAAAAAATTCTTTGCCAATGTTAGTGGTGACTTCATCATTAAAAGGAGGGCTGAACCAAATAATTATTCTTGTTCTGTTTCTTGATCGGTTTTTGAGATTGAGTTGAATTGATCTGTTTGTTTTGGTCTTCTTTTACATAAGTTAATTTTCCTGTATCCGCTTTTTTCAAGGGCTAGTTGATATTTCGGGATTGTTTTATTGAATTCTTGTAAGCTGTATGAATTTTTTGATCAGCGTGATGAGATCATTTTGGGTAACTGTTTTTTATATTGGGAGGGTAATTCGATTTAGCATTGATATAAAGGGGTATGTCTCCGGGTTTGTGGTATGGCCAGTATTTACCTGTAATTAAATTAGGGTGATATAAAATTTATAAAATTTGACATCATTGAATTTTACCCGTCCATAACCGAAAATTTACTGAAAAAATCCATTAACTTTGCAAAAGAATACGTCAATATTGATGATGACACAATCAACCTCATTATGCACTGCAGAAAATCTAAACTGTTTGGCGATCAAGGTACGTGGACAAAGAAAAACGGTAGCCTTTTTGACGTAACAATGGGCTCATACGATGGGGCAGAAATATGTGAACAAGTTGGACTATATTTATTACACGAACTTGATAAAACCATAAAAAATCAACACCTGGGACTATACAGAGACGATGGCTTGGCAATAATAAACAGTAAATCAGGACCAATCATCGAAAGAATCAAAAAAAACATATCGACAATTTTTCAAAACAATGGCCTCAAGATAACAACAGAATCTAAACTTTTACAAACTGATTTTTTAGATATCACCCTAATTTAATTACAGGTAAATACTGGCCATACCACAAACCCGGAGACATACCCCTTTATATCAATGCTAAATCGAATCACCCTCCCAATATAAAAAACAGTTACACAAAATGATCTCATCACGCTGATCAAAAAATTCATACAGCTTACAAGAATTCAATAAAACAATCCCGAAATATCAACTAGCCCTTGAAAAAAGCGGATACAGGAAAATTAACTTATGTAAAAGAAGAACCAAAACAAACAGATCAATTCAACTCAATCTCAAAAAACCGATCAAGAAACAGAACAAGAATAATTATTTGGTTCAGCCCTCCTTTTAATGATGAAGTCACCACTAACATTGGCAAAGAATTTTTTACCCTTTTCAATAAACACTTTCCACCCAGCAACAAATACCACAAAATTTTTAACAAAAACAACATAAAACTGAGCTATAGTTGCATGCCAAATGTGAAATCTATGATAAATAAGCAAACCACTTCACGCCTAAACAACTCGGACAACAAAGTAGACGCCAAACAATGCAACTGCAGATCAGATAAAAACTGCCCACTTAACGGAAAATGTTGCAGAAACTCAATAGTTTACAAAGCCTCCCCAAAAACTGGTGAAACTGACAAATTTTATTACGGCAGCTGCGAAACATCATTTAAACTCCGATATAATAACCATAAACAATCCTTTAAAAACAACAGAAAAATTAACTCCACTGAACTATCCAAAGCCGTTTGGGAATTAAAACAATCAGGACTATCGCCAGAAATAAGATGGAAAATCGTACAACACGCAACTCCATTCCAATGTAATTCAAAAACATGCAACTTATGCTTATCAGAAAAATTGCAAATATTTCAGGCTGACCCAAATAAATTATTAAATTAGCGCTCGGAGTTGGTCTCAAAATGTCGACATCGAAGTAAATTTAAATTACGAAGTTTTAATTACGCTGGCAGTTAATAAATATATTTACAAACTCGGTTTACCTTATTTTTACATCACACCTTTATCCACTTTGTTGATCAGCAAATTAAATAACCCATCTCTACACTACATACTTATCGAACTAAAAATATTCTTAAATTATACACTGTAAAAAAATTTACTGTTTTAATTTTAATTCGTACCCTAATAATTGTCATTTTCAAACGCATTTCTTTAGCATCTTTTTATCGTATTTCCAATGTGCAGACTATTCAATCAAATTTTAACGCATTTTTAATGCAAACTTTTTATATTTACCCATTATTTTCAAACGATAGAGCAAGCTACGTAAAAAACACTTTTTCTTTGGCAATAAAATTCATTTATCGATTAATATTTCAACCGTAGTTTTTCTCTTGTTGTTGTTTTACGCTTTTTCGCCGGCATTCAAGCACTTTGTTTAAACTATATTTTTATTTATTTATTTTGTTTTTCAGATTTTTAATTGCCCCCTGACGAGCCCAGGCAGGCAAAACAATCTGTTGGGGCAAATAAAATTAATGTTAAATTAAAAAATCAAAAAATTTTTTGGTCTGTAAATTAATTATCTAATTATCTAACCGCTCTGACTCGACGTCATTGAGCACTTTCCTGATGAACACCGACCAAAAATTTTGAAAAATTCCTATATATATTATTAATAAAAGCACTAAAGTAGATTAAAAATTAACAGTTTAAAATCCACAACAGCCTGTTTTATCTTGTAGAATCGTCAGGTGGTTACTTATTCAAATAGAATTTTATATTATATCAAATAGAATATTTATTCAAATAGAATTCTATTTGAATAGGTAACCACCTGACGATTCTACAAGATGAAACAGGCTGTCGTGGTTTCAACCTTTTTGTTGTAGTGTTTTTAATTTAAATATATATATTAGAATATCAGATTGGACAAAGCCAGGTTATCGTCTAAACGTCCGAACACAATATAGGTAGAAAGCCTTGTATCTTGTAAAGCATGTAAAACGAATAACACTCGATAAGTCCCTGTTTTGCCCTTAAGGGGCTCATCAGGAATATGGTACGAATTACATGTGCAGTTCTTTACCACGAGGGACGACATACGAAGGTTTTACCGTACTGATAAACACATATTACCAGATAGAGAACCGGATACGAATGAATTGCTCATGACCCAAGATAGAGAACTTGGCACGGAGCAATGTAAACAGGTACTAAATTGCGAATTAAACAAGCATAAGCCAAATATATACATCACAACAACAATTCCTGTCTTCAACCAAGGTATCTTGTCACCAGGGTGGCCGAACAAGAACTGACTGAAGGTTTCAGAAAAGTTGTCACTTATATACAAATGATTTATATAATTTAACGCCTTAGGGCAAGTCACTATAATAAGAATGGCGAGTTAAGTACAGGTTTACATAAACATACGATAAATTAACAGAGCGTTTCAACAGGCCTGGCTCTAAACTGTTTCGCATAAGCTCATCAGCAATCGAAATTATAGAGTGCTCTACAAGTGAGTAACCACCGATGTGGAGCTATATATTAGAATATCAGATTGGACAAAGCCAGGTTACCGTCTAAACGTCCGAACACAACATAGGTAGAAAGCCTTGTATCTTGTAAAGCATGTAAAACGAATAACACTCGACAAGGCCCTGTTTCGCCCTTAAAGGGCTCATCAGGAATATGGTACGAATTACATGTGCAGTTCTTTACCACGAGAGACGACATACGAAGGTTTTACCTTACTGATAAATACATATTACCAGATAGAGAACCGGATACGAATGAATTGCTCATGACCCAAGATAGAGAACTTGGCACGGAGCAATGTAAACAGGTACTAAATTGCGAATTAAACAAGCATAAGCCAAATATATACATCACGACAACAATTCCTGCCTTCAATATATTGTCCAGTCATTTGCTTAATATATATATATATATATATATATATATATATATAAAATTTTGGATTTCGTTTAATATTCGCCGTGCTTTTATTGTGTAATCTTTTAAGTTTTGGGTAATTTCCAAAGTCTGCAAGGTTAATTACGGCGTAGGGTGAATGAGACCTAAATTAAAAAATTGAAAGTCCACTTTAGCTGGTTAATGTGCATTGTATTTTACTTTCAAGTTATAGTAGTATTAATAAATTATAATTTTTTTTATGAGGCCGCGACCAAGGAGAGGTATTTAAAAAATTAATTAATAGAGCCTTTTATGAAAGCTCGATTTTTAATTATGATGTACTTCTTATTTTCATAAATTCCATGATGTTATAGAAATGTAGAACTTCTCGTTTTTTTAACTGCATGTGCTACACTTAGAGAACAAAACAAAGAACTAAGCATACAAAAAATCACAAGAGTTACTGGTAGCAAATGATAAAATTCCGCCAATTAATGTGTTTGCTTATTGACTCTTGTGATTACGTTTGGTGTAAAAAGTTCTTTTGTATATCGTTGTCAAAATATTTAGTTTTTTAGCATATCTAACAGCCAGTTAGTTATTCAGTATATCTAACGCTCATATTGCAGCAGATAACAAAAAAGTTTGCTTATTCATATTCTCATTGTCGCGAAAACTTTCGTGGCATGTTGGTGTCTATCAAGTGTATAAATAAGTTTTATCTTCTAAAATGCTGGTTCGACTGAAGCTTCCAAGTTTGGCAAAGCTCTGGCTTTGGTATATCTCTACGGCCAACACGTGTTGAAAATGCCATTAGTAATTTCTGAGAGTTGCTTTTGATTATCTTTAGTTTTAGTTTTAAAAATTAATAAAATAAAACAAAATTATTCGTAATTTTTTTTTAGAATTATTGGTAAAATTAAAAATTTTTGCTATTATATAAATCATGAAAAGATTTTTTTTGAAAAAATTTGAGACGGATGATTCAACTTATATATGCTGTGCAAAAAAGACGTACAATCAATTTAACTTTGTGGTCTCCGTCTAAAAGCGACTTCCAAAAAGTTAGCAAAAAACGACACTTCTCCCTCTAGTGACCGGAAATTAAATGATTACACTATAAAAGTATTTTTAAAGCAAGTAAGTTATAGTACAGTAATTTTTAAAAATTTTGAAAATATGTTTTTTAGTTTAGTAAAACTCGATTTTTATTTTACTACGGTTAAATAGACCTCTATTTAATATTTTGATATATAAAAGAATCAAAATATTAAAGTTGCTTTTAATTGTATTAATAATTATAGTTTACATCAGGGTTTCGCAATTACTGAACCGTGGACTTGTGCCAATCAGAGATCTTAGGCAGTACAGCCTACATAATGTTCTATTCCACTTCACCCGATTTTATTTCCAGCTTACAAACTAAGACCTTTTTTTAACTAACTAACAAGTTTTAATGAAAAAATCCTATTTAATTTTGTTTATTATGTTTAGACACATAAAAAATTTTTAAGGATCGTTATAAAGTCAAGAACGGCCATCTAATTGCAGTCAATTATTAAAAATTTCTAGAACAAAAACTAACCTATGTACACTGTCTACATAATTTTGGTAAATTTGTAATTAGAAAGAATAGTTTTTACCTTAAATTTTTTTTTTAATTTTAAATAATTTATGGAATTTATGTTATAATATTATAAAACCAACATATTATTTTTTGTTTAGAAATCCTGCCGCGTACAAATATCAAAGTGCACAAACTCATGAATCGTCCCAGGGCTTGGCCATCGTACATTCCTAGACGGGAAACTGGAAGCTGTTACGCAAAAAATATGTATTGATTGATTAACTGTAACAAAAAAAATTCTAAAAGCGTATAACATTTGAATTTATAAAATAAAATTGAAAAAAACTAAAATTTTGTACTAATGTAACCAATTAAAAAAGTTATTTGTAATCTATTTTTAAAATAGACTTTTTGCTTCAAACTTAGGAACACTAGCTATATTTACAGCAAAGTTTTAAAATATGAAGTATTGTTGAGTCTTGATTTCGCAATTTTTATCAAATTAAAATGTATCGAAGTACTCTGTGGTAGATGGCAGTAAAGAGTAGTCTGTGGCATAATGCATCATGCACGCCAATGCAACCATGCATCTGGTAGAAGCTACAAATCTCAAATTAATATTATAAATTGATATCAATTTTTAAGTTTTTATTTAAAATTCTAGTAGGAAAGTTTTTTCTCAAAATTGTTTACAAAAAGGGTATTAGTTCACAATAACCATACAAAAAACAAAAACAGATTATCATATTTAAATTAAACCTTAAACTTGTTCGATTTCTGGTCAAAGATATACATGATTTTTTTTTCAAATAGCTTTGAAAACAAAGATATATCATCGATAGTCATGTTTAAGTCAATAGAGAAAATCATACTTAAATCAAGTCATTAAACTCGGTAATTCCTGGTAAGAAACCTACATAATTTATCTTCAAAATAGCCTTGAAATTAAATATATATTTTCAATAATCATGTTTAAATCAATAATGACAATCATACTTAAATCAAGCTTCAAATTTTGGCACTAGCACCCCATCCCGAGCCTACAAATCAACTCAGCAGTATGATGCGCGAGGATAGTTTTTATGCAATGCCACAAGATGGTGACAAAACGTGAGCGATCTGTCCAGTTTTACCCCGAGATAAGTAGGGGTTGGACAGAACGGTAAAAGTCTATCATTGTTGTAAACTTTTAGCTCACGTTTGGCCTCTCGGTTATTTAAGTGAAAAGCTGCCGTCACCGTTTTAGTATGACTGAGCTTCAACTTCCAAGTCTGGAGATACGCTGAAAATGTAGACATGTCTTGATTTAAAGTCCCCTCCAAGTCCTTCCAGTTTCAAGAAGAGTGCAACAATGCCGTATCATCAGCATAAGCAAACTTTCTGGAAATCATGGAAGGAAAATTGTACATATAGATGTTTTATAGGAGGAGAGCCAAAACTTATCCTTGAGGAACACCGTTTCTTAGACGGCGAAACCAGGCATCCAGCCAACTGAGCTTCGCCGACTGGGAGCGACATTCTCTTTGGCCTACTGTGGATCTCTGCACCCTGATCATATCTTGTATGGTCTTTTAAGTGGGTTCTCAGATGCTCGCAAAGAGAGACTAAAATCTAGACGCCCATTTGTGCCAGCTGCGCAGAATCTTTTGGATAACCTTGCCGGACTTGGCATCCGCGCTTCTGAGTGGAAAAATCACAAATGGAATGTGGAGTACTGCAAAAATTCTTCCAAGCTCGGTGTTTTTGTGCCCAGGACCGCTACCAGGCCTGTTGGAATGGGCTTGTCCAAAGCAGCTTTGGTTAAGCTCAACCGCTTGAGAACTGGTGTTAGGCCATTCCATTCGTCCGTGCACAAACGGGGTCTCGCTCCTTCACCGAATTGTGAGTGCGGCGCCGCTGAACAAACCGCAGACTACGTTTTAATAGCGTGCCCTATGCATCGGGCACCACATGGAGCACGAGGTCTGACGGTTTTGGATGACGAAACTCGATGCTGGCTTAACAACATCACTACATCTGAATCCGGCAGTACAGCAGCCTGCCTGGAGTTGTAAAAGGATAAACCCTCAGCCCCAGTCCGGCTTGTGTCTGACCTAGCGTGGATGTCCTTCCAAACGACGGCGAAGCTTGAAGTTGTCCTTCAAGTATGATACAAATATAATAGAAAGAAAATCTCAATACTATTATATTTGATTATCCTCGAGATTCTACGACTGGGAAGAGTCTCCGCAACTATTTCAGAAAACTTGCGCCGCGAATATCCTCGTCCACTGCTTGAAACGTAAAAAGTTTTATGACTTTGGAGCTAGATAGTAAATTAAATATTCCTTTATTTTCTAAAGCCACTGAGAACCGTAGCAAAAAGTTTAAAGAATTATATGTACTTGATCAAGGATGGCAAAGTTTTTTGTTGACGTGTCAAAATATTTCAAATAATACTTAGCAACTTAATACCACACCAACTCAAGATATTTTAAGGAGTGCAATCAAAAAAACACGTCGATTTAAATTGAAGAATAAAAAAGTCATTTCTTTGATCACAGCATTGATTGTGCCAAAACTATTAGGTTGGATAGAAAGTCCTGTCACAAAACCTAAAAAGCCAATCTACACCTTAAAAACCAGATTGCAACTTTTTAATCAAGTTGATTAGCAGTCAGTTCATGTGGAAACTATTGACAATATTTTGAGACCTTTCCAAGTTTGTTTAATTGTGTTATTACTGTCCTATGACATGTGCTAAACCAGCATGCCGATTCCCAAGCTGTTTGTTATGAATTTTTTTCAACAACGTTCTTTAAAAAATTAAAATTAATAGAAGAGGATCTTTCTGATCAAGGGGAGTCAACGAGAGAACAATTGCCCAATTCAAATTGTTTAAACCAGGGGTGGGCAAACTACGGCCAGCGGGCCACATGCGGCCCGCCACAACTTTTTGTGGGGCCCGCAAAAGCCTCATGAAAAAAACTTTACTCTCTCTTCGCTTTCAGTCGTGATGATCTATAAAAATTAGTCATCACATTCAATCAATGTCCAAAATTTGAGATCACTTTTTTGGAGACGAAAAAGGATATTTTGGACCTTGAGTAAAAGTTGTGATCTTTTTTTTAGAGATTACCATAGTGCGGCCCGCAGACAAAATCAGCTTGTAAATGAGGCCCTCGAGCTAAAAAGTTTGCACAGGCCTGGTTTAAACCATTGTTGGCAGTTACGAATACTCGGAGTCTCATTTTGGTAGGCAGAATGACTGTTTCTTGCTGCTTTCAATGATTTTGAGCCCTTTTTGTATTCATACAAGATGCAACGTTTCAATGTCTGTTTGATCAATTCCCATTTTAGAGTTTTAAATCAATATCAAAATTGAAGGAACTGTTATTAAATTAATCTGAAACAGTAAATTAAAGCATTATAATAATAACAGTAACATTCACTCAAAAATAATTAATAATAAAATTCCAGATTAAAAATGCGACAGAACTTTCTATCCAACCTAATACATTTGAAATCAAAGCGATAACCTTTTTTTTGGTTTTCAATTTATATTGCCATGGTTTTATAATGCCTAACCACTATTTTTGCCACAGTTGCTTTCATTCATGAGTAGTCGGGAAGGGCAGGTTTGATGACCTCCACAATGAGGCGATGACGTCATCAGTGCGCGAGCCCTAGGTTTTCTGAGTCCCCAAGATAGCAAACCTAAAGTCAAACCTTTGGTTTAAAGAAACCCTATTTTCTAACCGGAAGACAGTAGTCTTGATTTCCTCTGTAGATCACTCAAATATTAATTTTAGTTTTACTTTCTAGTGTTAATATTATAAAAATTATTTGTTTCAATTCCATTTAGTTTCAAATTCAATTTTAACAATTACTTTTTAGTCTTACCTGATAAAAAAGTAGTTTTATGCAACATTAAGATTGAAGTTTTATTTAAAACGATTTTATAATTAAAAATTTATTATAAATGCGGTATATAATTACCAAGCAAAACAACGTATTTCCTGTATTTTCGCAGAGAAGCGTGATTGCACGTGAATGTCGTTTCCTGTTCAGAAGCTGAATTGTATTTTTGGTTGCAAAAGTTTGACCTCAAGTAAACTCTAACCATTTTTTAAAAAACTCAATTTACTTAATATGTATTTTTTGTTAACTTTTAATCTCAAAATCAATATTTATGCACATTTAAACGTTTTCTAGGCAAGCTTGATTTTTAATTTTAAAAGTTTTTTCTAGGCAACCTTGTATTTTTGTTCCATTTGTGTTTAATTTTTAAAAAGTTTTTTCTAAACAAGCTCAATTTTTTGCTATTTATAGAACATCTACGATTAATTTTTCAAAAAAACTATTCCAGGTAACTTTGATTTTTAGATTGAACTTTTTTTTTCTACAGTAAACAAACTTGATTTTTGTTTTAACACATTTGTTCAATTTTTTAATAAAATTTTCTGAACAAACTTGATTTTCGTTATAACTACGTTTAATTTTAAAATTTTCTTACAAACCTTTATTTTTTCTTGTAAGATATCTACAATTTTTTAAAGTTTTCGAAACAAACTTAATTTTTACTCAGTTTGTTTTAATGATGACTGTTGAATTTAGAAAAAATGGCTGCGATCCTAAAGTATTCCCTGTATAAGTCTAACTACATTGTTTAAAAAAAATTTTGGAGGTAATTATGACGTACTCCACTACAGGCCATTTCATCGTGCACGCTTATCGTAAAACTGGAGGCAAACGTTTTTTTGACCGGAGTGCGCTGTAAAAGATCACTTCAATGGTATTATTCTTCTAATGATATTATTATTTAGAAACTTCAAAACTTCAATTTTATGATTCAAAATACGCACAGTTCTGGGGGGGAAGGAATTAAAAGCTTGACAAAAGATACTGTTTCCTGTTTATCTCAAACTTGCAGTGGCCTGGTGGAGATAAGCAAATACTTGATTCAAAAGAGTCTTTTGAATACGTTATACTGGGTATTTTTTTGATTCATTCATTGGAAAAACAGTTTAGTAAACTTAGGCAAGGATCTGGGAAAAAATATTTTATCACAGTACAGCAAATTTTTAAAGAAGTCACTATTTCTAAAGCAAAGTTAGTTTTGAATTTAAACAGTGATGCTGTAAATAATCTAGTTGAAATTGAACTTGGTCACCATTGCCAAAAATGTTTTTTTACATTAGTTTAACGAATGTGCGATATATTGAATTGTTTTCCGGAAATGCAAACCTCTGTTGCTGCAGATTCAATAGCTGCACTTGTATACATAGCTGAATATTTAAATGCTAAAAAGAAAAATAAAGATTTAGATGACAGCCACTTCTACTATGAAAAGATTGGTGGTTTTACGGCAGATTTAAATCGGGGTGACTTTCACATACCAGGAGATTCCCCCGTATATCAATAGGTTATATGTAGTTATGTTATGCTCTATGACGTGGTTAATTATTTCTGCAGAACGTTTTGGTGCAAAATTTTGAAAACAATTTTGAATCTTTATGATTTGAACATCAAAAAGACTTACCTTTCAAGATTAGCAAACAATTTGTTCAACAACTATTCCCATCTTTACTCTCCAAAATCTTTCCAAGAACCGCGACAAAAATGCTAAAACTTACAACAAATTAATTAAATAAGCTTAACTTATATTTCGAGTTACTGTAATAGGACTCTTGATGAGAGTTCCTGCTTCATCAAAAAATCCAACGACACAAGGCTATCACCTGCGGGGTTATGTTGGAACACGCAAGTATTCATTAATAATTTATTAATTTTTATCAAATAGCTTTGTCAGCCAACGCCTGTAGAGATTTTTTGCTATTTTTATAGATATATATTTTTAGCTAAAACAGAGTTTTAACAAAATTTTCAGAGATGTGTGTGACGTAATTATGACATCAAATTACCATATCAAGTTCTCAAAGTCATGTTTTAATTATTGTACACGTTTTTTAGTTAGCCTGTACTATAACAACTGTTTAATATTAACAAGCTTTTTATAAATCTATGCCTCCAGTTTTAACTCGCGCTTGCACGCTGATATGGCCTGTAGTAGAGTACGCCGTGGAGGTAACCAATAAGTCTCTGTTTTTTTTTTAACAAGTTAAACAATGTTACGTTGGCATAAATTAAATAAAAAAAGTTTTATTAACCCATTATATTCCACTGTCCTCATTTGAGGACAGTCTAAAAAATTACAAATATCTTTTTAATGACTGTATTTTGCATAATTTTTCAAGTATAAATCACTTATTGACTCTTTAATTGATTAGGATTAACATTGATATCAATGAAAATAGCCTCCGAAAAGTATGTAATTTCAATTACAAAAATGCATAAAATGAACAAATAAAATCAGTGTTTTATTTTGATCTCTAGTTCACAGTATATTAAATTCTATCACCCAGTATTGAAATATGGTAATCTATGCACTATAAATAATTACTTTAGATATAATATACTCGTATAACCGTTTCGACTCTCTACAAGAGTATATATGGATTATAATAATGCTGTCCTCAAACGAGGACAGTGGGATGCTATGGTATCAGGGCGCTCAAAGTACCAGTGGCGACATGTTCTGACTTGTGCATTCGTTCACAACAAGCAAACAGTTGTAATACTGATACTCTTAACAGTTTTGATTCTTCATTCGCAGAGTAAGGTTATTGTAAAGTGAAGCTCTGGATTATCTCTAACTTTAGCTCAGTGGGGTGATTTTATATATCAGAATTACTTGGTATGTGAACGGCGTTTTGTGAGCAATAAAAACGTAAGTAAATTTATAATGAATTTTTTATTTTGATATCATTTTTTGCCAATGCTACTCTAACTGATCTGTAAAATGTCATATCTTCTGAAAGTAGTGCACATGGTTGAAGAAATGTCTACACCCAGTTTTTCTTTATTTTCAACAGATGTCTAGAAAACGATTGAAAGCCCTTACAATGGATGAAATAGCAGAAGAGTTGCAAAAGTATGAGGAAAATTTGGACAATGATGACGATGATAATTTTGGTGATGTAATCATAGTACCACCTGATGTTGATGCACTAACTGACGAGGAAGATATTGCAGACAATGAAATGGGTGATGTCTTAGTTCAAGATGTTCCTGGTACTCTCGAAATACACACCAAAGATAATGATCAAAATGAGGCTGATGAGTCTGATCGTCCCAAACCAACTAAAAAGAGGAAGTTATGTGAATCTTTTCCTAAGTGGAAACATTTTAGCCCAAAATACACTAAAGGAAGAGCAAGAGATGATCATGATCAATCGCATTTGCGTGAAATGAAAGAAGCATTAAAATTTTCAACTACTGTTGATATATTCGAGGAACTTATGATACCTGAAATATATGATCACATTGTGAAAGAGACTGTACGATATGCTACCACATATAAAAATGCAATGGACTTTATAATGACCAGTAATGAGTTGAAAGCTTTCATTGGTGTCTTATTACTTTCAAGTTATCATAAATTACCGTCAGAGCGATATTATTGGTCAAACGACGAAGACTTAGAAATATTACTCGTAAAGAATGCATTGTCAAGGAATCGTTTTCAGATGCTGAAAAGTTTCATACATTTTGTTGATAATTCAGAAGCAGAAAATAACAAACATGACAAAGGCTTCAAAATTAGACCGCTCTACACCATGTTGCAAAAGTCCTTCATCAAATTCGGTATTTTTGAGGAAAATTTATCCATTGATTAAATGATTGTTCGCTATTATGGTCACCATTCTCTCAAACAGTTTATACGCGGCAAACCAATCCGTTTTGGATACAAATTTTGGGCATTATGTGGAGTATCAGGATACTGCTATAATTTTGACCTATATTGTGGTAAAACAACTAACATGGAAGAGAACAGTGACTTATTGCTTGGTTCCAAAGTAGTGTTGAACATGCTATCTGTAGTGGAAAATTCACATTCGTACACTGTGTTCTTTGATAATTTATTTACTGATTATCCACTGCTAGTGCATGTAAGAAATTTAGGATTTCAAGCCACAGGAACAATGAGGGAAAATAGGTTGAGCAAGTGTCCTTTGAAAGATTCAAAATTATTGAAAAAAGAAAAAAGAGGAAGCTACGATTACAGGTTCGATTGTAATGAGGAAATCCTTATAGTGAAATGGTTGGATAACAAATGTGTTACTGTAGGTACAAATAACGACACTGTTGAACAAACAAGAACAGTAAAGCGATGGCAGAAAGAAAAAAAAGCGAAAGGACCTGTTCCACAGCCAAATGTTCTCTATAGCTATAACAAAAACATGGGAGGGGTTGATAAACATGACTGGCTAGTAGGGAAATATTCAGTTGGCATTCGGAGAAAGAAGTGGTACTGGCCTTTGTTTATTCGTATATTAGATATGACGATGGTAAATGCGTGGACTATCTATAAGTTCGTCACAGCAAACGATGATAAAGAGATCTTGAGCCTTCTAGACTTCAAGAGACAAGTCTGTATATCATATCTGAAAGGAGCCGATCACAAGGAGACAACTGGTAGAAAGAAAGTCCAAGGTCCATCTAAAATTGCAACTCATGTTAGATTTGATCGTAAGGAACATTTTTTGCAGAAGCGTAATAAACAACGGAGGTGCCAGAACAAAGACTGTAAAGGCAAACCAAGAACATACTGCAACAAGTGCGATGTAACTTTATGCATGGCTTGTTTTATTCCTTTCCATTCTAAATAAATTATTTTTGTAACAATCTTTGCAAGCTTCGTTCACAAAAGGACTAATTCTTTTTCAAAAGGATGTGATATTATGTGATATTATATATAAGTCATGATTTCTTTATTGTATTTTTTCAATTATAGTTGTATATACCTTATTATCCCAGTGTCCTCATTTGAGGACAGGCTGTATTTTCTTTATTTCTTTAAATAAACATTAAATTGGAGCTTCATCATGTTTTATATTCCTATTTAAGTAAGCTATGAAAAAATTTCAACGAAATTCGCAAAATTAAAAACTTGGGATATAATGGGTTAAAAAAATGAGTTAAAAATATACTTTTTAAAGTATCTTTAAGTTGAATATTTTTAAAATGTAAAAATATTGAAGTTCCTGTTACAACCAATTGAGAATCGAGCTAAAATTAAGTCATCCTAAAAATATTCTTACAATTTTTGAGTATTTTACATTTTCGACTAAAAACTTTTAAGCTTTTCGAGAGAATTATCAAAAACCTTGCAAGTTTTTATACAGTAATTTAAAACTTGACCACAAAACGTTGGAATCAAAAATGAAGTTAAAAATTCTAATCTTTAATAACCGTAAATGGTTTATTTTATAAAGTCACAGGACAAAACTTTTCTTGGACTCTTTAGAGGTATTTAGGTTCTTTTTAGAAGTTAAAGACGTTGTAGATAAAAGACTGATTTATTGGTTTATTAATTTATTTGTTTTTGTCATTCTGAGCAAAAGTGTGTCTTGAAAGTGAAGTTTTTAGTTATTTTGTAAAAATCCTGCTTTTTTAAAGGTTTATATTTAGATTTTCAAGCTAAAGATAGAAAGCCTTTTGAACAAATTTCAGCTTAATTTGTCTGCATAATCTCCCATTTCATTTGGATATGACAACTAACTATGATAGGACTTGATAGAATAAATCTTATTGAAACATTGTTGAAAAACAACCAACTTTTCTTAAAATTGATCTTACTTATATAAAACTTTTCTTTTGGTAACTTACGTTGGTCTTTTTTGAATAAAAATTTTAAAGAATTGCTAATTTTAGAAAAAAATTTAGTTGATAAAACTAATAAATGTATTAAACTGTACTTTAAAAAGTAGTTTTGTCACGAGTTTTGTTAATAAAAGTAAAAAAAAATTAATCTTTACAAAATGTAAAACTTTTAACATAAACTGTTATTACACTTGACTGTGGATCAAATTAGCAGCTACAGTAAGATTAAGTCATTATTTTGAAATCTTACACAAATTTTTGGATCAAGCTTGTAGGCTAATGAAATAAATTTTCATTTTATAAATTGTTTTTAACAGGAAAAACAATAAAATTTGAGGTGTATTACACAAGTTAAATTTTTCTTTTACTCTATTTTTACTCTGGGAATTAAATTAATATAGCCAGAATTTTACACACCAACAAGGAATATGTCACAGTATGGTGCTACTACAGCGTGCGATCTACCACACTATAGCATGAGGTCTACCTCCCGTTATCACTATAGCGTGCGGTCTACCACTAAATCATTCATTATTTACATAGCTATAATAATTCAAGACACCACATATACATATTACACATAAAGGTAAATTTTTTTATTTTTTTCTAGCAATACACACTTCGTATATCTTCTAAGAATGAAACAAATAAATCATTGGATTTTTTTCTCATCACCTTCCAGCAAAAATGGTCAAGATGAGTCTGGAGCAGCTGACGACTAACGCCTCGTATTTCTTAAGAATAATAGTTTTGGCGTCCAACCACGACCGCTCAATTGCCTGCGTGTGTGCTTCTGTCGCTGGATCCACATAATGTTGCTGGTGGTTCACCGCAGAATGCTGGTAACCCATGGCATTTAGGTTGCTATAAGCAGGCCACTCATATGAATGAATTACCGAACTATCTGGACACTCCCTTTCAATTATTGGGATTAGAGTGTTGCGGTCACGCTGTTCCACCCAAAAGTATCGAAAATCTGAGCCTTGTTTAAGATCAAAAACCCAAGGCTCATCAATTCTAGGCCCATGGTTTCTGTTGTTTTCTTGTTTTGCTTCACTGTCCTCGGAGAGGGGAGCGTTGTCTCCATTCAGCATCCTTTCTCGGTTGTACTTCCGTCGACCAGCAAATCTTGCCTCATCAATTTGGATAGGGTTATCTAATGTTCCGATCATCTTTTCTGGTCGTTGATGAAAAACTATATTGTACACACCTCTCTGCACATATTGAACCAGTCAGTTCAGTATTGGCAGATTTTTCTGTGAGAGTCGTTACCGTGGACATTGGTATATCCAATACAAACAGAAATACTAATTCTAATATTTCACATAGGCTTAGGTTGCAATGCATTTTGTTGTTCATGTCCGTGCAATGGAAAAATTGATTTCCTGTACAAACAAACCGTGTAGTTTGGCAATCCTTTCGAGGACAACGTTAACCAGGCCTAAATTCTCCTCCTTTGTAACGCTTTCTTTTTTCCTGCATAATGGAACCACATTTATGGCATGAATCTGCTTCTTGAACTGTATCCAAAAGATTGTGCTCTCCTAAAAAGGCGAGTGCCGCTTCTTCTGTCAAGATGACTCTTCTATAAAACATCTTCAGCAACATTTTAAAGTACACTCAATAAATGATATTCTCCTCTGTCACGCTTTCCTTTTTCCTGCATAATGGAACCACATTTATGGCATGGATCTCGCAATCTGATTTCAGAGTTCCACTTGTTTCTTTTTATTTGAGCAGTTACGCGGTTTGATGTACAGGTGCGAGTCACGCGGTAGTTCTCACTCTGCCACTCGGTAGGTGACATATGGCGGTAGACCGCATGCTGTAGTTGCACCCACAGTATTTAATTGAAAAACAGATACGTTCCGAACAGAACACAGTCCAAGCTTTTGTGTAAAAGAGAGGTCTTGAAACAATTATCAAAAACATATTGTCACGTTTACAGCAATTACGGGTAGTTTTCCTATTATTATTGAAAGTTTATAAAATGACTTTTAAAATGACCAAAAGATTAAAATAGTAAGAAAATTTGCGACTATTATAGCCTGGCTATATGTCACACTCCATTTGCGATAATTCTAATTTTGAAAACTATAATTTATTTTCTGTTTTAGAATAATTTAAATTTTTATTTTGACGTAATATTTTTATGGCCATATATACAGGGTGGGCCGTAAGTCGCGCACCAAAGGCTTACGTGTAGTGTGGTGGAAACAATGTAAAAAAAGCGGAATAAAACATCCTTTCTTTTCCTTGAACGTGTCAGTTACTATAACTTTCAGATTTGTTTAGTTCCAATCAAAGTGTATTCTCAGTTTTAATTTGCCTTTAATTTGTTTCAAATTCTTTGGGCGCGACTTACGGCTCACCTTGTATTGGGTTTGATTGTAACTATTGTTTTCTTCATTTTCGAGGTGAAAGCTGTAAGTTTTTAATTGTAAAGTTGAAAAATTAATCTTTAAATTTTATAATTAACCAGTAAATAAACCTCAAAAATGGCTAAAGGTGAAGAATTTAATCGTAGAAATGTTATTGCTGAATTGTACCGCGCTGGTAACTATGCAACAGAAATAATTAAAGCAACTGAACGTGCTAAAAGTACCGTTTACCGTATTGTTTTGTACTTGAAGCCTGGAAAAGGAGTTGAACGCAAACCTCATGATTCAAGAAATGACATTAAACGCAAACTTTATAATTCAAGAAGTGACATTAAACGCACTCTTTGCTTTCTTGCAGGACTGAAACGCTCTATCAAGGTCAATCCGTCGGAATCGATGGCTTCATTGGCAAAAAAGCCATAATGTTAGAAAAATGACTATATCCAAAGCAACCAGAGTTAACTTGAATATAAATTCTTATGTTAGAAGACGTCGAAACATTCTAACATCTCATTTAAAGGAAATTACAAAAGAAAGAAGTACTTTTCTGCTTAACCATCTGAAGAATTGTGGAGAAGTCGTTCAATTCTTCATTGTCGAGAAAAAATTTGTTGTTGATGAGCTGGCTAATCGGAGAAACTCTAGAGTAATTGCCTTGAATCCATTTGAAGTTCCACCTGTCATGCAGAGTAAAAATCCAGCTTCCATCATAGTTTTTGGAGGTATTGCAAGTGATGATTACGTCACGCCCCCTCATTTTATTAAAGTTGGTTTAAAAATCAATACAGTGCAGTACATGAAAATTCTCGAGAGGGTTGTGTTAGCTTGGATTATAGAGAACTATGATCCTGAACATGTCATGTTTGTTCAAGACTCAGCACCTGCACATGAATCAAAACTGTTCGATAGTTCTTCAAGAAACAACTGCCCTGTTTTGGACGGAAGGATGCTTGGCCATCTAGCTTGCCAGATCTAAATTCGTGTAACTATTGGCTATGGAGCAAAGTTGAAAAGATGTCCAATAATAAACGTCACAACACGGTTGAATCATTGAAGTCAGATATTCAGTGAGCATTCCAATTAGTTGGCAGGGAGCATGTCATCGATACCTCTTGCTCTTTCAGAGGGCGTATACAGCAGGTTATTAATGCTGAAGGATCGCACATAAAATAAATGTATTGTTCAATTCATTGTTTAATAAATTATGCTTCAAAATTTCTTTTTGTTTCATTTTGTATTTTATAAAATACGATTAAACATGTCTGATAGAATAGTCCCAATTTATCGTTTATACCCTGTATATATACAGTACATGTATAATTTTTTGTATAGAGTCTCCCGATAGGGTCTATATATTAATATATATATATAAATAATATACGATCTCCGTATTAGGTCTCGATAAAATTAGGTCTCCATATTATTTATATATATAGTCTCCATAATTAGGTCTCCATAATATAGTTTCCATAATTAGGTTTCGCTAATATAGTTTCCATAATAATAGGTTTTCAAAATTAGGTCTCCATAATATGGTCTCCATATATAATATGGCTCTTCATATAGGGTCTCCGATAGGTCTATTGACCTATCTATATATCCATATACGTACATTTTGGAGACTATATATAAATGTATTATGGAGACCTAGTACGGAGACCCTATGTTATCTATATATACAGTATATAACACTGTATGAAAATCAGTACTTCTAAAGTGCTCAATAACAAAGTTAGAGCTTAAATTAACAATAGCAAAAACACGGAAATAAAAACAAAGTTAAAAGCCCTACAGACTGTTTCACCCATAAAAGGGATCATCAGGGGTATCTAAAAAGTAAAATAAAATAAAATAAAATGAAGTTAAGATAAAACTGCCAGAATATATATATATATAGACCAGGGGCGTCCAACCCGTGGCCCGCGCAGTATTTTTTGAAGCCTTCTGTCCCGTCAATTTTGGCAAAAGTCGAAGACAGATTTGATGTGAAGACCCCTTTTTTCTTGTTTGTTTTCAAGTTATAGAGATCACAATGATTTCGGGACAAAAAGTGGGAAATCTGAGACTGATTTCAGGCGAGGACCTTTTTTTAGAGATTACTATGATTTTGGGACAAAAAGTGGGAAATCCGAGACTGATTTCATGCGAGAACCCTTTTTTTTTAGAGATCACTATGATTTTGGGGGAAAAAGTGGGGTGTTTTGTTTGTTTAGCCCACCAATATTTTTGATAAGTCAAAATGGCCTCGGCTCAAAAAGGTGGACACCCCTGATGTAGATCCTATCGATAGACCTTATACAAAAAAATATATATATTATATATAAAAGTTTTTACAAAACAAAATTAATTTAAACAAAAGACGAATTAGATTGCAAAAAAAACGAATTCGCTTGCAAAAAAAACGAATTAGATCGAAAAACCCTATAAATAAATTCATTTGTTTAAATATTTTATTTTTATATATATTTTTCTATTATTGATCGGGACAGTTTTACTAATGGTCGGAAAGATTTGATTATTGGTCGGGAAGATTTGATTAATGGTCGGGAAAACTTATAATAATCGCATAGTTGGTAAAGCTTTTCCTTTTCATACTTACTTATTTGCAAGCTGTTTTGCAATTGAAGGCCCTATTTCTAAAAGTACCTGAGTCACATTTTCAAAAAAATGAGATAAGCTGAAAAAATTGTTTGTTTACTCGGCAGAAATATTCTGACAAAAAATCTTTTCAGGAAATCACTTTTTGAATAGCACAGAGGTTTGAAATCTCAGCTTATTTCTATAGTTGAAGTAGGGTTTTTGAAAACTTTAAACCTCATTTTTTCAAAATGACATTATGTGACTTAGGTACATTTAGAACTAAGCTCTTTAATTGTTTTGAATGTTTCTCTTCTGCCAGACATCTAATGACGTAATACGTTCGTCTCGATTCTCCGACTGATTGTTTTTCTGTTGTAGACGCATTCAATGACCGGGTGTGAACTTTGTCGTAGCAGATAGTAGACAATTCAAGTGTGATGTAGCCACGCCTAAGTTCTTATAAATAGTAAGTTATGCCCACGATTCGTTTCCATAGATATGTCACTATGCCGCCATTTGTGTCTATTATCGTCGATACGATTAATCAACACTTGTATTTTTTAAATGAAAATATTTTTTCTTTGACTTTAAAAAGAAAAAGCATGCTTCTAAAATGTATAAAAATTAATGAAAAGAACAAAATTAAGTTAAAATAATAGTAAAATATTTAATAAAAGTTTTTATTTTAAGATTTTTGTTAGAAATTTTGATGAAGTTAGCGGCAAAATAAATCTAAAGATTGCAAAGGTAATTTTATCTTTTCTATTGAGCTCTTAACTATGCTTCTTTTGATCAAGTTTATACATTTGATTCTATTTTTTAATATTTTACGGCAAGAAAAAATACTGTGAAGTTTATTTCAAATCGGAGTACAGTAAATTTTAAGTGAATAAAGTCTTGCCATCTTGAGCCTATAAATATGGACCGAAACAGCTCATAAACATTAAAAATTCAATAAACATGCGATAATATTTACATACATAAACAGTTACCAACCATCCTTTTTTAACCGCTTCATATTTGTTATTTATCGAGCCTGAGAAGAACCCAATATTTTTTGATCAAGTTACATCTAAGCAACAAACTTTAACCAAAGATAAATTTGGGTGTGGGGGCTTGGAGCAAAAATGTATGTTTTTTTATACGGAGAGGACAAAGCTTTTTTAACGTTTGATTTTTTAAAGCAATCTTCACTTATCATACGTTTTGGTTCTCAGCTCGTAACCTTTGTTGTTACAAAAGCGTTTAATGAATCGTAAAGCAACTACCTTAACCTGGTTCGTAGATACCTAATTCAACGCTTATTGTTGTCCGGTAACTTAGCTAGATAATTATTCAGTGATGACTTTACAAAAAGAAGGGTTCGGTGCAAAAAAAGTAAGGAGGGCCACTATTTAGTGTTTCAAGGAAAAGCAATCTTTAAAAAAAAGTTATTGTCATAGGGGGAGCCACTTTTTAGTGTATGAAAATAAAGCATCTCTAAAAAAAGTTCTTTAATTTACGGCGGGCCACTGTTAAGTGTTCTTGTGATCTCTAAAAAAAGTCGTCATATTATTTAAAAAATTTCTTTTTCACTGTTTGGTGAATCAAAAAATTTATCTCTAAAAAAAGTCTTTATTTTAGAAATGCCATCAACGTCCTGGTACTGCTATAAAAAAATAGAGCAATATCTTGTGTAGAGGGAACAACTTTTTGATGTAATTTAGGGGGAGGGGCGGCGGCTCCGTTTTTACCCTATTAACCCTTTGTCTACCAACGGTAACTCTAGTTACCATCTTAAAATTTCCCTTGTATTAAACAAGTAGCGCAAGAATAGATGTCAAACAGCTGTCGGTGACTCAGGTTACCACCTTGTTAAATACTTACTAAATTAACTTTTTACATAAAAGACGACATAACCTGTATATATGTGCCTAATATGAATAAAAATTGCACGTATACTGTATTCATAAAAAACCGCATATCCCAATTATGGGAGGCAAGGGTTAAAGCCATCACTGTAAATAGTTAATAGGTGATAAACATGACAGAATTCTCTAAAACAATTTTTATAAAAATAAGTACAAATCTTAGAAGCACGAAATGGTAACCATGGTCATAGACATTCAAGATGGAAATAGCATCAAAAGTAGTTGTCGGTCTTCGATTCGAAGCAATATTTGAGACCTTTTTTACAGTCTTTATTGGACTTTTGAAGACCAAAATTCCTTTTTGGTTTTAAAATTCTTATCTTTTTATATAACTGGACAGAGTTGGGAACTGCACAGCTTACTACACAAGATATATCATACATTTTAAGAAAAAATAATTAATTTAAAAATCAAACGATTAAAAACTTAACAAAATACTGTAGCCATTTACACTAAGCAAAAGCAAAACTAATAACCAATACATTTTCAGCAAAGCTCACAAAAGATACAGTTCAAGAGTAAAGCAACATAAAAATAAAACAGTAAAATTACTGAAGAGAACTTCGAGCAGTTGTCTTACTTGCATACTGTACAAAAGTTATATATGTTCGAGATAATTCCTGAACATAAATATTTAGACGTTTAAGAATTTACGTAACGTTTAAGAAACTGTCGATTAAGAGAATGGCAATTAGGAAATTCATTTTCATCACATTGAATTTCGGATAAACAATTAATAAGCCATTTAGAACGTCTGCCTTTGTTTCTTGGAAAACGAAATAAACCTTTTGTTGTACTTGAATTGCAATTAGGAGCACTACACCAACCCATAATTACTTGTAAGTTTCTAAATTTAAACATTTTTTTTCAATTCTCAAAACTTTATAAAGCTATTTTATTTTTTCTCGTACTAATTTTTTTGCATAATAACACAATTTTGTTATTTAGCAAAATAGTTAGTATTAGAAAAAATGTTTTCAAATTTATTAATATTTTGTAAATCATTAATAAATTCCAATAATTAATCAGCTAACTTCAAGATTTTTATAACCAATTTATCTGTTGCTTTTTTTAAGTAAAAGCCATATTCAGGGTTAAATTAAAATATTTTTTCTGATTTGTATTGTACTTATGCGCAGAAGATCGTCTCGATAGACACAACATGGCGTCATTTTTTCTACCTGGCAAAACTTACTGTTTATAGGAACTTTGGCACACGCTACTGTAATGGAACATTACGTGACGTCATTCAACATAAGTGGGTGCTTGGTTTGTATAATTCGATTCCAGTCCAGTTATTCCAGTGTGTAGATTTGAGAGCAGTGAGCGTAGTTGTTACAGTATCGTTTCCAATGTGTTGATTAACAAGTGTTGAAATTGTTTTGCGCCCGTATTTTCGGAGATTGATTATATAGAGATAGAATTAATTGAGCAAAGGACAAATTTAAGTTTTAGCACTGGAACCGCTTTAAAATTTGGCAAAGCCGGGAGAAGAGTTTTCGTCAATTGTTAGAATCGTGAATTTTGTAAATACATTCTATGGCTTACTCCCATTTTTGAAACACTTTTTTATTTTGCACGTATTTGGATGGTTGATACTACATAAAACTTATTTTTGAAGGGTATTCTTTAACGTCACGTGTTCTAAAGTATTTTCCGATGATATAATAAACTGTATGACGTCATAACACCCAAAATATTTAAATAATCTTAATCAGTTAGTACTTGGAAGTAGTGTAGAGCTTTACAAGCTATTACTAAATGGCTGTATTAACCCTAGGATGCGTTCAAGTATTATGACACTTTATCAATATAACCAGGCATCAAGTAGAGATATTTCTAAGAAGATTGGTGTGCCACAAACCAGTGTATCTAGAACCATTATGCAGTAACAAACTACAGGGTCAGTCAGTTCAAAACGGAAAGGGAAATGTGGTCGTAAAACAAAGACTACAGCAAAAGATGATGACTGCATTCTAAAAAAGACCAAACAAGACATCAAAAACAATGTTGAGATTAAAAATGATTTGGCTGGTGCAGAAGTCGAGATAAGTTAGTGCGAAAGCGATTGATTGCAATGAGTAGAAAAGCTAAAAGACCCTCCAAAGAGCAGCTTTTTTCAGGTGCAATGAAAAGACGACGAGTAAAGTGGGCAAAGAAATACAAAGATTGGACTGAAAATGAATGGAAAAAAGTGCTGTTTTCCGATGAAAGCCATTTCTTGGTCCAGGGACAATACAGATGTTATGAAAGGAGGAGTGAAGGGGAAAAGGTTACAGAACGGCACATTAATCAGAAAGTCAAACACCCTCGGAAGCAGATGTTTTTGGTGTCTTTTAGCTTCAATGGTCTGGGATCACTCTATCCCTGCTCGGGAATAATAAATGCCAACAGGTACATTAATGTAGTCAATCATAAGGTTATGAGAGACATGCAAATTGCATTTCCTGATGATGGTGGGGACATATTCCAGCATGATTTGGCCCCTTGCCATTCTGCTAAAAAAGTGCAAAAAGTGTTACAAGAAAATGAAATAAAGGTTTTAGAATGGCCAGGGAATTCATTAGACTTGAAACCGATAAATAATTTATGGGATATAATTAAAAATAAACTGAGTCAAAAGACTGCACAACTGTCTTAGTCGGCAGCATGGTTAAGTGGTTAGAGCTCCGGGATTGTGATCGACATGGTTTCGGTTCAAAACCTACTCGCGCAATTCATTTGTGTCCTTGGGAAAGACACTTAACGGCACATTCCCCTGCTTGGTGGTCAAACAGTTCTAAATTAAATTCATATCTCTATCAAATTACAAGCGGACAGCAATATCTTGGCATCTCCGGAAGCAGGTCGGGGTAATTGCTGACCCTATGTATTAGCGCCTCCGTCGCTTTCCTGCGATTCAGGAGGAAAAATATGGAGATAAAAAAAAACTGTCAACAAGCTGATTAAAGCCATTATTTCGGTCTGGTATCATGATGACGAAATTGCAAAAGGTTTCCAGAAATTGGTCAGTTCTATGCCCAAACGAATGAAGGAAATTCTTAAAAACAAAGGGAGCCATATATCGTATTACATGTGAAAATTGTTTGTGTTTTGAAAATAAACCATTTAGAGTAAATTTTCAGCCGTTTTCTTTGACTGAGACAATTAATTTGCGCACTACTGTAGTTAGTGTTATATTTTCATTGTAAAGTAACTTGCACTCCTTAGTCAACTTGCTACTCATTAACACAGATTTTAACGGATACAACTTTATTCTTTAATTACCACTCTCTCTATTATTATATCCACCCACAATTAGACTTTACTATATCACATGACGAGCGCGAGTGACGTAATACGTGTTGCCATTACCATTTTCACATCTCACAGTTAGAGGCAATGGTCTCTGTCAGTTTGAGGAGAGAAGTTTTCAAACGAATCAATTCGAACTTAGTTGAAGCCAACTATATAAAAAAGCTTTAGTCTCACAGCAAACTATTTTCTGAGCCGGAATAAATAAAAAAATAGACACAACCTTACTTCAGCGCAGGTATTCGGGTTACCTTGTTCAGCTGATTCTCTTGGATTCCCAAATAAAGTCTGTGACAGTATACTTAAAAAGACTTTAGTTTGCAGCACAAGATGTGTAAAGTTAACGTCTACTATGGTAAAATAATTGAATCATCTTACAGTTAAGTAAGGGGTTTGCAGGATCTTTCCACTTTCCATGCGACACTTTTTTTTGTTAGTTTTTTTAGAATTTTTAGAAGCAAATAGTTCGTTTCAGGTTTACCATTCAAGCTGACATTTTGTGTTATTTAATATTTAATGAAGTTCTTATCGTTTCTTAAAGAGTTAATATTTACTTTACGATTTTAAAAACCATTTTTGAGTTTGCTTTGTGTGGCCTTATAAGCGTTACAATTTTTTAAGCAGCATTTGCGTTTAACGTTGCCGACTGTTCTTTTACTTCAAAAAGTAATAACTTAAGTTTTGCAAATATATTTGGTGCGACCCAAAAACTACCTCTAAATTTTCGCGACCCAAACCATTATCCTGTTTTTTTCAAATAGTAGACTATAAAAAACAAATTCAGTTATAAATTTAAAGTATCGTATATATCGAGTATAGGTCGCACCGGTGGATAGTTCGTACCCCTAATTTGTAACTGTAAAAGTGGGTTTTTGTGATTGACCCATATATAGGTCGCACCTCTGGTTTGTGATTGTCAAAGTAGGTGTTTGTGATGAACCTGTGTATAGATCACACCAGGGCTGGGGAGCCGGAGCCGGAGCCGGAGCGCGGAGCCATGGAGCCAGCCTATTTTGGAGGAGCCGGAGCTGGAGCCGGAGCCTTTTTAAATATTTTTGCGGAGCCGGAGCCGGAGCTGGAGCCACAAAAATTTTAATAGCTCCGGCTTCAGTAATGGTTCATAGGATCAACTTCATAAAATAAAATTGACTGTTATGGATTTTTAAACATTAACATAAAAATAAATTTTGTGTTATATAGATATCTTTCTTTTCATTTATTAACCAAAAACATCTCTAAAGCTTATTTTATCTGATTAAGAAATTAAGAAATAGATGAAACAGGCTTTGGGTTGTTTTGTAATAAATGAAAAATCAATGTATTTGTTCCGACTTTCATTAAGCGCTCTACAAAAACACGTCGAAAAATTTTTTCCTAATTTACGAGTATATATATTGCTTAAGTTTCATATAATATTACAATATATATATATATACAGTATGTAGAGAGAGAGAGACGTCGTCGTCGTTTGAAGGGCATCCACTCCAGGTCAGACGCAAACAGGACTGGGGCCGAGGGTTTATCCTTTTACTACTTCAGACTGCTGAACTGCCTGAATCAGATGCTGGCAGTGGTATTATTAAGCCACCATCGAGTTTCGTCATCCAAAACCGTCAGATCTCGTGCTCCATGTGGTGCCCGATGTATAGGGCACGCTGTTAGAACATGGTCTACGATTTGCTCAGAGGCGCCACACTCGCAATTCGGTGAAGGAGTGAGACCCCATTTGTGCAGAGACGAATGAGAAGAGAGAGAGAGAGAGAGCAAGAGTGAATCGAACTTCATTGCAAAGTGCTCAAAGAAAAGATCAAAGCAATTTCGTACAAAATTTATTTAAACTCTATTTTAAAAAATCTCAATAGTCTATTTCATCCAATAAAATCAGTTTTTTTTATTCATATTTTATTTTTTATTTATTTTATTTTAATCTCTATATTTATCCTCCTGACTCGCAGGAAAGCGACGGAGGCGCTATACATAGGGTAAGCAATTACCCCGACCTGCTTCCGGAGATGCCAAGATATTGCTGTCCGCTAGTAAGTTAGTAGAGATATTACTGCAATTTAGTACTGCTTGTCAAGACCACCAAGCAGGGGAAAGAGCCGTAAAGTGTCTTTCCCAAGAACACAACAGAATGGCGTAAGTGGGTTTTGAACCTAGACCATGCTGATCATCAGTCCGGTGCTTTAACCACTCGACCACGCTGCCGACATCATATTAAGGTAAGACAGGGAAAGTGAGGTCATCTTAATATGAATGCATAACCTGAGTCATTTTTTCCTATATGACATCACAGGAATTGCATTATTTGCTTGATTAGTTTAACAAATTATTCTTAATAAAAAATCTCAGTTAAATAGTACTCAGCTCTATAAACTTTCGTTTGTTCAACTACTACAAATAAATATAAATAAAAAAGAAAAAGATGATGATTCAACGTAAAAAATTTTTGGTATTAAAAGATATTAAAAGGAATAAAAAGAATAAAACCTGTCCTTCATCAGCTGTTTAATTAGCTGTTTTTATTTATAGTTATCTGAAAAAATTGAATAAAAAAAAGCTTATAGACCCAAATGGTATTTAGCTGAGATTTTTTATTTAGAATAATTTTTTAAAATAATTTTCTAAGTCTATGTATCCTACAATAAATATACCATCACTATTTGCAAGTTTGGACCTGTTTTACTTTTCGACAGTTTTGAATTAATTTTGTAGTTTAACAAACTACTGTACATATTTTGGAAGCATAAAATTTAAAAAGCTTAAATAATATCTCTATTGTTAAAAAAATTTAAAATTTTGAAACGACCTCTTATAAATTATGTTTTGCAGAGCTACGATTATTTATCGTATAAGATTGACTTATCGTACTATGTTTTCTTAATGATGTTATGAAAACATAGTACTGTGGCGAGCTATTCTATTTGTGATATTTTATATTGGCAACATAACATTGTCACGCAACCTGACTACTCTATGCGAACATGTGCTTTATTCGAAATATAACGAGTTGAGAAGCAGACGCGTGTTGGTTGTTATAAACTATAAGTTGAGATTAGTTAAGGTTAAATAAAAGTTAAACGAGACAAGAACACTATATTGGTGACCCCGTTATATTGAATACGTTGGCTTTCACCAGCGCGTTATCAACCTTAGCCTAGACAATAAGTACCGGTAACTAAGCTTAGTCATGTCTCTGGAAAACGAAACGCTGCAAAAATTAGCAGAAGCGATTTCAAATCTCAACGCTACTGCGACAACAGCTACCGTGCCTCAGGCACCCGAAGTACAGGCAGTTTCAGTGAAGCTACCAGAGTTTTGGCCAGATGACCCAGAAGTATGGTTTATCCGCGTCGAGGCACAGCTGAGATCAAGGGCTATTACACAAGATCAGACAAGGTTTGATTATGTAGTTGCGGCGCTAGATAACCGGACAATTGTTGAGATTAAGGCTATGTTGACTAATCCCCCACAACAAGACAAATACAACACAATTAAAAAGGCACTGCTGTCAGCATTTGGAAAAACACAAGCACAAAAAGATGCTGAGCTACTGAATATTTCGGGATTAGGTGATAGGAAACCTACAGCGCTGCTGCGACACCTAGAATCTCTCAATAATGATGCTGCCACTTTACGACGAGCGTTTTTCTTAGCTCAGCTCCCAACTCAAGTACGTGCCATTTTAGCATTAAAAGAAATTGACGATATTAGTGAGCTAGCTAATGCGGCTGATAGGATTATGGAGGCTAGTCAACTTACCCCTACAAATTCGACGGCGGCTGCTGTTCATGCACCAAAACTTAAAAGCCAAGCTGTGACTTCCAAGCTGCAAAGGCCAGTTTCAAGCACCCAGTTTATTTGCTTTTACCATCAACGATTTGGAACAGAGGCTCGTAACTGTCGTCCCGGATGCAAATTTGCGCAACTACTGGACCCATCGTCTTCCCACAACAGCAATCTTGCAACCCAGGGAAACGTAAAGGCCGGTCGTCGATAACTACGGCGGCCGGCGACTTTGGATCAAGCACCCTGTCAGTGTGGGATAGACACACTGGTACTTCCTTTTTAGTTGACACTGGAGCTGATGTCAGCGTCTTTCCAGCATCTGCAGCTGACAAACGTACCCGGGCTCCTTCTGGCATTCTCACAGCAGCCAATGCATCCAAGATCAAAACATGGGGACAACGAACCCTCACCTTTAATCTTGGCAAGGGACGCACTTACCAACAAGACTTTTATGTAGCAGATGTTACACGCCCTATTCTTGGTGCAAACTTTTTCATCGCTCATAATGTCGCAATCGATCTTCGTGGCCGCCGCCTTATCGATTTTAATCATGGAGACACCTTCTCCACAATGTCAGAGCCGAATGCCAACATTCTTTCAGGTTTATCATTAGCTCGCTCAAACAGCTTTGAAAAACTCTTGCAAAAGTTTCCAGACATACAGACACCCCATTTTGAACCACAGATGAACAAACATGGAGTTGAACATTATATCATTACTGAATCTCCACCCACTCATTCACGACCTCGTCGTCTTCCGGCCGATAAACTGTCAGTAGCTAAGGATGAATTCCAGAAACTGGAGCAAGCTGGAATTGTTCGTCGTTCCAACTCGCCTTGGTCATCTCCCCTACATATCGTGCCCAAAGCATCTGGAGGTTGGAGGCCATGTGGCGACTACCGACAGCTCAATGCCGCTACAGTAGATAACAAGTACTCCTTACCCCACATTCAGGATTTCAACAGTCAGTTAGCGGGCTCCAAAATTTTTTCTAAAATAGATCTTGTCCGAGGATACTACCAAATCCCTATGGCAACTGACTCCACCCTAAAACAGCAATTGCAACCCCTTTCGGACTGTGGGAGTTTCTTCGAATGCCATTTGGTCTGAAAAATGCAGCTCAAACCTTTCAACGGCTAATGGACGGAATTTTTCAACAACTCCCATTTGTCTTTATATATCTAGATGATATTCTTGTGACCAGCAAATCAAAAACTCAACATCTCACACACTTAGAACAAGTATTCCAACTACTTGCCAATAATGGTTTAGTGATCAACAAGACAAAATGCCTTTTCAGAGTAACGGAACTTGAATATCTTGGTCATTTGGTAACTACCAGTGGCATTCTTCCTTTAAACAGCCGAATTGACACCATACGAGACTTTCCAACTCCAGAAAATCGCCCTAATCTTCAGCGCTTTTTGGGCATGATTAACTATTATCACCGTTTTTTGCCTGACATTGCACCCAAACTTGCACCGTTACACGCAGCCTCAGCAGGACGTGGCAAAGCCATCACCTGGACACCAGAGTCCCAAACAGCATTCGAAAAAGCTAAATCGGCACTAGCACAAGCCACTTTACTTCATCATCCCAAACCCGATGCAGCTACAAGCATTACAGTGGATGCTTCAGATGTTGCTATAGGTGCGCAGTTAGAACAATTGCAGCAAGGCAAGTGGGTTCCACTTGCATTTTACTCGAGAAAACTTTCTTCTGCTGAAAAAAACTATAGCGCCTTTGATCGTGAGTTGCTTGCTGCATATAGTGCAATTCGGCACTTTCGACATTTTGTTGAGGCTAAACCATTTACCATCTATACCGATCACAAGCCATTGGTATTCGCACTTACAAACACCGCAGAACGTTCCCCACGGCAAGCTCGCCACTTGTCTTTTATTGCTGAATTCTCAACTGATATTCAGTATATCAAAGGCAAACACAACAAAGTGGCAGATACTCTATCTCGTATTAATGCTGCTACGCTACCATTAATCGACTTTAGGCAACTGGCTGCTGATCAGCTGTCATCAGCTGAAATAGAAGCATATAGAACTGCTATTTCAAGCCTTAAACTCCAAGACGTGAAGTATCATGATGTAACGCTTTTGTGTGATGTCTCCCTTGGCAAACCCCGACCTATTCTTTTTCCAAGAATGGACTTTTTGAATATTCAATGCAATTCATGGATTATCACATAGTGGGCCCAAACCAACCCAGAGAGCCATCGCTGAGAGATTTGTTTGGCATGGACTTAAAAAAGACATTAAACGCTGGTGTAAAGCTTGCCACAACTGCCAGTCAGCCAAAATACACAAACATACAAAAGCTCCCTTGGTCCAACGCAATACTCCCAATGGTCGCTTTCGCAGCCTTCATATTGACTTAGTGGGCCCGCTTTCCCCCAGTGAAGGGATGAATTATTTGCTGACTGTTATTGACTGTTTCACTCGTTGGCCAGAACCAATCCCAATACCAGACTCTAAAACTTCCACTTGTGTCAAAGCTCTCATCCGACACTGGATTTCTCGCTTTGGTGTTCCAGAAGACATTACGACCGACCGCGGGCCTCAATTCACTTCTTCTCTATGGTCAGAACTTGGAAAACTCTTAGGACTCAAGCTACACAATACAACTGCTTATCATCCCCAGGCCAACGGCATGGTAGAGAGACTACATAGACAACTAAAGACTGCACTCAAACCACGAACAACTGACCCTTACTGGATGGATCATCTTCCATTTGTACTTCTTGGCTTGCGGGTAGCATGGCGAAAAAACCCAAATTGTTCACCGGCAGAGTTGGTATATGGATCAAGTTTGAGAATACCTGGTGAATTCATCGACACTCAAAACAACCGACAATGTGAACCTACCTCTCAGTTTTTGCGAGACTTACAGCATGCCATGCATTCTGCTATACCACCACCAACCATGTATCACACGACACCACAACAACATCTTCCACCCAATTTGGCACAATCTGGATATGTTTATGTGCGTGTAGACAGTCATCGATCACCATTACAACGCACTTATGAAGGACCATTTCGCATAATTGCCACATCGGACAAATATTTTACGTTGGACATTAACGGACGATCAGACAAAGTTTCAGTAGACCGTCTCAATCCAGCATACATCTTGCCCAATCCGAACAACACTAACAATTCTGCCATACCACAGACTCCTCCCGAACGATACACACAAGACGAGATGTTACGTACACGCAGTGGCCGAATGGTAGGACCACCGCCACATTTAGCAACAGACTATGTTACAACAATCACATCACCGGAGATGATGAATTGCTGGGGGGAGCATTGTGGCGAGCTATTCTATTTGTGATGTTTTATATTGCCAACATAACATTGCCACGCAACGTGACTACGCTATGCGAACATGTGCTTTATTCGAAATATAACGAGTTGAGAAGCAGACGCGTGTTGGTTGTTATAAACTATAAGTTGAGATTAGTTAAGGTTAAATAAAAGTTAAACGAGACAAGAACACTATAGTACTATGTTCACTAATAATTATAGCCTATTCTTTATTTTTCCTGTAAACACAGGAAGATTCAATAAAATGAAACAGACTGTTTTGGTTTTTTAAAAAGTAGTTAAATAAATTTTGTATAATACGTATATTTAAATATCTTTTTTCGAATAGAATCTTTTTAATTGAATAAGGATCAAGATTCTATTTAAATAAAAAACCAACACATGTTTGTGGTTTTTTCAAAACAGTGATTAAATAAATTTTGTATTAAAATATTGCTCTTATTCTTTAATTGGGCACTCTGCAAGGATGATTGATTTACTTTTCAATACACATATATTCTTTAATTTACAATGGCTAATGGTGAACAATTTAAAACAATTAAGGAAGAAGCACTCTACATGAATTATGCAACTAATTAAACTAGGTGCTTTTAAAAAAAATTGTTAGCCTCATATAAAAAACAAGGTGAATTCTGACTAAGAAGATTCGGAATCGAAAAATGTTGTTGAAATCGGCATCGGAATCAAAAAAAATTGGCATCATCCCATCACTAATTTAAACACTCAATGATTAAGAGAAAATAAATATCAAAATTTAATATGACTAAAACAGAATGTAGCCCTGAGAATTGGATAAGTTAAATTTTTTATTTGGTTTAATTTTCGCATGATTGTTACGTCGTAAATTTATCTCTTAAAATTATAGAGTGAAGATTTGGCTGACTCAATCTTATTTATTGCCTTAATAATGTTTCATTACAAACGTTCTCGCTTATTTCCTCGTGCGTTAAATTTCTTGGGAGTTTTTTGTTTCGAGCACATGCGCTTCTAAAGTTTTCCATTAAAAAGATAAAGTTTAGCTATTTGCTGTGAGGAGTTGCCAATTCATCATATTTACGATTTAACCTTTTCAATGTTTAGATAACGCCACAATTGATTTTCATTTATTTATATTTCTTGGTACTCGCTTTCGGATTTGAGTAATATACCTGTAATTGTAAAGATCAGAAGTCGTGATTCTTGTTCGAACAGAATAGTTTATCGCAAAAAAGATTTAAACACTAAACGATGAACTACTTGTTTACTAAAGAATTGGAGAGCCGAAGCCGGAGCTGGGGAGCCGGAGCCGGAGCTAGTGGATAAGTGCTTGATAGCTCTGGAGCTGGAGCCGGAGCTAGTGAATGAGTACTTGATAGCTCCGGAGCTGGAGCCGGAGCTAGTGCTCTTCTACAGTGGCTCCCCAGCCCTGGTAGGATGACGAGTGCCTCAAACTGCATAGCGAGGTGATGAAGAACGTTCATCTTACTTGCAGTGAGACCTTCAATGTTCAGCTGAAGAATAGTCTTGTTGGCAATGTGCCCTGAAAAGGGCAGTTTTATTGTGGCAGTGCCCCGTCCTGAAAAAGAAGTTTTCCGATTAGCAGACCCACACTGAACATCGAAATGGGTGGAAACCTTTCCATTTTGGTAGGTTCGGTTTCGGTTTGTCATTTTAAATCAATGAACAAACTTACTCACGGTCCAGGCTGCGTGAAAGCACCTACCATCTGGGCATCTACCATATTATAATTGATTGTATCAGAAGCATTTTTTCTCAAATTCAGAAGTAATTTTTCAATTACGGGTAACAAAGTAATAACATGCGAAGTTAAATGACCATATCTGAAACAAAATTGTTTATTGGAGAATACGTTAAAGCAAGCAAAAAAAGAGTAAACTAGATTGTATATAATTTTTTCAAAACTTTTTGAAAAATTGGAGAGTAGGCAGATAGAAAGATAATTCAAAGTGTTGTTGGTATTGCTTTTCTTTTTAAAAAAGAGGAATAATTTTGCTGTGTTTGAAAAATGAAGAAAATTTTTCTTGAGATAAAGATCAATTGAATATGTAACTGAAAACTGACAAAAAATTAGATATTATTACAAGTAATTTAAGACAATTGAAGAAATATTTTTCTATCCTTCACTGAATTTGGAAGTAGTTTTAGAGATGATAATTGAGGTTTTATAAGGCGTAGTACTAAAAAATAACATTGAAGAGGAATTTCCAAAGTTTAAATAATCAGAGAATTTAGTACTGGCTGAAGGAAGCAAGTTTACCAAGAATGATGAAATATTGAAAAAGTAATCATTAAATATGTTGCAAATGTCAACAGGATCATTTACTAATTTTTGAAAACGTGCTTGGGAAGAGCTTGGAATGATATCCCACAAGTTACCCTTCAAAACGCTACACACAAGCTTGGATTTCTAAGTTAAAACGCTGCTCTGAAGTGCACAGACAACATTTTGAGCATTTATGAATGTAATATAACATAAGTCTTCGAAAAACTTTGTAAAAATAAATAGAAAAATTTTTTGCTTTTTTAGCGACCGCCCTGTATTACTGTTATTCTCTTCTTTGACAGAGATAACAATTTTTTTATTTAATAAATTAAGATATGGGAGTTTATTCAATACTACAAATTAATTAGAGTATACACTTAGTAGATGTTTTGAAAATGTACAGTAAACTAAAAAAAATTTTTGGCCTTGTAATTTTTAAAATTAGTTTCGAAAGATGCAACTCTCTTAGAGGCCACTAAAGACCGGCTTTGATACTTTTTAAAAGACCCGTTGGTTTTTTGAAATCATAGAATAACAAAAAAATGTGTCACGTCAAGAGTCCATGGCGTCTTGGCACATCAAGCAAATTCCATATATTATATTAGCGAGAGTTTTTAATCTATCCCCCTTGCGAAAACTTACGCTGGTGATATAATTCTTAATATTGATGAAGTTTAGACGTGATAGAAGCCTGAAATTAGCTGAGAGATGTGGACGCCTTTTGAATTTTAAGCTGATTTAGTGTGATATTTAACCCATTTTTTATTAACCGTGCAACGCAAGGTCTTTGAAAAGGTTGTAAGTTACCATTAAATGCTAATCACTAGGCAGTTCCTTGCAATTACCATAGTTATTAATGTCCAGTTTTCCAACATCAAGGTGAAACACGAGACATGACGTCGATTACATAATTATAAGCAAATTGTTGATTAGAAAAACTCTGAAATTTCCGAACTTGAAAATGGTAAACAGAACTTTTTACTAATTAATACTTACGTGAAGGGCATAAAAAACTACTCGGGTCAATAAAACAAAACGAAGTGAGTGCAACACGCTATTACAGTGCGGAAAACTGGGTGCTAAGACGAGATTAATTAAAAAGAAGCACAAAATTGTACAATGGGATGAGGATACGCATCAATGACTTATTGTCAAGCATATTTCTACAACATGGTCGTAAGAACCATCCAACTACTTAAACACGATTTTAACAGCGAAGAAAAGTAGAACCAGTGTGATGATACTTTTGTAATTCCCAAAATGATCATCGAATTTTTAAAATTCATAGCAAAATCTCAAAGGTTTTAGACAAGATTACAAAGATCCGAACTTTAAAAACATGAATGGCCCAAAATGAGATATTGAGCACACTAATAGAAATATCTATTGTTTAATATATAAGTATTTGAAGACATCAAATATTTAGAAGTGAGTAAGATTAAAAATAAAAAAGTGAACTGAAAAGCATTCAAGGAACGTAATGAGATCTGCAATCATTTAAGAGCTTTTCCGGATTTTTGGTGTGAAAAATGATTTCCTGTACGTAAGTAATAAATTAATCTATGCATAATTGCACATATCATCCGAGCACCATTCGCATTACACAGTTTGGCTCCTAATATAACTTTTTCTTTCGCTCGTCATTATCAAACAAAAGCTGTTGGGTTTCGGTCGCCCGCTGATGGAAGAGAAACATGTCAGTCGCGTTAATATTTTTTTGGCTCAGAGTAGTTTGAAGCCGTAAAGTTTGGTCTCGAAGAATTTCAATTTGATTTTTTGTAATCTTTGTCTTTTTCCTGGTTCAGCTCATTATCAGTGACTTTATGACTTGATCGAAATCACCAATAGTAACCTCACCTTCGCACTGCGCATGTCGATTTGAACCAAGAGTTACACAAGAAGAATTTCTTCGCTGTAGAAGTTTTTCAAAGGCACTGACCGAAGACTTTGAAAAATGACAATAAATTAGGTTAACTTCAAAGCTAAAATCGTGTTGATGCTTAAATAACCCGATTTGCATGTAGCATCATCCAGCGATAAACTCGTTGTCGTCGTCGACGTCGTTTGAAAGATATCCACTCCAGGTCAGACATAAACCGGACTGGGGCCGAGGGTTTATCCTTTTACTACTCCAGACTGCTGTACTGCCTGGATCAGATGCTGGCAGTGATGTCATTAAGCCAGCATCGAGTTTCGTCATCCAAAACCGTCAGACTTTGTGCTCCATTTGGTGCCCAATGTATAGGGCACGCTGTTAGTACATGGTGTGCGGTTTGCTCAGAGGTGCCACACTCGCAATTCGGTGAAGGAGCAAGACCCCATTTCTGCATGGACGAATGGAATTGCCCAACACCAGTCCGCAGGCGGTTGAGCTTAACCCAAGCTGCTCGGGGTAAGCCCATCCCAACAGGCCTGGCATCGGTCTCGCGCACAAAAACACGGACCTGGAAGCATTTTCACAGTACTCCGTTTTCCATTTGTGATTTGTCCATTCAGCAGCGCGGATGTCAAGTCTGGCAAGGTTGTCCACGAGATTCCGCGAAGCTGACACAAACGGGCGTCTGGATCTTAGTCTCACTTGGCGAGTATCTGAGGACCCACTGAAAAGATCATACAAGATATGATCAGGGTCCAGAGATCCACGGTGAGCCAAGGAGAGGTCGCTCCCAGTCGGCGAAACTCAGCTGGCTGGATGCCTGAGAGTACAGGTAGGTGGTCCGTTGGAGTGGGACGCAGGCATCCAGTGACTATGCGCAAGGGGTCATTCAAGACACTGTCAATGAGGCGAGTAGAGCACTGCGACACCAGACTGGCGCACAGTACTCGGCTGCTGAGTAGACTGGAGACAAGGTGGCTATGCGTAGTGTTTTAGCACCAGCACCCCATCCCGAGCCCACGAGTCGCCTCAGCAGTGTGACACGCGAGGATAGTTTTTTGCGCAATGCCATTAAATGGTGACGAAACGTGATCGATCTGTCCAGTTTTACCCCAAGGTAAGTAGGGGTTGGACAGAACGGTAAAAGTCTACCATTATTGTAGACCATTAGCTCACGTTTGGCCTCTCGGTTATTTAAGTGAAATACTGCCGTCACCGTTTTAGTGTGACTGAGCTTCAACCTCCAGGTCTGGAGATACGCTGACAGTGTGGACATGTCTTGGCTTAAAGTCCCCTCCAAGTCCTTCCAGTTTCCAGAAGAATGCAACAATGCTATATTATCAGCATAAGCAAACTTTCTGGAAATCATGGAAGGAAGATCGTACGTGTAGATGTTAAATAGGAGGGGAGCCAAGACCGATCCCTGAGGAACGCCGTTTTTAAGACCGCGTAGCCTGCTTTGCTTGCTGTCACCGGTGGTAAGGGTGAAACTTCAATTTCGGACAAGCTACATAATGATTTTGACCACGTGCTTATCCGGAAGTATTCTCAGCAGCTTACAGGTAAGGCCACGGTGCCAGACAGTATCATAAGCAGCTGTCAGAACAACAAATACGGCACCGGCCTTCTTTTTAGCCTCGAAAGAATCCTCGATGTTCTGGGTTAGCAGAACAACTTGATCTACAGTTGACTTCCCTCGTCGGAATCCAGCCTGCTCTTTAGGGAGCAGTGAATCGATTAATGGTTCAACGCGGGCGTAGATAAGCCTCTCGAGGATCTTGTAGAGGGCACAGAGCAGAGATATTGGTCGATAACTCTTTGGGTCTCCCACGGGCTTTCCTGGTTTTAGGATCGCGACCACAAGTGCTCTTCTCAAGATCTTGGGAATTTTGAGTCGGTGCAAACAGGAAGAAAAGAAGTCACGTAACCAGGACTTCAAAGCAGCTCCAGCATGGAATATAAGCTCTGTGCAGATGGAACCAGGTCCCGGAGATTTACCTGGTTTTAAATGTTGGAGGGCAGCAGCAAATTCTCTCTGTGAAAAATTGTCAGAGATATTTACTGCGTTCGGTGTTGTGGCCTCCAAAGGTCAGACACTTCTTGAGAGACAAGTCTAGATGACTTGTGGTCAACAGCCTTGTATTTCCCATTACTAACCAGTTAAGATGCAATAGCATTGGCTGAAACGGGACAGTGACGAGGAGAGTGTGGTGACCTACCAGTAAGATTGTTCAAAATACTCCATGCTTTTTGACTAAAGTGTGAGAAGTCAATGCTCCGAACTGCTTCGGATCATCAATCCCTCCGCTTTCTGTCAAGTTTGGCAAGCAGAGCTGTAACAGCCAAACTTGAGTCGTCTCCCTGAGGAGACTGCAGAAAAGGTTTTATAGAGGGATTCACACTTTGTATCCCAACACGGAATATAGTTATTTCGATACCCGTGTGGGATAGTCTGTTTGGCTGCTTTCTTAATGGTGTTACAGAAGTCCTGGTAAGCCGCATCCGCATCAAATGAATCAGGCGGCAACAAAGTCTTTACGAATTTATTTGTCAAAGCAATGTAGTAATTCCATTTAGTCTTGCGGAAGTTCCATCGCTTAACAGGCATGCTTAGTACTGCCATAGCAAACCTTGGTGGTGTAATAAGCGAAGGTCGATGTTGTGACCTGGAGAACTTGTCAAGGACCCGTCTATCCAGTAAGCGACTGTTTGGACCTACGCTAGCGAAAACTAGATCGGGATTGGTGCCAGTGTTCCAGCGGCCGGAATAAAATCTGGCAGCGTCCTTGGCATTATATAGGAGGGCAAGACAATTAATACTTGCCCAGCCAGTCAAGCACTCACCGTCTGGACTGTTGTCATTGTAACCCTTGTCAATATGACGACAGTTAAAATCGCTAGCGTAAAGACAGGGGTGAGGAAACACTGGGAGATCCAGGAATCGCAATCGCGTTGGCGGTGGCTTGTAGACGTTGACTATTTTATAGCCATCAACGTTCACACACAACCACTCGATCTCCGATGTCGGTGGAGATTGGTCCAAAACCGTGTATCTCAGTCGCTCGTGGACAAACGTGGCAAGACCATGTTTCCTGCTTAAAGAAGACCCAGCTAGTTGATAGTTTGGAATTACCAACTTCTCTGCATCAATGCAGTGGGTCTCCTGTAGTAGGATGACGAGTGCCTCAAACTGCATAGCGAGGTGATGAAGAACGTTCATCTTACTTGCAGTGAGACCTTCGATGTTCAGCTGAAGAATAGTGGGTCTTCGGAACTTGTTGGCAATGTGCCCTGAAAAGGGCAGTTTTATTGTGGCAGTGCCCCGTCCTGAAAAGGAAGTTTTCCGATTAGCAGACCCACACTGAACATCGGAATGGGTGGAAACCTTTCCATTTTGGTAGGTTCGGTTTCGGTCTGTCATTTTTAACACCAATGAACAAACTTACTCACGGCCCAGGCTGCGTGAAAGCACCTACCATCTGGGCCAGCGATAAACTGATCGGAAAGTTTGTATTTTTAATTACTTTGCACGCGTCAAAAACACAAATGTTGAAAGGCAATTAATGAAAATAAATACAAGGATATATTTTACTCTTTGCCAACAGTAAAAGACGCAGTCAATTGTTCGTTTTAATACCATCCCTTTGTAGTAATTTTCAATGCGGAGAATGTATGAGCAATAATCGATAAACTGCAAAATTTGACTTTACTTTTTGTCAAGCATACAGGGTCACTCAACCCTTGAAATTCAATGACCCATTTGTTCTTTCAAAATTTCTGACATTATCACAACTCAATTTTATTTTTTTTGAAAAGACAAAAACGTGTTTAGCCAAAGAACAAATTGCACTTTTTGGTTTCACTTTAAATTGATATTTTTCAAATTTATCGCTTTGAAATACTCGGAACCAGCACTGCAAATATGCCTAGATTGGAGATGATAATATATTAGTGTGATATTGTTATAAAAAAATGTGACTTTCAAATTTCTGTGTGGATCTGAAAGTACATTTAGATGGAGTAATGGATATGTTTGAGTCAGTTGTTAAGTTGATTAACAAGCGTGATTATAAGGCCACTTAATCGAATTCTCGATTAAACTGTGATTTTTTGATTTTATGAAAAAAATATCCATCTTTGCAGCATTTAATAAAAATTAATCGAAGTGCCAATATTTTATTTAAAAAACTTTAATTTTATTGATAATTTTAAAAATATTTGATGAAAATTAATATTTACCATTATTAAGTACAAAAACGACACTGACCCCAAAAACTTTGAATTAAAACACTTTCCAGAAAGAGTTAGGATTAAAACATTTGATAAACACATTTGAACAGATAACCTAAGGTAACAATTTACTAAACACGATAAGAAGGCTGAAATTTATTATTTAGTGACAGAGCTCACGTCTACAAAGCACGAATTTACGTTTTTAATGAATCTCACCAAGTTTGACGCAAGGGAGAGGAATAACAGCGGTCCTAATCACATCCGGGTCACCAAACAGGTTTTGGTCGTTGACTGTAAAACGTAAAAAAGCTGTGGCAGGACAGTAGACATCAAACGCAAAAGCGTAATTCCATTGCCAGCAAGGGTCGAACCCGTTGTCGCCTGTTGGAAAAAGATTAAAACATGGTCACAATGCTTTGGTATTTGATGACGTACACGCGAGCGAATTCGCGTTTTTTGTCGTTCAAACGTTTCCAGAAAATTAATTAAAACGTTAACTTCCATTGAACTGAAATCTCATTTTGTCTCAAGTGAATAATTTAACGTTATGACGCATGACGCAAAACATGACACAAAACATGCATGACGCAAAACATGACAACATGACGCAAACTTCATTCATTTCTATGTTACAAAAAGGGCAATAATTTTCCAATATTCAAAATTAATTTAAAACATGTTCCCTATCGATATGAATGCAAAATTTGATGCCACATTGATCAAAATTTCACGTAGATTTCAGATATAAAATCAAATTCTGGCGACACTACGAGTATATTAACTTTCCAACAAAAGGCACTTGAATGACCCCCACTTTACAAGATAACATTTAGCGTCGGCGAACTTTTCATTTGAAGTGATTTCGAGTTACGCTAATTCAAGGTTTATTTTAACCATGTTCCCTATTGATATTAATGCCAAATTTAATAACACACCAAAATTTTTTAGAAGAAAGCTAAGTACCAAATAATAGTGAAATATTTAGTAAGGGACACAAAATTACTTCAAAATTTTGTTGTACAATACAAAAAAATATCTTTGGTTTTATGGCAAGCAAGAAATTTACTATAAAAAGATGAGTATAGGGAATCACTCCTAACTCTGCCACTGCTTTAATGAATATAACCAAAATCACTTTTGGCCTGCAATATATTCAATTGATCGAGAAAATGCACACACAGGGGTAATTTGACCTCTTACCATCGAGGCAAATGACACATTACTGTGCAAAAGTACAAAGACTCATTCGATTTCGACCAATATCACATTGGTACTTCGCTGTTTACGACCGCATTGCGCTAATTTTCAACAGCCAGGACAATTACTGGTGAAAATTGACTTGGTAAAGTGCAAACAATAATCAAGCTAGCTAATTTGGGGGAAAAAAAAAAAAAATTTTATCTAGACACAAATATTAGAAGATTGAAAGCATAGTTTGGGGGCCTCAATTTGTAAAAGAGAAAAGGTAATCTTGTCATAAAGCTTAGTGCATATAGCCTAATTAAGAACAGAAAATACTATTGGGTAGCAAAATCCTCCGCCAGACAGCTGTTTCGACTATTGAAGTCTCGTCAGTGACGGTTTGATTTTTGCAAATGTTAAAAAAAAAAAAAAAAAACTGAAAGGCAAAATGACTGAAGTGACAATTTGATTTTTACAGAATGTCAAAATTCAAAAAAGATTAAAGCACCGAGAGAAGTCTTTCGTAAATTGGAATCCTAACATCAAAATCAAGAGCTCTTGATTTTGATGTTAGGATTCCAATTTACGAAAGACTTCTCTCGGTGCTTTAATCTTTTTTGAATTTTGACATTCTGTAAAAATCAAATTGTCACTTCAGTCATTTTGCCTTTCAGTTTTTTTTTTTTTTTTAACATTTGCAAAAATCAAACCGTCACTGACGAGACTTCAATAGTCGAAACAGCTGTCTGGCGGAGGATTTTGCTACCCAATAGTATTTTCTGTTCTTAATTAGGCTATATGCACTAAGCTTTATGACAAGATTACCTTTTCTCTTTTACAAATTGAGGCCCCCAAACTATGCTTTCAATCTTCTAATATTTGTGTCTAGATAAAATTTTTTTTTTTTTTCCCCCAAATTAGCTAGCTTGATTATTGTTTGCACTTTACCAAGTCAATTTTCACCAGTAATTGTCCTGGCTGTTGAAAATTAGCGCAATGCGGTCGTAAACAGCGAAGTACCAATGTGATATTGGTCGAAATCGAATGAGTCTTTGTACTTTTGCACAGTAATGTGTCATTTGCCTCGATGGTAAGAGGTCAAATTACCCCTGTGTGTGCATTTTCTCGATCAATTGAATATATTGCAGGCCAAAAGTGATTTTGGTTATATTCATTAAAGCAGTGGCAGAGTTAGGAGTGATTCCCTATACTCATCTTTTTATACAAAAAAATATGTATAACAATAAATTAAAGGGAATGGAATGTATCATGAAAAAAGAAAATTTAAAAGTTGTTTTATGTTTTCACTATCCGGACGCTAATTTAACATGAACAACTTACATTATGGATACTTTTCTCTTGAACTTTGAATTATTTGAATCTTTTTTTAAGGACGACATAGGCGCTACTTTTGAGCTAAGTGTTTATAAAAGAGTAGTTTATTTTTTTTCTTGACGACAGGCCAAAAGGCCGAAATATTATTGAACCTTTTCAAAATGTTTCAAAATTATATTTTGTGGCAAAAAAAAATATATAAAAAAGACATTGAATTGAAACGATTTGGACATGTGACATTGCATGACCTGTGGTGCAATTGCTAACCAGACATTAATTTTTAAATAATCTGAATGCTTATTCAGCGATATTGTCAAACCTAAATGAAAAATTAATTTTTTTAAAACTGACGTTTCGTTGGTCACACTTCAACAGACATTTTTAAAGAGAATAATTGTTCACAATGTAGAACGTGAAAATTGCCTATTTCAAATAGCTTTACAGCGAATATCAATCAACACTTGAGTTTTTTTGTAATCACCAGCGCTTGTAAACAAAATTGAAGATATTATACACAAATATTTAAATGCTAAAATTGATATTAATAGAATTTTTCTGTCTTATACGCTTGTATGATAATTAGTATGGTTTCCGTGATACGTCAATTTTATCGGGACTTCTCGGGGAGTAGATAACATCAACCTCCAAAACAAAGCATAGATAAATTCACGGTAAATATTTTTTGCAATTTGTGTAAACGCTACGTAGTGTAAATATGAATATAAAACATTATAGTTCAATCTAGAATCGACCTTGTATTAAATTCAAAACTCTAATAGCTACATAACTTTTAGTCAAAAGATACAAACAAATAAACCGAAATTATTTTTAAAAAATTTTTATTTATTAAAATTTTTATTAATTTATGACGCAATCTGCGTCGCGTTTTCGTGATGCTGGTAGTATTTGTGAGGAGCAAAGATTGCGTAACCGTTCCAAAAATCAATATACTTTTCATTACTCTTTTTGAAAAACCTCTGAATATCTTTATTCAGAGCTCTATTTCTAATACGTTCACAACGCTGGTTGGATATTGAATTCGCAAGGGTTGTTAAGAAAGAAGTAGTAAAAGAAAAGAAAACACATTCAAAATAAAAATGATTTCTGTGAAGTAAAAAAAAATCGATGTAATCAAAAAAAATAAACTTTAACTAAACTAGTGAATTCGAAATATTTTTTTATAGTGAAAAAAATTAAAGTGACAAGTCTTTTGCGACGTAAAACTAAAAACATAATTTTTTGTGTAATGATTTACCTTTTTTTTATATTATAAAGCTTCTTGCCTAAATTGTTTACAAAAGTGAATGATGTAAAAAAATCTTTTGATAAATAAAAAAAGATGGAATGTAAACAATAATAAAACCAGCTTTTAGCTCAATTTGCTGATCCGAAATTTCTTTCTCTGTAAACTGTAACAACTTCGTCAAGTGGCACTTCTAATTTTACGACTCAATGACGTTCGATAAACAGCCGAAGTCGTTAATTCTCTCAAATTGCTTTCTCGTTTTCATCCAATTTACAAAAATTGACTCCCTTTTAAAAACTCGCTTTTTTAATACCAAATAATGTTTAAATCCAACATTTAAGTATTTATACTAAAAGAGTATAAAATTTCCTTTCTATACAAACTTGAATGGCAATTCTAGCGTTAGTAATTGCTGAGATATAAGCAAACAAAGAGTGTGGGCAGTTTCCGCCCCCCCAGTCGCACAAAGTTTTCAAAAAGCCCAGTCTAAATAGGCTTAAGCGCTCAACGCTTTAGTTTAGTTTTTTTGAAACAAAAACATACCAGGAATAGCATCAAATTACTTTGTTTCATGCTAAAGCGCAGTTGGTGTAAATTTTTACATTGTGATTTTGTGAGATCTGTTTTGTCACAAAACACGTAAATATTTTTTTGTCAAAGTAACTGTACAAGAACAAAAACATTCAGGCAACAGAGTAGATTTCCTCAACAAATTGTTAAGGGAGCAAGGTCGGTCATTTTAATCTTTACTTCGTATTGATCTTGCGGCTCCTTTCTGTTTTAAGAGGAGTCGGTCACCTTGCAAGCAGCAACATGAATTCATAAAAGAATTTCCAATAAATTGTTTTTTTTAAACGCTTAATAAAATCACTTAGTAATAAGCAAACAAGAGCTATCTCGCGAAAAAGAAAATTTCATCTTGATATTCATTGTTCTGTGGCAACACAATTGCAAAATAACGTGAATTACGATCTGTGCGCTGATAACAAAAAACATTCTTTTAAATTGTTGCTATGGTATTCATTTCAAGCTGGAAATCTTTACCATTCGATTCTTGTAATAGACTTTGATTCACACGATTAATAGAAAAAATCAAGAGGTTAAAAACAATATGAAAAGTTATTTCGTAACAAGTTGTTTCTTTTGATCTATACGAGATTTGATTTTTATTGAATTTTTCAAGTTGATTTTGCTAAATGCATGTCGGCAGCGTGGTCGAGTGGTCAGAGCGCCGGTTTTGTGATCGACACGGTCTCGGTTCGAAACCTACTCGCACCATTCTGTTTTGTCCTAGAGAAAGGCACTTTACCGCACTTTCCCATGATGATCTTGGCAAGGAGTTCTAAAGTTCAGTTATATCTTCATTAAATTTCAAGCGGACAGCAATATCTTGGCATCTCCGGAAGTAGGTCGGGATAATTGCTTGCCCTATTTATTAGCGTCGCTTTCTTGTAAGTCAGGAGGATCAATATGGAGGTAAAAAAATAAAAATTAATTTTTCATTATTTTAGTTCAAAGTTTGTTTACTATTTCATAATTGTTGTTTTTGTGTTTTGCTAATAAATTTTTTCCTCAGTTTAAACAATTTTTGCAGGAGCTAAGGTTGCAATAGACAAAACAGCACAACTTTATTCATCAAACCAATTATTTTTTTAAAGTTTAGATCTTTAAAGAATATGATTACAATAAGTGAAATGTAAATTGTGTTAAAATTAACTCAAGAAAATTAACGTTTTATAAAATTCTTATAAGTGTTGTTAAAATTATTCGTGCAATTTGAAATTAAGTAAAATTAACATCAAAAAATAAAAGGATCGTTTTATACTGTTGATAAAAAGAACCATAAGATAAAATTGATAATAATAAAAACCAGGAATAACTTACTTGACCGATAATTCTTTATGAGTTTTGGTATAAAAATGGAAGTACACTTTTATATTATTTAAAAAAATTCTAATCGATTTCAACAGAAAAATAAACATAGTAACATATTGCGTGATCTTAAATAGAACGTCTTGATTCACAATTGACTTTTTGCATCAAAACTATCAATTGGCTCGTTGTGGACGTAGATAAGAGTCTCAAATTTTTCCCAGAGGATTTAAAGTTGATAAATTTGACAATAACTTTTTGGGTCTTCACCAAAAATTCTTTGTCTTTCGAATGGCGACTATAAGCACTCTTCCGTAGATTTTCGAAATTGGAGTTGACGCAATCACAAAAAGAGAAAGTTATGTAATTAAGAATTCAAAGCAGCTCTAACATAGATTATAAGCTCTATGCACATAAAATTAGGGCCCGGAGCTTTATCTGGTTTTACGTGGAAAAACCCTTGTAAACAACCCAGGTCATCCGTAACTAAGATATTTAAGTTAATTTTATTCAAAGGTTTCCAATTAGTGAGTCATTTTAAACCTAAAAAGATGTTGGAATGTTATAATCATATTGGACCAGGAGTCATATCAAATTTTTTTAAATAACATTTTGAGTTCAAACATAAAATTTATTGCAAAAGGCAAATGAAGAACAAAAATGGTCTTTACGTTTATATAAAAAGTTCTTTTCGAATTTCCAAAGTGGAGCTTTTTTGGTCTTTATTTAACTTTTGAAATAAATTTATCAAACAGTTTATAATAAGTAAGGACCGTTTTTTTAAACTTTGGCAAGAAAAAATTTTTGAAGGAAAGAAGTCAGACTTTAGAACTGTCATGAATTTTTACAATTTGGAAACCCCTGTTTTATTGAAATTCAATCGTTTCAAACGTTTTGCTTTTATTCTATATTTTCTGTTTGCAAAAAACCGCATCAAAAGCTATAAATTTTTTTACAAAATTTTTTGAAACGAGTAAATTTATACATAAAAAATACGTCGAGTTTTTTATTGTAAAAAAATTTTCAACACAAAAACGGCCTGTTACTTCAAATGCAACATGAAATGCAATTATAAAAAGTACGTTCTTGTTTAATTTTCTGAAGGCGTCAGCATAAGAGCTAAAATGTGAACTAGTTAATTTATTTTTTTTTTTCCACGAATGAATAGTTATAAGAAAATTTTATAAAAATGCTTAGTGTAAAGATTGAATTTTGTCCGCTTAATTGGTATTCAAGCAGTTCAACAACAATTATTTTATACAACAGAATGTATATGTGTAAAGTGTTTCCAAGCAATTGCCAAATATCCAAAAAAATTGGATTTACATAAAGTAAGTTCTGCATCGCCTGAAACATATCGACGTCGGCAAAGGACATAATTCGCTTCGTCACGCAAAGCCAATTCTTGGTAAAATTCATGTCAGAGCAAAAATTCCCAAATTTGTTAAAAAACGTCTATATTACCCGTTAACCCTTGTTCGGGAGCACCTAAAAATAGTACCATTTTATTCAGCAATTCAAATTAGGAAAAGTCAAGAAATTCTTGAATTTTATTTAAAAAAATGAAGTAATTACGAACGTTTTTGGAAAGGCCAGACTTCAGAAGCCCGGCCGTTGAGGAGAATAGGTTTAAACACCAAACTTTGCAAATTTCTTTTTTTAATCTTACTTCACTGACAGAAAAGGTAGGCTTGAAACTTGAAACTAAAATTAAGCTTGAAGTTTGATACTAAATGTAAAGAAAAAAATGATCCATCCTAGTATATATACAACGTACAAAATTTAATAAACAATTACGTCGATTGTCCAGGTGTATACTAAGCCGTAAACATACTTATATTCTAATACAATGAAAAGTATAGCAAAACTTTTTTTCTTTTGCGTATTTACATTTACGCATTCACTTTTGCGCATTATACAAATTTTTTCCTTTCTTTTTTTTAAATGCACTATTTTGGTGGCGTTGTATTGGCACTAATTTGGTCGAACCAAGTACATATCGACAAGTCATACAATATCACTTACTTAATGCTAAACCATTAGCTATTTTTTTGGATATAGTTAATCAAATCAGTGATGATCTAAAATTTATTTGGCAAACTGTTAATTCGCGTCTACCTTTAATCGGGAATAGAGAAATTTAAATTTTTTTATATATTTTATTTTTTATTTTATTTCTATATTTATCCTCTTGACTTGCAGAAAAGACACGGAGGCGCTAATACATACGGTGAACAATTACCCCTACCTGTTTCCGAAAATGCCAAGATATTGCTGTCGGATTGAAATTTTTTATTTTTTTTTATTTTTAATTTCATAGAGATATGACTGGAAGTTATAGAACTGCTTACCAAGACGGCCAAGAGGGGGAATCGCCGTAAAGTGTCTTTTCCAAGAACACAACAGAATAGCACGTGGGTTTTGAACCTTGACCATGGTAATTACCAAAACGGCGCTTTAACCACTCAATCACGCTGCCGACTTCACGGGATTGATAACAAGATCAAAAATCTAATTTATCTTTAAAAAAAAGATTAACAAAAGACATGCGAAAAAAACAAAATTTGGAAAAAAAATTTGAAAAATTATTTGATCTTTCTGCTTGTTCTTGCTTCCGGTAAGTTGCACCCTATTACGATTCCAGAATAAAATGCAAAGTTTTATCTTGCACCCAAAAGCGTAGAATGTGTAGCTGCTCTCCAAAATCAAAAGTTCTGTTATATCAAAGCTCTACATATCTATTAGAAGAACGGAAATGTTTGCGAGATCAACGTTTAAAAAAAGGAGCAAAAGGATTATACCAAATAGGGTTGATAGACAAGTTTGCTGCACGAAGAGACCAAAAGCGATCCGAACAGCACCTCATTTTTTTCGCGCAACCCAAACGTTTTTGTGAGCAGAAAGCTGCATTCGACACAATGGATATTTATTGTTGATAATTAGTGATAAACAGAAATAGTGATAAATTTGCTTTAACTTGTCTTGGAGTGGATGCTTGTATGGCATGGTCACGTCTTGGAATTTCACAAGCAAAATTACTGCTAGTTGCAGGAGATCGAGATGCTTGGAGAGCCTAACTTGAGCTGCTGCCACCGCAATCCCAAAAGGACAAGCGGGCAAAGGAAAATACACTGAACTAAATTCAATGTTTTCCGTGAAATTGATGACGATGCTGATAATGATACATAATTTTGTTCTCTGTGTGCAAAACGTGTACAGTGAAGTTTGCTATGATAAAGGTCCGTTATCTGAATCTGTCTTTAATTGCTCTTTTTAATTGAACATAAAAAAGTGACAGTATATAAGAGGAACCTCATGTGACAGTAATTATTATTATTTTTCAGTTAGTGCACACGAGTGTGGAAATTTTTCATGTTGATGTGCTGGTGATAAATCTGATGGCGCTATATACAACAGTTTGTTAAACGTATCTTTATCGCCTCAGATCTGGCGAGTGGGTAAAACTCAGCTGGGAATAGCTAATTGTAAAATTATTACAGGGCGGCAAACTAACGAATTATTAAAAATAAATAAAATTTTGCGCCCAAATGCTATTTTTAAATTTTCGCCAGGAACTGAGACAGAAGAAGGCGCAGCAACATCTTTTCGCCAAATTGAAAGTTGTAATGTTGTTGATATATAAAACATGCAAAGATATTGCTGTCCGGTTGAAATATTTTTTGTTTGGTTTTTTACTTTTATAAAGATATGACTAAAATTTTTGACTGCTTATAAAAACGGCCAACCAAAAAAAAATGCCGTGAAGTGTTTTTCGAGGACACTACAGAATAGCACAAGTAGAATTTAAACTGAGATCCTGTTGATCACTATCAAAGCGCTCTTAACCACTTGATTACGCTGTATCAAAATTATAGCCTATTTTTTGGTCTTCAACCAGTTTTGTGGTTCGATTTCCGGTTATCCAAGAAGTAATTTAAAAAATCGCATTAAAATTAAAGTAAACACTTTGTTTTATTGAAACAATATCAGGTGGGTGTCATGATTCAACAGAGAAGAACGAGCCAGTTTTTTTCAATCAACTTCAAAAATTAAAAAAAATTGAAAAATTGCGTAAAATGTTAATTTTACTCAGTTTGGAAAACTTCGTTCCAATACTTCTCTAAACAATTATTTGTTATTTAAACTCCACAAAGATATCCATGTGGCTCAGTTTGTAAATACTGGTTTTGCAGCATTACTAAGAATTAGTTGAGAGTTAAATAAAATATCAAAATCGATTCTATTTTTGTTTACAGTTGAAGACAATAACTTTAAAATCTTTAAAATTGTAAAAAATTTATCAAGTTATGGTTTTGATTTTCTACTGCCAGTCAAGTAAAAATTTTTTTTTCTCTCTCTTTTAAATAATTTTTATCTAAACTATAACAATTTTAATCCATTAGCGATATAAAAAATCAAAGTGGTATTCAAAATGTGGAAAAATTGAATGGATGCAAGGCCTTTACCAAAGTAAAAAAAAATTCTGCTTAAAATTAATTAAAGCGTTTTTAAAAAAAATCCTTTAAAAATTTTCAACTCAAATAATTTCAGGAAAGAAAAATTCAAATGTTTATTTTTAATAGCTTCTATTTCTTTCAGTGCCGCTGTAAAGAGCCTTTACTCTGCAGTTAAAAACGTTTTAAGATCAAAAAGAAGTAAAATAACTGATACATATATTCAAATTTCATTAGTTTTACGCAAGAATTAAATGTTGTTACAATTAATTGTTGCATTGCTAATTGTTACATTGAAATCAGTTTTATTTTGCTTTGATTGAAGAATTAAGCAGTTATTGTTTGAAATCTACCAACAGTCTTAAATTTTATTTACTTCGTAATCATGTTTCGTACTTTAATTTTACGAAATTGAAGTTAAAATTGACGTTGATTCTCACTCCATCAAATTTAGTGGGCGCTTCAGCTAAAGTCGTTAAGATTTCGAGATGTTGACGTTGACGCGAGAGCTGTAAACAATTTGTTGACGCGAACGACACTGTTAATAGTTGGTATAAAACACCATGATGCCTTCTCTTTGCCAAGTTACCTCACTGTTTATTTATATTTTACTGAATTTGTCTCGTATGATTTTTAATGTCTTAAAAATCTGATGCAAATAACCTAGTTTTTTTTTTGTGAAGCACTATAATAAAAATTTATAGTTTTATTGAGGTTATCTTTGTTCAAAAACATTTTTTTCTTTTAAATAGAATTAAAATTTTTTTTATTTATCATTAGTTGGCCTAAGTACAAAACGTTAGTAGGTTAAAGTTGATTATTTTTGTTTTTTTAAAGTTGTCGCGTGAAGGTAAGTGGTTTAGATCTGTCTTGTTGTAGGGACTTTTGCGTAACTCGTAAGCACAGTTACCGATTTATTTAATTAAAAACCGGACAAAATAGTAAAACAAAAAATAATAGTCGTGGCTTAAAACGTTTTACTGAAGTTTATAATATTTAAAAAATTTTCTTGCCATTGGTCAGAAGAACCGCACCTCACCCTGGCCATAAATAAACTATTCAATAAAGATAAAATATTAGTACGACCCTCGCTAGGTCATGTGGCAAGTTTAAGAAAATCAGTGCAACCCACTGTTGGATTGTATAGCATGAAACGGGTTAAGCGGCAAAAATATTTTTAATGTTTTTAGTTTAAAAGAATTTGTTTTTGAAAATTTATAAGTATGCACACTAGCAACTATCAAAGTGTGAATGGAAATGGTTTACTTGATTTGGTTCAAATTAGTCCAAATGGAGTCTATTACCATTGGACTACATGAAGTAATTCAATCGATTTATTGATTAGTTAAAAACAATTTTTTATTTGTATGTCACAATCATGGCAAGAGAGATTTTTTACAAACGGAAAATGTAATGAATCTTAAAAACTTTACACAAACGGCTTTATATTTAATTTGTGTGAAAAGTTTACATTGTAATCTACATCCCAACTGTCTAAAATATTGTCGGCACATTCATCATTGAAAACATAAAATCGACGGCGAAAAGCACATTAATGCTAAAGATTGATGTTTCATTCAGATTGAGAAAGTTGAAACTTAATCATCCTTCGCAAATTAGAATTTGTGGGTTCCCATTATTATTATTTACCAAGATTAGCTTGAAATTACAGACTAACAACAGTAGTTATTAAACTATTTATGCGTTTAGCTGATAAAATTGGTTTTTAGTTCTGTACAATCTGCTGTAAAATAGAATTCATGAGTTTTTAGAACAATAATTTATCTAAAACAAGCCGCTTAAAAGACGAGAAGCACCAGACTCGAGTTTTGCTCTTGTTAAAGCTCGTCAGTGATGCTTATCTCATTGCGAATCGAACCGAAATTCTCTGTAAGATAAGCATCATCAATTCGATTTGCAATGAGATAAGCATCGCTGACGAGCTGTAACAACAGGGAAACTTGAGTCTGGCACTTCTCGTCTTTTAGGCGGCTTGTTTTAGATAAATTATTGTTCTAAAAACTTTTATTTCAGATCTAACTTTAAATTTAAATGTTTTGCTAGAAGAATCGACCAGAAAAGTATTTTTGCCCCCAAAATTGGAATTCTGGTTTAATTGTCCGTTCTGATTTTTCAACAAAAATTTTTACAATTACTTGCATTTCCATCAACCAACACTGAAATTTACTTCTATTTACTTTTTTAAAAAATTCGATTATATGTGTTTATTTAATTGGAGAGATTATAAAATTTGCTTTCGGCAAAAACTTGAATAAGATACGTGCGCAGTTTTGTAGAAATAACTTTTAATCAAACGAAGACAGCGCTGTTACTTTATGTTTGCCCCAGTTGTATACAAATTTTAAAAGATCGATTCTGAATAAGGTTCCAACTTAAAATATATTATGATTTCATAAGAAAATATCATCTGAAATACGATGTCTTTATTAAATTGATCTTGCTACGTCTTTATTAATCGGATTGATCTTGCATCAAGACAATGCTAGGCCTCACATAGCAGCCAAAACAATGGAAACCATCACATATTTCGGTTGGGAACTGCTTCCTTACTCACTTTATGGCCCAGTTTTTTCTCCATCCGATTTACGAGTTCGTACACCTGTTTGGACCATTCAAAGGGTTTAACAGTGATTAAAAGATAAAAACACTGTGAGTGATTTGCTTAAGGGTCAATCTAAAGAATTCTACAGAGAATGCATACAAAAACTTGTTGACCGATGGCAGAAATGTGTGGCAGTGCAGGGAGATTACGTCAAAAAATAAAAAAGTAAGATTTTATCTCCGCTAGAAAACTTTTCATAAAAAAATACATCTTATATATTTAATGGCCCTCAAATAAAAAAATTTTTTTAAAAACTTTTGCAAAATTTTGCGTTAAAGAAATTACAATTAAATCCCCTGTCAAAAACTTTGAGTATTGTCATAATAAAATTTTCAGACCTAAAACTTATGCTAGCTCTTAAAACTTTTTTGTTTTTTTTTATTCAATATAGCTTTTTGATTTAAATAATTTTACACAAAAAAACTTTTATGATTAGTCACTTTTATTAATATATTTGTAAGAAAGACGATACAATTTCGACAAGGAATAACTTTTTTTAATAATCTTAACCATTATTATTGTGTGGCCAGTGTTAGACGAAAATATGCAATTGAAGTTTTTAATTATACATCTGTTATAGAAATAAATTTTCATTTAAAAACTTTTTTACAATTTCAAATAAAAATTATTCTGTTTAATAAATTTGAAATTTTTTATAAATATTATCAAAAATATTAATAAACAAGAGCAAGAGTTGATTACAAATGAGTTTATTACATTATGACGTGATAATATATTGACTCAATCTAATGGCATTTAATTGTTAGAACATGGACATTTATTCGGTTTGATTTTCATTTCCACTCGCTTCAGTGAATAGAAGTTGTCCTTCCACGCATACCAAACAACACCTAGTTTGCTATCATCTCCATTCCTTATATATTTTCCGTTCAAGTTTGCGTTATAACAACTGTTGTACCAAAACGCCCCATGAAAGCGGTCAGCACAGTTATCTGGCCATCCATCATTATCTCGATCTTTTGTTGTAAATTGTTGATTGTTGTGAGGACTTAAAGCATTGCCTGTAAATAATATGTTCATGATTAGACGAAATAAATAACTTGTGAAAAAGTTTCCATGATTACTGCACAAAACAATCAGGATCCGATTAAATACTTCAAAACGAATTTCACCTGCAGTTCCATTGTAATCTTGCACATTCAGGCGGTAGTTTGATTGTGAGTTTCCAACAGAAAAATTTCTAAACCAAATAGATTAAAAATAATCCTTCAGCAGATTAGTTTTTTCAGTTATGATATTTCATGTAGTAATCGCAGAAAGTTAATATTTCTTTGGAATCGCAATTATTCAATCTGCTGGGGAATAATCAAAATACCTTTTAAAATTGGTTTATGTACAGTGTCGACAAAATATTTTTCAGAAGAAATTAAACACAAAATAGTCACATAATGGTTTATGAAGTAAGTGTCAGCGTTTTGTTAACGCAACGCTTTTCGCAAATAGAGTACATCAAAGACATGGGAGAATTTTTCAATTAAGTTTTTAAAAATTAATAATTTTCTAAACATTTGTCGACATTGCATTCTACATTTATGTAAACGAAAGAGATAAGTTGATCTATGTCAGCATTACAAAAATGGAAAGTGCATTGTTTTGTTCACAAATTCTTTCTTAATATACTAAAATAGTTACTTAATAATATTTGACGTTTTGTTATCAAAAACTGCAAGTGATAACAATCAAAAATTTAAACTATGTAATTCAAATCGGCAAACTTGCTAAAACATGATTCTTTTTGACTAAATGTTGAGTTTTAAAACCTACTCTCAAGTCATAATTGCGAAAACTACTATTAAGTATTTTCAAAACTTCTATGTTATTTTTTAAATGCCGCTTATTGAAGCAAGTTTGTCAGATGTGGTAAAAATGGTTCCTACTTTTATTTTTGTGTATGTAGTAAAAAAGAGATATTTTTGACGATAGGTATTATACTGTATGTATATATGTTCGATATGGATTATATTCCAAACACATAAGTCAAGAAAAGTTGCAAATTTTTAAAGACTCAGTCTGTCTATGCTCGATTTTTTTATATCAGTTTTTCACAAAGTTGCTTCCTCACTTGTTTGTCGTCACTTAACAGTATTTTTTATAGGAAATACTGTTTTACTTCAGTATGAACTTGAGCCAATCTTGTTATTTGAGAAGTAGTTATTTTAATAATTACGGTAATCTTTTTTGTTGCGATTTGATAACGAACCGCGACAAAAATAATGAAAATAACTTGATCAAACTTGTACGTTTCGCAGTATTTACGAGTCATCCTATAGGGCAGTGTTTCTCAACCTGTGTGCCGCGAAACTTCTTGAAAAACATTAGTCTAGCTATATTTAACCTACAGCGGTTATTAGACATGTAATGGACAAAATAAAGTCTGATTCTAAGTAAAAGACCTTTTTTTAGATAACACCTAATTTTGGAGGTGAAAATCAAGAAATATGATCAAAGTGCGCCGCAAGTTTCGAAAAAGTCTCAAAATGTGCTGCAGGTGGTAAAAGGTTGAAAACCACTGCTATAGAGAGCAATCGAACAATGACGTCACAATATGCTCTCAGTTTTTTAATGGCATGTGCAATGTCCAGGTCTGTATTACGAGTATATAAACCATCAAAAATCAATTACAACAAAATTGGAACACGCTGATTATTAGACGTTCTTCACACAAAAGTGTTTTTAATTTAGCTTTTTAAAATAAAATTATCACCTGTAAATAGCGTAAGCTGTGTTTCCATCCCAATCTTCAATATCTACACGAAGTTGATACGAATTTGACGATGTGATTGCATGCAACAAATCCAACCCTATGCAGCAACAAAGCTATTATTAATAAATTTGATTTTTAAATCTTAAATAACTAAGATAACAAATCAATAATTTTTGCTATGAACTACTTACTACCTTGGACCGTGGTGGAAAAGTTAGCGTGTCTCGGTGTCCTGTAAAGTTGTGTTGGCCGGAGATTTTATATCTCCTGTTAGGAATATCTTGCCAAAGAGGTTTTCAGACAGATACAGACTTTTCAGACAAAATGTAGTTTACAAGATGGCAACTTCAAACCGGGCCAGACTGCGCTCAAAAGCTGTGGGAAGCAAGCAGTCTAGGAGAAGGAAATGTTTATATAAAAGCCTTTTCGCAGTAGGTTATACTGCAAATTCATGATATGTTACCCAAAATAGTTTTTTATTCCGCCTCGGGTGATTAAAAAAGGAAGGTATAAAGGTCTGCGTTCAGGTAGTTGTATTTATTCAAAACGTACTTCTGTAGCGAGTCAGCTTCGTTGAGGTTAGAACACTAGAAGTTGATTTTCAACAAAAACAAATTGGCGTATTTTTGCTTTTTGTCTGATCTCTATGGGGTGAAGCTCTGGCTTTATTTCGTAAAAAAAGACTCGTCTCTGGCTTCTCGAGAAAGCCAATTTTTTAGTTTACTCACAAACTGGATGATCAGATAGCTGCTTCTTGGGGGCGACATACACCCAGACCCTGGACCAAAAACACACAAATGGATTTGTGATATTTGTCTCAAACTTATAACTAAACATCAAACATCTATTTTATGTAATTACACAAAGCATTGGATGTATTTAAAATGCTCCCAATTCACAACAAACGACTATAATAACTCATGGTACTGCATACTTCACAGCACTTTTAACCACAGAACACAAAAAAACAAATTATCACCAGAGAACTTTTTCAAAGTCCTTCAACTTAATGCCAACGGCATCTGAAACAAAACAGATAAAATACAATTACTTATTAAAAATACACAAGCAGCTATTATAGAAGTACAAAAGACAAAACGATTAAACACCAAACATTCCTCACTTCACCCCTATTAGAAAAGATTGCGCTCACAATCCTAATTTACATTAAAAACAACATCAATTTTTCACAAATATATACATCAATAGGGCAAGTGTTTAGTGACCTATAAAATTGGAAAACGTGCTCTTTCAAATTATAGAAATTTATTTTAAGAATAAACAAAATAAAACCAAAAAATGCATACACAAAATGTATTGTATACATCCACACATTCACAGACAGTACATCCATGCATTCACAGGCTGCCTCTTGGTTTCTGAGAAAAGCGTTTGGCTGTGGCTGTCCATAAAGAACTTTTTTGAGCATGTAACTACGCATTCACATAGCTTGCAAAATAATTTATTCATCAGAGTTTTACTAAACTCTGCAGGAAACTCATTCACGACACTTTTATGTGCTGCTGAACTTTCACTTTTGGCATTCTGTTCACCTAACAAATCTAATATAATTTGTGTCTAAAAACAGTGACATAACATTTTATCACTATAGGCATGAAATCGTATATATTCAAAAATTAACTTTTTATTGACTTTATAATTTTTTCATATGGCTTTATAACAATTTTTTTTCATTTTTAAACGTTTTGAGGCATTTTGAGGCTGTAATAACAAATTGACTTTATTGAAAAAACTTGCCCTATACATCAAACATCTTTCCCATTGATACAAATCATCAAAATTCACCTTTCTACATCACAGCAATTACATATCGCAAATATGTACATTCTACTCTGCTATCACAAGCAAAAGAACACTCGATTATATCCAGCACATTTACAACCATAAAAAATCTTTTAAACACAATCATCACAGTAGATGTCAATGCTTACTTACCGTTATGGTACTTTCCAACCGAAGACCATAAAGGAGAAGTGGTTGAAGACATCCTGCTTAACTCCAATTACGTCACATTAGACATAAACACTCCAACATTGTTACCACCCAATCAAACACAACAACCTATTTCATCAGACATCACTACTGCTTCAACAGACTTGAATGACTACACTAGATGGCAGACCATCTACTCCCTCATATTACATTAAACTGTATTTAAAAGTGCAGTTAAATTTTAATAGCTTGCCATTTTGTACTCAAATTCATTCATGATTATAATTTAGCTAAATGGTTAAAATTTATGAAAAAGAGCGTTGGTAAAACCAAGATAAAATATTGCAACATTTTATGACTCGACATATTTTTAATGAAAGAGGCACTACAACCATTCTAAACTATTCTATACTATCACAAACATTTGCTTCTAAAAGATCAAATATTTGTTGCTCTCAAATCTATAATTTTTTATTTGTTGTGGCACGTTAAATATGAGAACTTTAAAATAAACAGCCATGATTAAAATAATTATTATTGAATTAAAAAATAAAGGTTTGTTACATGCAAGGTTACCACATTTTTAAGGGGCAAACCGGGACTTTCGTTAGTAGAAAAAATTCGTCCCTAAAATTTAGTGTTTTCTAAAAAAAGTCTGCAATTCGAATCCATCTCGAATTTCCTGATTTTCGTGCCTAAAAAGTTGTGTTCTCTAAGAAAAAGGAGGTCTTCACTTCGAGTCTGTCTTGGATTTTCGCCGGAATATCTGGCAAATGGGCCGGGACAAAACCCTAAAAATCAGAACTGTCCCGCCAAAACTGAAATGTATGGTGAGCCTACATATATGGCCATACAATAGAGGTATTCTTTTTTTAAAAAAAAAGCTAACTATTCGCTTCTTGACTAGTGAGCCCCAAGCTTTATCAGATGGCCGTGCACATTTTACTAAGCTATTTCAATTTGGTAAGTGAAAATAAGCAATTTTTTTTTTTGATAAATTTTATCATCACCAAAAACTGACGTTAACAATGAAAATCTACCTAGTTTTTTAAAGCAAATATATGATAAAATAAAGTGAAAAGCTTTTATTTTGGTCTGCATTATAATTTTGGATTTTTTTTAATCAAGATAAGACACACTGCTGGACGACAATAAGTATTTCTCAACTATTTAATCCCCAATGTTAAATCGGTTTGATTACTGGTATGATTAATTATACACTTATATGGTTATCTAGCTGTATAACTTATCAATAATTGATTTTTAAGGATATTTTTAATTGTATTTAAATCATCGGAAAGTCACAGCTCAATGTGTTAAATTTTTAATACTTTTAATTTCTATCATAATGATTTATAAAAGTGTCCGGCGGGTTAGCTCAGTGGTAAGATCCGCGACTCACGTCCAGAACGACCTGGTTCGATTCTCCGTAACGTCGATTGAGTGATACTCGTTGTGCCCTTCGGAAAGGCACTTCACGAACATTCCGAGAAATGTGGTCAAGCTGCTTCCTTCAATGGTGACCGCGGTTAATTCACAGAAAGCAGCAAATCGGTGTGTGTGTGTGGAACACAACGCCATACGAATGTTGTTGTTGTTAGTTACTAAAGTTTGATTTGTCGAACTTGCATTTCAAGACGTTAATTTACACAAATACGTGTTACGGCTGTTGTATCGCCCATGTAACAAGTATAAGTTAGTTTTTTAGTTTGGGTGTAAATTTATCATGTTATTATTTCAGTTTAAGATAACACCTTAAAAAAAGCTGACCGTCCTCCCTTAAATTTAAAAGCAAACCCACATAGCCAATTACTTCAGTTATTTACCTATTCAGTTTTCTTTTGGACAGAAACAATCTTAGAAATAAAAAAAAGGTTTTTACTTTTGTTAACCTAAAAACTTCTTAAAGCAAAGAAGAAGCCAAACAATAAAACAAAATTTCATCAGAAGCGTTTAAAGAATAAATAAGTCGGCAGCGTGGTTGAGTGGTTAAAGCACCCGGCTGATGATCAACATGGTTTCGGTTCAAAACCCACTTGCGCCATTCTGTTGTGTTCTTGGGAAAGACACTTTACGGCACTTTCTCCTGCTTGGTGGTCTTGGCAAGCAGTTCCAAACAACAGACATATCTCTACTAAATTACTAGCGGACAGCAATATCTTGGCATCTCTGGAAGCAGGTTGGGGTAATTGCTTACCCTATGTATGGCGTCTCCGCCGCTTTCCTGCAAGTCAGGAGGATAAATATGCAGATAAAAATAAAAAAATAAAATAAATCTCTGCTGGCGATTCAATCAAAAACACAAAAATACAAAACTCAAACGTATTTTTGATTAAACTTAATTTTTGAGCTTTTTCGGGCCTGAACTAATTATCCCGTTTACAACTCTGTCCTGTGTAGACAAAAAGTTCACGTTGAAGCGTATTTCCAGACTTCAAGGTTGAAGCTCAATGATACTAAAACGGTGACGGCAGCGTTTCTTTTAAATAACCGAGACGACAAACGTTTATTTTATTAAATAACTTTTATTTAAATAATGGAGACGACAATCTGTGCTAAAGCTCACGCTTGGTGTCTCGGTTATTCTCTTTCTTAGTCTTAGCCTTTAGTGTTTGTGTTATTAAATCTTGTTATGCTTGGTGTCCAAAAACAACTCTACACACAGCAATAACCTCACTGATATCCAAAAATATCGATTCAACTAAATAAAATTTGATTAAAAAGGAGAAAATTCAAAGCAAATTATAGCAAACTGAACAGCAAATTATGTTTCAGCGAAAATTACGAAAGACTAAGACTTTGCCAACCACCTGTTCCATCTATTACAGGCTAAACAACAACTACATAATCATCGTATCAACTATTCATTCTCCTGACTTGAAGCAACGGCAGGACGTTAAAATTAGAGAAGTTTTCAGTGATCACCAAACTACGGTCATCAAAGTTAATTGGTTACGCTTACCACCTTATTTTAACGCAAAAAAAATTAAACTATAAAAATAGAAATCAGGTGTTATCAAATTACGGCCGATCATATGCTTCCAAAGTATTATAGTATTTTTTGCTTAAGGTCGTAGTTTTTTTGAGAGAAGGAAAAACCTTTTTATTTTTTGTCTTTAATTTGAAGAGAGTGTACCACGCAGTGACAAAATAGTCATGTCATTTGCTAATGTTATTCAATGCCTGGATTTAAAAAATAAACTTAGTTTTTCCTAAATTTAAAAGAACATGATCTGCTTTTAGAGATAACAAGATTTTGTTGCCCAGTTAAATTTTTCAAATGGGTTTGTAATTATCATAAATTGATATGATTGTGATTTAAAATTCAAAAAGGAAAGTCACACAAAGTATATTGCTCAAAAGCGTAAGAGCATGACGAGGATAGGAGTTGAACCGAGATCGTATCAATCGCTATCACCATAAAATTTACCACCAACTCTGGCATAAAACAATGAAATAAAACTTTTTTCGAATATGAAAGCAAAAACGTTTGTTTTTTTGTTATGTACTCTAATGTTTTAGTTTAATTTGAGATTTTCTTTTTGACCTGAGACAAGATTTTTTTCTTCAGGTTGCTTTGCCTGTTTCAGCCTTTTTTAAGTTTTAATTCTTTTGGCCACGGAGGTTGTTGTTTATTCTACCCATGATTACGCAACGTTCTCTTTACATAACTCAGAGATGCAAATCTAATTACTAATTTTTGCGCTGTTAAACGATGTATATTTTTTATTTTTATTTTTCTAATTTATCTTAATAGTTTTCTTTTTTTTTTCTTTTCAAATTAACTCTGCTACTTTGTTTTGAATGTACAGGGGCTGCGCTCAATCGACGTAGTTCGTGTAATAATGTATTTGTGCAGTTCCCTATTTCCCAATCGCTTTGTCAATAACAATTCGGAAAACTTAATACCGTAACTTGATTGCAAATAAAATTAAATGAATGAATCAATAATATCGGTTTAAATTATATCTCTTCTGATGAATGTGTTGGTGCTGCTTGTTGCGATTGTGACACGAATAAAGAATAATTTACTCAACTATCATATAATAAACTTCAAAGAGAGAAACAGTTCAAAATTAATTGTTTCGGTAAATCTCTCACCAAGCCAAAACTCTCCGTTTAAATTTCCAAATCCATGTACATATTCATTCCAGTTGCGATAAAAATCAACACTTCCGTCCATTCTTCGTTGAAAAACCTTGACAAAATAAAATGTAATTATGGCATTTCATACTACTACCCTTGATACCATGCACGATGCTGGAGAGACTGGGGATCGATTTTCTTGAAAATGAAATTTATTCCAATTCTTATCAATGCGTAAAATATAATAGTTGATGTAAAATTATTTATTAGGACGTAAGAATTAAATTGCATGTCCTAACATATATTGCTTTTTACTGCTTCCTTTTTGTCAGCTTTTAATGTGTTTTGTTTTTTGATTTATGCTGTCTTGTCTGAGAAATAAAAAAAACATGCATCTATAAATAGAAATCTGTCAGTGCGTATATAAATTAACTGTTTTAAATCTTGTTTTCAAGTATACTAACCTATTATGATGTCATAAGTAACTGACGCAAACAAAAGACAGAATAACTGTATTTAAACTGTTTAAAATCAATATCCAACTTCACAAATAAGAAAATACTTGAAACTAAAACAAACCAACCAATAACATTAAACAATTCAATATTTTTGCAAAAAGTGAACAACAAGTCATTCTTATCTTATTTTAGCAGTTTTAAAGCTATTATTTATGCGATCCGGAATTTTATGCATTGACGAAGATGTTAGAAATGAAGTTTGACAAAGCGTATTCATAAAATTACAATATTTACAGTAGATACAAGTATAAAAATAAAAATATTAAAGAATGGCCTACCAAAGTTTGTTCTTACTGAATCGAACATCATCAATATCAAAGGTTCTCAACTGGGGTCTATGTGGACCGTCCACAGGAAATTTCATGGAATTCACACACAAAAAAAATATTTAATTGGGGACCATGGCACTATATTTACGTAGTCCACAGAACAACACAGTCAACGAAAGTATTTTGATTTCACCACGTCAAGAACTAGAATTCGTACCTCATATTTACTTGGAATACCCCCAAAAAAGTCACCATTTTGATTTACACAACCGTTTTGACTGTAAAAGTTGGTTCAATTAAAATGATGCCATCCCTTTTTTTTTTCTTCACTTCGATTTCGTACTAGAATTTGTAACTGAAAATTATTTGAACACAAAAAAATGTCAGCACTTAAATCAAACAGATTTTTGCGGCCGACACGGTTGTGTAATTCAAAATTTTGGTTTTTACTTAGTTTGCATACTAGGATTGTAACTTCACTTTGAATTCTGCAAAACAAACGCACAATACAAAACAAACTGTTTTTGTATAAGGGTACACCGAATAACATTTTGAGCAAAAGGAGATCATAGATTAAACAGGATTACAACTCTTAATCCATGTAAATGCAGTACATTGAACCACATTGCCTGTAGGAAGTTTTCAGCAACGAAGTTCGATGCACTTTGTACATCATAAAATATTGTTATAATAGATCACTTTTATCCAATTCTTAAAACCAAAGTGTTTAAAGTTTATAAATCACACTTTTGTGTTTTTCGGCTCTAAATTAATTATAATTCTTTATTTTGTCAAAAATAAACAAAGCATCTACTTTAGCTGTAAGATTATTTAACGAAGATATTAAGCATGTCCCTGCTAATTAAAATAATTCCATATCTAAAATTTTAAAGTTATTGCGGTACTATCGTGGCTAATGAAAAAAGGTTCACTCACCAAAACTAGTGAAAAATAATTCACTTAATATTTAAAATTAAACCGTATCTTTGCATTTTGGTTTAAATCAGTGATGTAGTCAAGACCACAAACGTCGAGACCGAGACCCGGTAATTTTTTTGAGACCAAGATCGAGACCGCCAAATTTCGAGACCTAAGGTTCGAGACCAAAACCAGAAACAATCGAGACCGAGGTCGAGACCAAAAAATTTACAAATATATTCTAATATTCTGTCTTTAATTATTCCAAAAACAATAAATTTTTATTTTTTAAATTGTAATGTAAGATTACATTTTAATTAAACAAGTATCTCTATCGTGAAAAGAATTTTCCTCAAGTATGATTGCGTTATAAGACAACCCGCTTTAAAACCCGCTCAACTAGATCAGAAGAAAGCCAAAACAAACAAGGCACACTGGTAGCAATGTTAAAAAAATAATAAAAAAAATTTTAATAAATATTCATCAAAATTTTTTTCAAAACGCAGAAATGGTGAAGGCACACACATAATTGCTTGTCCTAAGTATAGCGCTTCCGACTTTTTCTGCAAGGCAGGAAGATGAAAGTACAAATGAAAATAAAAAATATAACAAACTATAGGGGTGGGCAACCGTTGTAATGCAGAGGGACAGTACTTCCTCTTTTTTCTAAATAATCGTAGGCCATAATTAATAAATATATATATAGGGTGTTCAAATTACTGCATACATAAATTTTGTTACAACAAGAACTTGTTTGCTTCATTTAGGAAAAAATATATAGGTTCAAAGGAAAAGTTTTTTTTTGGAAGAAGGGGTTCGCTCATTAAAAATGAAAACCAAAACAAGTTTTCTCACTATTATTCTCTACCGATTGCGGCCCAGGTAATACTTTCAAAAAAATTTGACTCTCAGCATGTAAAAGTGGGGCACCCGTGGTGTAATCCCAGCTGTTAGTGATTTAAAAATTGCATCATTTTATGTAACTGCACTCCTGCCTAATCAAACTAAAAAACATTCGAAATAAAGCTTCATTAATTATGTTGCAGGCCATATTGTGAGCATTCACAGATTATATTTTGCACCAGTCTGAACTATACTATTGTCTACTATTGTATCCGCTTTAAGTTTGCGAGCAACTTTATCGTTAACATAGCGTTATCACTTTTGCAGTCTAATTCTAAATCTGCATTAAGACGATTTTAAACTGAATATTTATAAACTTTAGCTTCCAGTTAACATTAAAGTTTTTTTTATCTTATTTAATCTGCTTTAAAACATATTGTTAAAGCAATTTTTGGCAGGCGTACTAAATTTTAAGTTTGGTAACTAGCTGTAGATTAACTGTAACAAAAAACATTTAAAAGTCCTTGTTTATTCTCTGGGGCTACTGCTGCATTCAGGCTAAATTTAAGCTAGACAATTTATTTTTCTGTTGTAGACCTAGCTTTTCTGTATTATTTCTTTTGTTCTTCTGTTAAAGCTTGTCTTTTAACCTAAAAAAAAACTAGCTTACGTAATCAAGTTACGGTTACTTAATTTTTCTAAAATTGGATTAATTTCGTATAAATGTTTCAACGGCAAGGGTGTGGATAAAAGCATTCAAAGCACTACCAGACTTGTTTGTTGCCGAAAAAAAACAATTTAAATAAAGTTTTTTGTAATGCGATTAGCTTCTAACATATGGGCCTGATCACAATAAAAATCTTTATTGGAATAAACGAAGAAAGTCGCAAAACTAAAAATTAAAGAAGTTTGACTCTAAGCTTTTTACCACTTCAAATTGCGACAAAGATGGTCAATTGAATATAATTTTTAAGCAAATTGCAAAATTTGTCACAAGAACATCAAAAAATGTCCGGTCTCGAGACCAATTTAAAAAACACGGGACCGAGACGGCATGACCTCGAGACCGAGACAGAGAATATCAGCAAAAGGCCGAAACCAAGACGAGACTGAGATCGCAAAAAATTTCGAGATCCAGACCAGTCTCGAGACCTTCATCACGGGTTTAAGCCGACGCTTACGTTTTACGTGATTTCACAAAAACTTTATTAAATTTAGTTTTGATGTTTTAAATCGTGAATAAATTAAACATGTTTAAACTTAATTTTCTTGAATCTAAATATTTGCATTAGAAATATTATGAATTAAAAAAAAATAGAAAAAAGTTTCTCTAGTAGCAATATCAAGATGACCGAATAAAAATATTTCTTGAAAATAACATGAAGGCTGGGTTATTTGCTTGTGTTACATTCATTAATGTCTTTTATTTCTATCTATAAAAAACAAAGTTACCAATTAGAGAATTATGAGATTTTTAAATATACCAAAAATATGAAAGCCGATCTACAATTACTTGAACTATAAATCATTTAAAAATGACTACATCACCGTCCTCTGAAACGTCTTGCAAGTCAATGAATTCCAAAGTTTTTGCGGAATTTTCATTTAACTGAATTTTTTTGCACCTACTCTCTCATGTGGAGCAATACTGTAAAGGTCTTATTAAATAAATTTTTATCTTGGTAACCTGCTTGTAATGCATTGGTAACACAGCTATTTGTAATTTTTTTTCATGAATGTGTCACCTTAGTAACAATCTCTTAAAATTTAGGCTTAACAAAATTCCCACGGTTATTCCTTACCATTCTGTCTTCAATGTAGTCATTAATTTTCATGTTACATGTTGCTTGAATGGTTTATTTATTGCAATATTAAGAGTCTGTAGATAAGTAGTCATTCCTGCAGGAATTATTATTTGATCTATTTTCCTTTCTACAAGGAATGTTTTCATGTCTTTTGTGCGAAACGTGCTGGCCACGTTCCAAACTATTATACCTCTTTGGCTTCCTTTCAAAATTAATGGCAGCGTAAAATCGAGCTATTTTGTTATAACTGCTTGTGTACTCCACGCTTTTTCAGTTTGCAAAACACAGATGCCTGAAATGCTTTCGGTTGTATTTTTCTTACCTTTGTTGATGACTAGATATAAGACTTTACTTCCATCGAAACAGATCGCCAAAATACATATAACTCGTGCACTTTCATAGCCAGTTGAGGGAATGTACGTAAATAGACAATGCACTTTTTTAATCGATTGTCGAATGAGATCCTTCACCCATGTATTCATACTTCAGTTTGATCCATGGAAATCATGTTGGAGAGACGATATTTAGAAAAGGTTATTCCATCAAAAAATCATTTAAACGATAATACACGTTTAATAATCGCAGCATCTTCCAGTTTAAACATGGCTGTTAACTTTCTAAGAGATAATTCATGTCCCGAGATAATTCTAAGAAATTATTCAAGCATTGATTTGATGCTTTGAAGTACTCTGGAAGTATTACCAAATTGTGGTGCTTTTGTAAGGGCATATTTTTGAACATCAGCCCAGCAAATAAGTAAAGTTTTTGTTCTCCTTTTAGCAATCCATTCACAGATGACGTCTTCCAACTCAGAATTGGTTGTCGACGTAATTCACACTTGCGTTTTTTTGCATTTTTCTCGTTCACATGCTTATTGAGTTTATTGTAGTCAAATAGCAATTTTTGTAATATTTGAAAATCCAAATTTCTTTCTTTACAGAAAGCAGTAAGATTCTTGTCCTGTTATTCCTCCACGATTCTTTTCTTGTACTCGATTGAATAACTTTTTCTTTTATTCGTCTCGTCTCTGAATGAATATGCGCAAAAAAATTTCCTTATTTAATGTTGCAATATTTAACTGTTAATCTAAAAATTAAGCAATCATGTAATTGTTGCTACTCAGGTTCACTTGTTTTGTTGCTACAGCGTGTTACCTAAAACTAACCCTAACTTTTATGACGTCATAATTTCCAATATCCATTAGGGCTTATTTTAAGGGTAGGTCTTATACTGTATTAAAATCATCATAAAAATTTACGCTTTGTCTTATTTTCAGGTAAGTCTTATATTTGGGAAAACACGGTCGGTGTACTTTCACAAAATCATTATTCTTTTGTTGTCTGTGACGCCACAGCGTCCTTTTTTTTTCTATCTCTTGGTAATTCTATCCATTGTTTGGCAATCATTTTGTTAGTTTGATTGTATAGTTGGCTGACAAACAGTTTAGTATGCAAAACTCTACTTTGCAATAATTTGATAAACAAAATAAAAAATTTAAACGTGAGACATGTATAAAGTCATGGAAAAGCAATGAAGTTTGGCTATAAAAGTGGGTTTGCTGCAACTTGTGATGAATACTGCATTCAGCTCAACCATACTAAAAAGTAGGAGCAGATCTTGATCCAAGCCTAGGCCTTAAGCAAAAGTTTGTGAACGCTTTAACATCAATTTTGTGGAGCTAACCGAAATTAAAGTGCAATTTTTTCACAAGCTTTCCATTACTGCGTCATTTTCAAAACAAAACTTTTTTGTAACCGGAAGATTTACGGGCAAATCGCTTTGCTGGGCCGTAGTAAAGGATGTGAAAGAACTAAAAATGATGGATACGTGGATCTTATAATGCTACTATGCACAATAGCAGTGAAAAAGCAGTTGTAGGTGGAAAGAATGGAATTTACTTTTTACGAAGTTATTCCAACTGAGGCAAAACAACACAAGGCTTATGACCAAAAATAAAAAGTTTCAGAAGGTAAACATTGCCAGAATTTCGTCGACGCATTGTCAGTCAATCAGTCACTATGCTAACTACAGCTAAGTGCCAAAATTCTTTGACTGACTCTCTTACAGTTCTTCACTTTTCTGAGGTTAATGTTTACAAATATGCTGCTTGACCAGTTTCGTTTGATGATGCATCTATGTTCTGCTTTAAAAAATGAAATATCGTTTTGAACTCACTAAGCTTCAAAAATTTTCATCTACATAAGTAAAAATTTTCGAGGCTTTGCACATCTTTGCAGCATATAACTGCATGTGTTTATGTCTTCAATATATGTCTCGGAAGTTTTTCTGCAAGTCAGAAAGATAAATACAAATAAAAATGAAAAAATATAAAACTAAATTTTTGTTTTGGGAAGACGGATTCTATTATTGCTTGCAAAATTTTAGATTTAACTTTTTAAGTCAAGAGTTTTGAGTTTTCATTTGTTTTCTATTTCGTACAAAATAAACGTTTTAGCTACAATTAAATTGTAAACTTTTTGTTGATTTGGTGTAAGGTCTGTTGAGTTTAAAGCGAAACTTTCTTTTTATAAATGATTCTTCAGAGACTAATGCCTTTAGAGAGAATACCAAAACCGTGCTTGTGCCATCGAGGAATATTACGATATAAACTTGCAAAAAACTATAACTATATTTATCAAATTTTTTGAAAAACGTATATAACAAAAAAATTGGTTAACACTAGAAGGACCAAAATGTGCGACTACTTTGAAGGACCAAACGCGTCAATTGACGCACGCGTTTTTTTTTTTTGTAATTTTGTATGTGTTTCTCTCTATATTGTAAGGCTTCTAAAACCCAAACCGAACACATTTGAAAAGTTACTACATTGCCAAGTATCTAGGTCAACAAAATAAGCACGCTTTCAAAGCTTTATTACAGACACGACAAGCATTGTTTACTGCAACACTTTCCACATATTGGGCTTTGACACATTATACAGACGTCTTTCCAAGTCACTGTAGTCGTCCTGCAGTGACTTGGGAAGAAACTGAGCCCCGCCAATGGGATCCATCTTTGCCCAAAAGGGTTTATTCATCATTATCATTGCTGCTTCAAGCACGCGCACTATCATCTGTGCTGGTTGGTACTTCCTGGTTTATATATTCGTCATCCAAATCAGAAGAATCCTTCTCATTTTCAATATCCGCAATCACATTGCTGACTTCATCAGATTCGGAATCTGAGTACTCACCTTCAGAACACTTTAAACAACACTTTGCAACAATTGCAATGCTTTATCAGCAGCAAACCTTTGAGACATTTTACACGCAAAGAAAATACCATATCAGTAATTTACTTGGCTTCTGACCTCTGAAAAACAATCCATCGTTAGACACTATGCAAGATGCTTGGTGCACAAATTATTTCAAACTTGTGCTCCTGTGGTGCTAAAAATGAACATATTATTCTCAAGAATAATCTATCTAGAGCTTCTCTGACTAATATGTAGCGTAGTAAAGGTAATAACGATGGCCCTTAAATATAGCTTATCCTCTTTTGCATCTTATTGCTCATAATACTAACTTCTATGGCAGCGATATTCACTACACTAAGTTAGTCTTTACCTGATTTTCTTATAGTTAACGCAAAAAAGAAAATTGCTACGTATTGTCTACCAGCTCCCCAAGCCATGCGCCATAAATTTCCCATAACACATATTTGCTTAGCCGGTGACGCCGAGAATTACCAGAAAAAGAGTAACAACAAATTGAAAATACTTCTTCATATTATAGATCAGGACAATAGCAGCACAACGAGCGATGGATAAGACTAACTTGATAGAGAATAAAAAAACTTAAAACACACAAATATTACGTCATAAGCAAGATAGGCTGCCTACGTTCTTTGATGCCATGGAAAAACTGCTTTAGAAAAAAACAATACAATGATATCTACCAAGAAACTATTGGTAAACCGGTTGGCATGGGTATTTTGACGTGTTACCCCGTCTTGCGTCAATTGACGCTCTTGGTCCTTCTCGATAGTATTGTAATTTTTTCGCTAATTTTGGTCCCCAAGTCACGAAATTGGGTCTGAGAGAGTCTACCAACAAAAAAATAAAAGTCAAAAAGTACGAAGCCATAGTACTGCAGAAAGCGCGATTTATTGGCATGCAAAAATTTAGATGCGTCAATTGACGCGCTTGGTCCTTCTACTGTCAATGACGTTATTACTTATGACGTCATACCAAAATTTTTTTTACAAAGAGTGTCGAAAAAAAACTGTCTTAAAAAAGCATATAACACCAAAAAAATTTTAAGTAAAAGTTTGTTTCGCAAGTAGCCGCATAATGCTATCTCAAATACCAATCATACGTTTTTCTTTAAATAAACACAAAATATAAAACCTTAAGTAAAAAAAAACTTGATTTCAGTATTTGCTGCATAAAATGAAATAAATTAAAATGAAATTTTATAAAAGTTTTTGGTGGTAAGATATGGGTTAATTAATTTTTAATATCTCAATTGCCTGGCTACAATTATCACTTTTATTCTCTTTTATAACTTTAAACTTTTCTGCATTCTTAAATTTTTGTATAAGAACAACATCTTTAAAAGCAGCACTGTTTTAAAATATGCATTCCATCTTTTTAAATTGTTGCCCAGTACTGGTAAACAATTATTAACTTTTATACAATCACATTTATGTTTGACCTTCCTGTAATCTAGCATTTATATATATCACTTTTATACATTTTCTGGTCATTCACTTTAGACCAACGTCAGTTTCTAAACAAGTTTTAACACCTGCCTATACGACTGAAACGATTTTAAAATCATAAAAGCTGCTTCGTTTTAACTTGTGCAGGAAATAATGCATTATTGTTTGCAGTTTAAAACTTTCTAAAAAAAAAAATTAAAATAAAAGCGTAAACATAATTCCGCGTACTATATTAAAAATATAATATTGTATGTAAAAGGGCAAAAAGTAATTTGAGTTTTATAAAAATAAGTGTCAAGCTTTCCAGCATCTTGCAAGGTGTTTATGCCTGGGTTAATCTCCAGGCAAATGCATAAATAGAACAAAAACCTGGGTTGATCTCCAAGCAAATGAATTTTAAAAAATCGTTATTCTTAACAATTTGTGTTGTTGTTTCGTGTCTGTTGTTAAATTGTTACAGAAACTTATTTTAGCAATAAACTACACTAATTTTCAACTCATGTGCCAACGGACTTGCCACAATGTGTTTCACAATCACACTAATTAAGACAGTTTTAACACCCGCAACAAAAATAACAAAGTGTTTTAACATATTTTTTGTTGATAATACTGTACAATTCTAATTTGTAAAAGCTAAAATTATTATTTTTTACAAACTTTAAAATTGAAAAAAAGTTCTTGTGATACCACAAGCGATTAGTTAAATTAAATATCATTATTAAAAATCACGGATTGGCATCATTTAATTGGTTTAAACATTTTTCTCCTTGTTATTAAGTCCATATTTTAATTTTATGAATTTACCAGCCATCCTCCTCCATCTGTTTCTTGATCACAATAAACTTCACTTTTTTCAGCTCTTCCGGATACTGTGATGTTGTAAATTCCACTTGTAGTATTACCCCCATAATACAAACCAAGACAGTTTGAAAGTTCGTCTGTTAATTTAAGAGCATTAATTAAAAAAACAATAAAATTAAAAAAATTTTAGTACAATTTGCCAGAAACTTATTCGCGTCTTTCAATGATTTTGTTGCTATTTTGGGTTTAAAATTACTTTAAATACTTTAATTGCTCTCAAAAACTTTTTTTATACATGTTTAGAAACAATATTGTAATCCAGTCATTGGGGCTACATTTCAGTGTTTCCTGATGCCGGTCCCAAGTCCGGATAAATGGGGAGGGTTGCGGCAGGAAGGGCATCCGGCGTAAAAGTTTTTTCCAGATTATACAAATGCGTTATGTTGATAAAGGTCAAGGTCGGACTGCAATCAACATTAAGTCCGTTCCTGTTTGCAGTGATAATGGACAGGCTAACAGATCAAGTAAGGAGAGAACCACCATGGACAAAGCTGTTTGCTGATGACATTGTGATTTGCGAAGAGACCAGGGAAGAAGTAGAGCGGAGACTAGAATGCTGGAGATATGCTTTGGAAAGAAAAAAGATAAAAGTAAGTAGGCCAAAGACCGAATATCTGTGCGTAAATGGAGGAAATGAAGAAGAAACAGTGAAGATGGAGGACACAAAAGTGCCAAGAGTGAAGGAATTTAAGTATTTGGGATCAACAGTGCAAGAAAGTGGTAGTTTTGAGAGGGAAATAAAGAGGAGAGTGCGGGAAGGATGGGACGGATATAGAGAGTATCTGGAGTAATATGTTACAGATGGCAAAATTATTATTGTAGATTACAAGGACTACCAAAAAATTATGGAAGCTGAACTTGAACAATTAGAAATTTTAAATGACTGGAATATTGACAATAAAATTGCCAAATTTGATGTTGTTATGTACCAATGCTATAATAAAATGATTGAACTTCGTAGCTTAGGAGAAATTGAAGATGATGTTTTATTTCACACTTGCGGAATAAAAAATTACGATGGATTTTATAAAAAAGTTAGTGGACTCACGGCCAAGTATTTTGCATGCTACAACTCTGCCTAAGGATACCCCTTGTTTAAAACCCACAAACTTAATAATAACCAGTTGGACATATTGGACATACCCAGAAGATTTCTTCAATCTGCAGGTGATATTACAACGTCTAGAATAACAGCATTTCTGGAAATGATTTTTAAACCTATTAGCACAAATTATTGCCAATTTCAGTTAAATGAGTACTGCAGAGATTCAAAACATTACCTTATGGAATTAGAAAATTGGAAATCTACTCAACCAACAAACCTTACCTCCACTCTTTTTATCAATACCGCGGATGTAAAATCATTATATCCCAGTGTAAACCGAGATCTTATTCCCATAGCGCTAAATCATGCTTTGAAAACACAATTCAGTTTTAAGTTAGAAGCTCAACAGATTTTAGTAGAATTGACTATGACTTGCTTGAATAACGTTATTCTACTATATTTAGATAAATTTTATGTACAAAAAAACGGAATTGTTACTGGTGACAATCATTCAGTTTCTATAGCGAATATTTGCATGCATTACATACTATTGCCGTTGGCTAAACTATTCTACTATATTTAGATAAATATAGTAGACTATATTTTGAATTGTGGGTAATTGTGGATAATAAAATCTTACTGACTTGTGAGTGACTCTTTTGAAGAAAGCAGCCCACAAGCGATTATCGCGACCTGCTTTCAGAGATGCTAAGATTTTGTTATTCATTTAAAACTTTTTTTACTTTTCCTGAAAACAGGCAAGATGAAGAATTTAAAGCCATGAAAAAATAAAATCTACATGCTTTCTAGAAATATCATTAAAACTGAAAAAATATTAACGAAAACTTGGATTTTACAAGCACAAATCTCAAAGAATAACCCCAAAATCATTTCTCTGTTTGTACTACCTAGTCGAGCTGCCGACATATGTTGTCAGTAGTATGTAAATTACGAGTTGTATGAACTAAACTATAATTGGTCGTTGTTATGACGCAAATTCTTTAATTTTTCATTTATTATTAGCACACCAAACTCATGCCGGACGAAAAAAAACTTTAACTATTGACGAACAAGTCAGTTGACAAGTTCGAATAAATTTTTTAAAAAAAAACTGTGTTGCGTTATTTTACTTAAAACAATTTAGCCAAAAATTATTAACTTGCTTGCTCAATAAAAATTTACAAATTAGAAATTTACTAAATAGGAGGAGCTCAATCATACTAAAAAGTAGAAGCAGAATACTGAAGCATTGAATTCAATGTGGGTAGCAAAAGAACAAATATTAAAATAAAATCAAGTAGTTCAACTAATTTTCTCTTTATGATTAACGCCACTTATGCCTTGCTGGATTGCAGGACTGTGTCGGTGGTGTAGAGCAACTGCTAAGCGGTTAACTTGAGCTGCTTTTGAAGATGCCAGAGATTAAAATTTTTTGTTTGTTTTTTTCACTTATTTATGAATTGATAAAATTCTAATTTAGATCTGTTTGTTTTGATTCCTTCCTCGAAAATGTTCCTGGATAATTTTTTTCGATGCCAAAACAGGATAGCCAAACTAGAAGCTAGAAACAAAAACATGTCTACAGCAATCGGCATCAAAACGATTTTCATGTTTGTGACTCAATCGGCATCAAAACGGTTTTCATGTAATAAATTTTCATTTTTGTGACAGCTCATTTAACCACTCATCCATACTAATAACATTTCTTTGTTTTTGTGACAGCCTATTCTTGTTACTATTGTATGTACACTTTTGTTTGAAAATAATTTTTTGCCGTCGCTAATTTATAATAAAAACTCTAATATTGAAATTTTGGGTTACAATTAGTTACGAAAGCAAATGTAGCGCTTTATTCTACAAAAACTGAACAAGAACTAATATCACTTTTAAAGCTAACAAACGCATATTTTCAAAAATGTCAATAGCTTTTATAATTTTTTCAGTAGAGGTCATTTTCCGATAGTTGTAGAGTAATTTCTCTATATTTTTGTCCATGGACGTTTTTCTAACTTAAGTTTTATTGATATGACTTTATAGTTTTGTGAAGTGATGAAAAAAAAATAAAAACATTCATAATGCATTGTTTTTATTAAAAGACGATTGTTGTTCTCCCAAAAAAACTATTTAAAAAAATCATAATTTAGATTGTAAAGTATATACTTGATGTTTATAATTCTTAATTTTCGTACATTTGTAGCAGTTTTTTGGAGAGGAACCAGAAAAAAGCATTGTTCTTCTTGACAAGCTGTCTTTGTTGTCACCGCATCTATCGCTCACACACCGATGGACATCTTTCTTTAAAGCTGAAGTAAAAAAAATATTTAAATTTTGGATTGAATAATTAAACTTAACACTTAACAATGATTGCTTTAGTATGTAACGAACAGAGTGGCTGCACCAGGACCTCTAACAATGTTGTTGATTTTTGCTTTAAATAATCGCTATCAATTTTCGCTACAAGATGTCACAACCTCCGCAGAGAACCTCAGTCTGATTAACTAGGGCAGCTATCACTTTTAACAAAATCTACAACCTAGGAATTCAAAATATTTCGGTATGTAGAATGTTTTCATAAACTTTTCAATTGGCAGTAAATAGTTAGTGTTTTAATAAGTTAATTGATTTGGTTTGTTGTTATTTACAAAATTTGAATGATTGTAGTGTCTATTTTAATAAGCGTATTTTATTTGGATTTTATTTGTACCGGAGTTTTCCACTTGATGTATCAGGTACATTAACTGGAAAATAACAAAATTTCAAAATAAGTTTAGTCCAGGTTAATGTACCATGGTACATTAAGTGGAAACACACATTAAGTGCTAAAGTTAAAAAAATTTTTCGGAATACAAGTTTGTTCTAAAATTTATCACGTCAGAATGCTGGAATAATGGTACCTTAAAACACCTCATACGCATGTTTTTATCACGAACATTACATGCGTTAATCATGCAGGAACCAAAATTGTTTTGTTACAATGGCTTTTGTGACAAAAACCTATTAATAGACATTCAAACAAAACAAAACTTTGGCGCCTATTAATGTACCATGGTACATTAACTGGCACCTGTTTCCAGTTAATATACCCAAGGTACATTAACTGGGGGGTACATTAAGTGGAAAACTCCGGTACATGAATGCACGTAATTTGTTGCAGATAAACTGCATTAACACCAGAATTACGTCGGTTCGAATGAAAAGAAAGGTGTAAAGTGTGCAGATCGCGTGTTGTCGAAAAAAAATGAAACAATTTATCAACCACAACCTATTTCACTTATATTGTTTACTTGGGTGTTCAAGGCCATCCAGTTGAAGTAACTAACAAACAAAGTCTTAAAAATCTCCAATAAAGTAAAATTCTTCTCCACCGTTTATTATAGTGTAGCGAACTCATTGCCATAAAATCTGTTTTCGTGCGTGCATTAATTAGCCTTGATTTTGAAAAGTTTTCCGCAAATGTATTTTTCCACGCTATATTGTGCTTTGCTGCCGACTCAACTTGCAGCGTTTGTCCGCTTGCTGCACAGCGTTTGATTATCGCCAGACGTTTAAAAACAATATACGACCGAGTTATTAAAAGCCTTTTTTGGAGGCCATCGATAATGGAAGAAATCCCCGTATTGAATGAAGCATATGGGCCATCTCCAGCATCTATCGATCTGGTGTCGCCAGTTGTAATCTCTGTTTTGATAAAAAGCTTTCCATCCTCTTGGTGGACCCGTAGTCGATACTTAGTAAAAGAACGAAACTCACCGGCAAATGTCGGCGTAAAAATAAATTCAAACTGAAAATTTTTTTGTAATTATCTCTGGCACTAAACTCGCTTTTCCATTTCTTTGATCAACCCTCTATATATCTTGACTTCGTTTATTTTACATCATTTGTCGGCTTTATCTATTTTATGTTAGTTCCCGGTGAGAAACGACTTCTTTACATCTGTGCAGTTGCAACCTATTAGTGCGAAGAAGCTGTTTAATAAGTTATTAAAACAAAAATAAATATACAAATATATTAAACGAGAATTAAAATTAAAAAATAGAAAATTTGTAAAATCATAATAATAAAATCCTTGAATAATAGCACAGATTTAAGTAAATCTCTTCTTACCCTCAAGTGATGTAGAATAGAATAGATAAAGTTTGTAAATATAAATACGATCATGAGTGATGAAAAGAACGGGTTCGATGCCTGGGTCGATTGCGAAAAATTTTTAGTTTCAAATTATTTTTATGACGACACTTGCCGGTGAGTTCCGTTTTTTTTTTATTAAACATGGAGAATGGATCCTCCAGGAGGATGGAAAATTTTTTTATCAAGACAGAGATTACACCTGGCGGCACCGGGTTGATAAGTGTTGGAATCGGTCGAGATGCTCCATTCAATAGAAGGATCTTTCTCATTATCTATGGATTCCCAAAAAGCTTTCGCTAGCTTGGTGCTATATCTTTTCTGCTTGTTCTTAATATTCTTGCGATGGCAGCAAAATCAGTATTTAAACTCCGTTTTACAACAACCATAGGGTCGTCGCCATTAATTGAAGTGCTGTCTTTATAAAAAATAGCTTTCTTGCAACAGTTGTCGGTTAGGGAACATTCAGCTTTGCGTCGACAGTGGCAATGATTTCCAGTGATATTTTTAGTTGCCAAGATTCTTTTGTTATGTCTGGAAAGAATTGCTGCCATGTTCATCATGCAGCTGTAGCTGATCTTCAAACTGATCTTGTTACCAATTTTGTGAGAGAATGACGGAAGGAAAAATGTTTTTTAAGTAAGTTAAAGAAATTCTTGTCAACATTGGTCTTTATGTGCTCAATAAACGGCGGGTTAAAGGATAAAATTTTTAATTTTTTCCTTTTGTTTTGGCCAATTCGGTAAGGTTAGTTGAATGTTGGTACTCTAATTCATTGTAGTATCCACTTTTTTGCATCTCCTTTTGATAAACAACAGCCGCGTTATTGAACATGTGCTATTTGCGCGAAAAGTGTGATAGCGGTCGGCCAGCATTGATGAAAACTACTTTTTGATAGAGGGAGGGTGATATGATCTTGAATAAATATATATATTGCGGATGATCATTAAATTTTCGGTATGTCCGGTATTTATCAGATTGTAAATCGAAAGCGACGTCAAGGGAGTTTGCTTGCACAACATTGGCATCGATATTAATTTTTATACCGTTTTGCTGCAAAAATTCAATAATTTTCTTTTTATTGTTTTCTACACTGTTAAATTGTTTAATAGTACCAGCCAACATTGTTTTCACCAAATAAATGCTAATTTAAAGAGGAGAATTAGACCAAACAGCTCACATATTTCTGCTTTATCAAATGAACCCATAATAACATCAAATAGCGATCCGTTATTCTTTATCCAGGTATTGCTCTTTTCAAATAAAAAAATTTTCTACAGTGAAAAATAATATCTGATGCATCAGTGTCAATGGCCGAATATTGCTTTCCAAAATTAATAGCATCAGTGAGTAATTTTTTGGATATTGATAGATAAAAGTCAACCATGTCAAAAACAAGAAATTTGCATTTTTTCTTGTTAGGGGAATTTCTGAATCATGATATTTCTGCAGACGAATTGCGCCATTGCAAGAGAGCGATTTTTTTTCAAAGTTTTGAGTTTATAAGGTTTTAAAGTTTCAAATTCACTTTATTAGATTTAGCTGGGTTAATAAGCCGATATTTTGGATTATTGATGAAATTAGGTTTATGGTCCTTTTATGTCATAAAAGTTTTTTTTTAGAATCGTTTCTATTCTATTTTCGAGTTTCAGTTTTTTGGCAATTTTTGGCTTCATTATTAATTTCTCTTGCTGTGTTAGCGTCGGTTGTTTTGTAAGAAGCAGTTATGTTATCCTGCAGCGATTTGTCATATGTTCGGATGTTAAGTTTGTACAAGTTGGTAGCTTTGTCAGCAGCAAGTTTTCTAATTTTTAGTTTTATTTTTTGTTTAATATATTTGGATGTTTATTTTTATTGTTTTTATTTGTTACAGATAATTACAGGGCTGATGAGCCTTTTTTGCGAAATAAACAGTTGCAGCTTTTTAAAAATTTTTATGTGTCGTGTTTTAACTTTAACTAATAAATAAATTTTGCTCTCATTCTGATCGTTAGGCAATTTCGAAGCTATATTAAAAACATTTTATTGAAATACTTTGTACGTATGTATAAAAAACTTGCTGCTGACAAAGCTACCAACTTGTACAAAGTTAACATCCGAACATATGACAAATCGCTGCAGGATAACATAACTGCTTCTTACAAAACAACCGACGCTAACACAGCAAGAGAAATTAATAATGAAGCCAAAAATTGCCAAAAAACTGAAACTCGAAAATAGAATAGAAACGATTCTAAAAAAAAACTTTTATGACATAAAAGGACCATAAACCTAATTTCATCAATAATCCAAAATATCGGCTTATTAACCCAGCTAAATCTAATAAAGTGAATTTGAAACTTTAAAACCTTATAAACTCAAAACTTTGAAAAAAATCGCTCTCTTGCAATGGCGTTAGGGTTAGGGTTAGGGTTAGGGTTAGGGTTGCTGTTGCACTATGCATTGCTCATCATTTTATATGATTTGAGCACTCTTGGCATCACTGGGCTTTGATTTTACTTGTGGCTTAAAAACCACAAGTAAAAGATTAGCCACAAAGTACAAATTGGTGTGCCTTGTTCTTTCTCAGCATAACTTCACTGGACTGATAAGACCCAAAAGGTCGAAACAGTACTGTCTCCAGTTATATATATATAACTGGAGACAGTACTGTTTCGATATATATATATATATATTAAATTAATTTTCAATTTAACCTTTCTTACTTGAGGTCATTGAGCACTTTTCTGATAAATACATTTCAAAAATTTTGAAAACTTCTAGGCCTATACATGTATATTTATGTATTTAGTTTTTATTAGTAAGTACTTTTTGCTTTAGTTCCTTATCGTAGGAACAATTTTATGTTTATTCTTAATTACTTGATTAATTTTATTAATGCATTCTAATTATGTATTTTTCGTCTGTGATTAGAGTTACTCGTGATGGACCGTAAAGGCGAAACAGACTGTTCAGGTTTTTTAATAAAAATTCTCTGTCTTGGCTCTTGTAATGTAATTTAATATATATATTTGTGCTTTTAATGGAGTTAGCACCATGCTCAATGGTCAAAATCAGAGCAGAGCATTCATTAACATTAAAACATTATACATAAAATTTTAAAATCGCATCAGGCTCTTTTGCCAAACACGGCTCTTTAAGCGATTATTTGAAACTTGAAACAAAAACAAAACTATTAATATTGAAAATTTAAGAAAAACGTAACAGACACAACAAAAAAAAATATTAAACATATTCAACAAAAGATAAAAGATTAAGAAATAAAATAGAAATTCCTGAGTAATGCTGAATAGCTTCTTTCTTTAGTTGCGTCACACTAATACAAAAGAAATTGTTTAGTAGTTACTCAAAGATTTTTACTTATTTTTTATGTTTTATTTTCGGTTTACGGAATCTATTTATTTAAAAATTTTACCTCGATTTTGTTACGCTTTTCTTAAAATTTCAATATTATCATGTTTTTTCGTCGACATCCAATCGCTTGATTTTTAACATCTTGCTAATGAGCCTAGGCAGACGAAACAGACTTTTTGGGCAAATAACATTAATTTTAAAATGAAAAACTTTGTGGTCTGGTAATTTAATTAATCATAAACGGTCTGATTTGACGTCATTGCTCCCTTTTGTGATGAACACTCTCTAAAACATTTTTTGGAAAAAATTCTATATATATAAATTTTTTAATTAACTATTTAACTAAGAGTTCTTTTGAAAAACTTTTTGAAAAAACAAATAAAAGCATTTTGGATAAAATTCGAATCAACAATATAGAATATGCAAATTTTAACAAACGATTTAACTTCATCGTTACATCGTAGTCAATAAGCTTTTACGACCAACACAATACCTTCCAATTCCGTTTCCAATCTTGCTATTCTGTCTGTAGACACTTTACAGTCTGTTGGACAAATTCCTTTATCACCTTTTGGTCCTTGATCTCCTGCAAAACTCCCTAATTTGAGTTTTGTAACTTTTTATTTCAAAAACATTTTGTCATCTTATATGACTTCATCATATCAATAATTTATTCAGAAATTTCTTATACTGGTCAAATACATTTGATTTTTAATGAGCATTTAGTAGCAACTTGTACGCGTTTGGATGAACTCATCAGTACGTACCCGGCCGGAGAGCTACATCGTATGTAGATGAAATTGATGGGCGGGTAAAATGCGGGCCAAGTTGTTTTTTAAAATAAAATGAAATGAATCATTTTTTTGCAAGTTTCCACTTTTGAGCCCCGTATGAATATTTTACCCTAAAAATTGCAAATATCGATCTTAACAGGGCTGCTGCGTTGCTTCGTTGGCTTTGTTCAAAAAAAGTCAGCAAAAAGTTTTTTGAAGAAAGTTATTTGCTTAAGCATTAGACATCGCTTCAACATATAAAAATAAACTTTGCATTAAATAAAAAAAGATAACTACAATCAAATAATGTCGTTTGTCGTTGACCAACCCAAAATTTTCTAAAAATAAATTTATCATATCATTAATTTCTTTTTTAATTGATTTTGGTATTTTTGTTTCTGCATGTTCAAATTATCTGGTAAAATTTGCAAAAGACAAAAATGTTTTTATTTTAAATCAAAAGCCGATGAGTAGCCCCATCTCTTTATCTGAAACCGGATGTAGTTGTTTGATGACCAATGTTTTGATTCTAATTAAAACTTTTTACTACTTGCAAAATCGAAAAAATATTTTTACAAAACTAAGCATCTAATATATTAATACTTATATACACAAACCTCTGCACACTTGAGGATAAATAGAAATCATAAACAGTAGTACATTTAGATTTTATATTTCACACTACTTTGAATTAAATTTCAGGGGATTGTATAAAGCCTTGCTTCAACTACACGAATATATGTTATAAACCTGTAGATAGCTTTTCAAAGAGTGTTCATTCCTCAAAGACATTTTATCTGAGACTTATAGGAAGAATTTGTCATAATGAATTAACCATTTCCTGCGTAAAACGAGAATTCTCGTTTAGCGATTGCATTGTTTCATGGAGCACGTTTTTCTGTTTAAAAGCAATTGGACAGCTTAACAGACACAGTTTAACAGCTTCCCGCATTGCTTTGTTTTGTAAAGTTGTTTAATTAACTCGGAACAGATTAGGTTTTACTGGTTCGTAACTTTTATACTCAACGACCACAAAAGCTCTTTGCCAATTTTGAAATATGTTATAAAAAAAAAATTAGATAGAAAATTAAAATTTTTATACGTAGACTCATTGTTTGAAACCTGATTTCGATACTTTTTAGTTGAAGAAATTCTGATTTAGTAACAAAATTCAATGTTTTGCTTAGTTTATGAGAGCGTGTTTGAAAAAAATTGAAAGTCAGGGTTTAAATGGCGCCATAACAATTGTATTTGCTTACGGTACCACTTTTTTCAAGTTCTATTACGCAACACAGTATTATCAAGCCTTGACATTTACTTCGTTTTATATTTTAATTTGTTTGGAATATGAATATTTTTTGAAAAAACGTACAACTTTTTAAAAACAATGCAATGCGTTAAAGCATAATACAGTTTTATAAAACGGCGGTTGACGTGGAACAACATTTATAAAATAAAAAGTTTTTTTAAATCTGTATATTTATCCTCTTGACTTGCAAGAAAGCAACGGAGCCACTAATACATAGAGTAAACAATTACCCAGACCTGCTTCCAAAGATACCAAGATATTGCTGCCCGCTTAAAATTTAATAGAGATATGATTGAAATTTAGAACCTCTTATCAAGACAACCAAAGCAGAGAAATATGGCGCGAGTAGGTTTTGAACCGAGACCATGTGGTGGTGGTAGGTAAGTGGGTTTACCCGACCCATTCCTGGGAATGGGGGCACGGTGACAATAATGATGAACCGAGACCATGTCAATCACAATCCCGGCGCTCTAACCACTTGACCATGCCGCCGATTCTTCACATGAAGGTTAGCATTCTGTGGCTGTTGTTATTATTTTTCTTAAAACTCTAGTTTTTTCAGAATACTATATTAGTTTTCCAGCAAGTTTCGAAATATTTTATCGCAAGATTAAAGAAAATTTTGTTTTTTTGATGTGCATATTTTGTATGATTATATGAGCAGTGATGTCTTTAGTACGGAATGAACGGAGCGACCGCACCGGACCCACTGAAAAAAGTCCAAACATGGCCCCCTCTAAGCAAAATATTGCTCTTTTTCTTTGTAGAAGCACGATAACCATGGCCTCTCATTAAGTTTTGGAACACGAAAAAGTGGTCCTCCGTATTTTTTTGCACCGGGTCCTCTTTTCCTAAGACCATCACTGATTATGAGCTTTAAATAAGTGTACGAGGGTATTGTTAAATGGTAAAAACAGTTCACAAATATAACGTAGAATTACCAATCCTGTTTTTTATTCAATAGCATTTTCAATTACAATTATTCAAAGGTGCGACAAGTAGAATGGGTAAGCATTAGAAGTTTATATTGTCAGGTAAATAGGCTGCTAAAAGTAACGTAAACATAAAAGCATAATAGTTAGTACAGTGCTTCCTCGATTATCCGATCTAATTCAGTCGTTACTTTAAAAAATATGAGCGGATAAGCTAAAAAACGCTTAATTTTTATTGTCAAAAGCAAAAAAAACAGCTTAATTCTATCAAATTTTTATTGTCAAAGCAACAAAAGCATACAGTACGTATATATTTACTCTTTAAATCTACACTGTATAAAATTAAGCAATTTTGCGTTGTTTGCAAGTAGATTTACATTTTCTCAGTAGATTTCGAAATAAATTTGAAATAATGTACATGTGCAGTGGTATGCACTACAGCGGTGATGTACCAAAATATATTGCACAAAATATAATGGTCGGATAATTGAATGCCAGATAAACGAAGTGTGGATAATCAAGGAAGCCTTGTAGTTGCCATAAAGCCACTTTGCTTACAATAAATCTAAAAACTAAAATGCTGTAAAAAAATTTATCCTGAATATCGCATCCAACATTTTTTTATAAACATAACCTAAAATTTAATTATCTATTTGGTTAAAAAATGCAACTCCTTTTTTTATATATTTTCTTCACAGAACAATTAAGCATAAAACCGATGCAATTTACCTTTTTTTCCAGGAATACCCGGGTCTTGAGAAACACATGTGAAAATAGATTTTTGTGAAGCATTTAGTTCATTCTCGCTCACACCAAAAACTAAAATACTCAACAAAATGCTAAATTTTAAAAACATTGTAACTAAGTTTAAGTATCAGCCTAAATCCGACCTGAAAAGTTATATTTCTTGAAAATTGTAAGATATATATATCGGTTATGAAAACTTTAGAACTTATTTGTTGTAGCACATAGTAACGCACAATAATTGATCAAAGGTGTTGCAATAATAAAAAGTTCTTTATGACAGTCGTCCCAAATTCGCGGCCCTCGGGCTGTATGCGGTCGCAAAAAAATTTTTTAACCAGATACTAAATTCAAAAAACAAAACTATAATTAATTCAAAAAATTTTGAACCAAATTCGGAAAATTTTAATCTATAATCGTGTCACGGGCCGCAGACCGTTTTGCAAACAAATTGATGACTTTTTTTTGTTTTCACTTTGATTTATATGTAAACTCTTAAAATGTTGTTGTCTGGTTACTATATTTTACTAAAAGACCAAAAAAGGTCTTCGATTTAACTGAGTCGCAAATCTCAGCAGCTTTTCCATAAGTTACAGCGGGAACCATTTTTGGTCTTCAAGCAAATCTGTGGTTCGAAGTATGGTACGCAGAAAAAAAAAAGTCGTCACTTCGTTTGCTGAACGGACCATGGTCTGTGGCAAATTTTCAGGCTAATATTTCACCGATCCAACCCTCATAAGCTAACAAGTTTGATTAAAACCACCTGAAGTCTTGGTTTGACAAACTTGCTTTGTGGCATTGTTCTTCGGTGTTTGTTTTTTTAAAACAATTATAAAATCTGCTGTTTAAAAAATGAAATGAGAATTGGGATGAGATTAGATAATTTATTTATTGTGTCGCACGAAAACAAAAGCAATTAAATGAATGAACTGAAAAACTGCAAATACAATCACAATATAAAGGAAGCACGAAGAATTTTTACACCTACGGAAAGTAAACATATATAATTGATAGTTTCATATTGATTATTCTTTATACGACAGAAAACTGTGATGTGACTGGTGAAAGTCTTCCAGTCGCAACTTCCTAAGTTGTGGTTACAATTAGCAGCGACATATTTTTTTGGCAGTTTTTTGATGTTAAGCGCTAAGGTAAGCATGAATAAGTAGATATTAAGTTACACATCTACGTATTTATAGGCTTCACTTAATGATGGGACTCTACTTTCAAGGGCAATAACAGAAATTTAATTAGCTTTTGTCATCATAACACCTATAAAGTATATAAAATCTTGAAAAAAAAACAACTTTTGCAAAAACTAATTAAAATTGTTCGGTCACTTTAAAATAATTGTGTTTTCGCAATCTATCTTGTGATCTATAGTGATCGAATGCTCACAAAACACTGATTGGTCCAGTCTTTGATTTTTAATGCAATGTTTATTTTCAGTTTGCAACAATTTTAAAGTTTGTTTTGTTTGAACAATATAACCGAGATTGCAATCAGCACAAGGAACTTGATAAATCAAACCAAAAAGTTTTTTACCGAGTTTTTGAAAGAAGAAGCTAAATTGGAAAAAGTATTGTAAGGCTTTAAAGCAACTTTTGTATTCATTCAACAACCTTTGAATTTTCTCATTTATGGGTGGATTTCTACAATTACGGATGACAAGCTTTTAGCAGTTATTTCTGTGAATATTTTAATCTAAAAAAATGTCGGTTGATTTCTGACCGACGAAACGTCAGTTTAAATATAAATACCTTGCTATTTTTTGGTTTGGTGCTGTAAAACTTTGTTGTACACGATCGTTGGGGTCCATAAAACGTCATCACGTAAAAAGCGCGATCGCGTTGTTTCGGGTTTTAAACACATGTAAACACTTTTTCTACAAAGGTATTTAGTTCAGCTGAGTAATTTAGACTCTACTAGAAGCATCTGCACCAGCCAACCTAGCTTCAGCTGCATCAGTTAGGATCCATTGATTGATCGCATTATATCCAAATTCGCGTTAAATCGATGCGCGTTATAACAAAGTTTCACTATATTGTCATTAATAAGGCATTAAAAGTTTTTAGCAATATTAATGCCTGGGAACAAAATCATACATTCGATTTAACATAAAACGTTTTAGTTGAGCGAAAATTACGTAATATATGAGTTTTGAAAAAAAGAAAAACCAAATTAATTGATGTTGACAATTGGGCGCCAGTCTGACAGAAAACCACGTTCGCGAATAAAATAAGAAACAAAAAACAAAGGGATTAGCGGGATTGAGAATACATAGCTTAAATTTAAAATAAGGTCATGAACTTTACATAATAGATCAAATCGTCCGGCGTCAAGAACCTGGGTGTTTGGGAATTTTACGAAAGGTCAAAAGTTAAGAAAAGAATTTAAATAAAGAAGTGCCTGATGCAAAAGCAAAGAAAAAAATTTTTGCAGCAATAGTATCCTTCAGGCATGGCGGCACTAAAGTTGTACATCGCTGGTTTAGTTCATTGGTAGTTTCCATAAAAATTTTCTTGAGAATAACTTTTTTGTACTTTTATTTGTGCTGTTACTTGCCGTGCTCTGTAATGACTCACGTGGTTTTCGGCTTTGAACATTTCGCGATCAAGAGGTGGCAATGACGAGCTTCTAAACAGTGCTATCATCGAAAGAGCATTTGTACATCGATTAAAAAGAGAAACATTAGGCCATGGACTTCTAAATAATAGTACAGAATTGGACTGGAAAAAAAAGTGCAATAGAGCGATTCCCCGAACAAATTGTGGCTAAAAGAAATTTGTCATGGACTTCTAAATAATAGTCGAGTATCTTGGACTGGAAGCCAAAGTGCAATAGAACAAATCGCCGACCAAATTGTGGCTAAAAAAAGTTGTGGTAAAAGCGAGTGAATGACAATGTGGCTTGCTGAGTGTCAGTTTATTGTAGGTAGCTGTAAGATAACAAATGAGTAATGCTTATGTATCAAAATAATTAGAGCTTGCAGATGAAAGTTGAACAAATTTTAGGTCTCACTCACTATTCGCCGTGGTGACAATTCAGACTGGAAAATCTCCAAACGGGATTTCCATGTTTTCTTTTGTGACTATACTTTATTCTTTTAGAGACTCTATTAATTCACCAATTCAGTAATTGAATTTCATTTTTTATTGATTTACACACAAACACACACACACACACACACACACACACACACACACACACACACACACAATTTTGGATCTCGTTTACTATTCGCCGTGCTTATATTGTATAATCTTTTAAATTTTGGGTAATTCCCAAAGTCTGCGAGGTTAATTACGGCGAAGGGTGAATGAGACCTAAATTTTAGAATCAAAGTCCACTTTAGCTGGTTAATATGCATTGTATTTTACTTTCAAGTCATAGTAGTATTAATAAATTATAATTTTTTTTATGTGGCCACGACCAAGGAGAGGTATTTTAAAAAATAATTAATAGAGCCTTTTATGAAAGCTCGATTTTTAATTATCACGTACTTCTTATTATCATAAATTCCATGATGTTATAGAAATGTAGAAGAACTTCTCATTTTTTTAATTGTATGTGCTACACTTAGAGAACAAAACAAAAAACGAAGCGTACGAAAAATTGCAAAGTTGCTGGTAGCAAATGATAAAATTCCGCCAATTAATGTGTTTGCTTATTGACTCTTTTGATTACGTTTGGTTTAAAAAGTTTTTTTGTCTATCCTTGTCAAAATAGTTAGTTTTTTAGCATATCTAACAGCCAGTTAGTTATTCAGTATATCTAACGCTCATATTGCAGCAGATAACAAAAAAGTTTGCTTATTCATATTCTCATTGTCGCGAAAACTTGCGTGGCATGTTGGTGTCTATCAAGTGTATAAATAAGTTTCATCTTCCAAAATGCTGCTTCGACTGAAGCTTCCAAGTTTAGAAAAGCTCTGGCTTTGGTATATCTCTACGGCCAACAAGTGTTGAAAATGCCATTAGTAATTTCTGAGAGTTGCTTTTGATTATCTTTAGTTTTAGTTTTAAAAATTAATAAAATAAAACAAAATTATTCGTAATTTTTTTTTAGAATTATTGGTAAAGTTAAAAATTTTTGCTATTATATAAATCATAAAAAGATATTTTGTGAAAAAATTTGAGACGGATGATTCAACTTATATATGCTGTGCAAAAAAGACGTACGATCAATTTAACTGTGTGGTCTCCGTCTGGAAGCGACTTCCAAAAAGTTAGCAAAAAATGACACTTATCCCTCTAGTGACCGAAAAAAAAATGATTACACTATTAAAGTATTTTTAAAGCAAGTAAGTTATAGTACAGTAGTTTTTAAAAATTTTTAAATATAGTGTTAAATGTTTTTTAGTTTAGTAAAACTCGATTTTTAATTTACTACGGTTAAATAGACCTCTATTCAATATTTTGATGTATAAAAGAATAAAAATATTAAAGTTGCTTTTAATTGTATTAATAATTATAGCTTTCATCAGGGTTTCGCAATTACTGAACCGTGGACTTGTGCCGATCAGAGATCTTAGGCAGCAGCCTACATAAAGAATGTTCTATTCCACTTCACCCGATTTTATTTCCAGCTTACAAAGTAAAGACCTTTTTTTAACTAACTAACAAACTTTAATGAAAAAATCCTATTTAATTTTGTTTATTATTTTTAGACAAATAAAAAATTTTTAAGGGTCGTTACAAAGTTAAGAATGTCCATCTAATTGCAGTCAATTATTAAAAATTTTTGAAACAAAAACTAACCTATGTACACTGTCTACATAATTTTGGTAAATTTGTAATTAGAAAGAATAGCTTTTACCTTAAATTTTTTTTTAATTTTAAATAATTTATGGAATTTATGTTATAATATTATAAAACCAACTTATTATTTTTTGTTTAGAAATCCTGACGCGTAAAAATATCAAAGCGGACGAACCCATGAATCGTCCCAGGGCTTGGCCATCATACATTCCTAGACGGGAAACTGGGAAGCTGGACAAAGCAAAAACGAAGAACAAACATACTAACTAAATTTAAAAAAGACTTTTAAAAACATTTTGAGTCGTATAAAATTTTTGATTGAATCTATTAATTTTTTATGTTAAAATTTATGAAAAGTTTTTACGGTGGGAAACCAACTTTTAAAAATCATTTTTAAAGCGTGCATTTTTTGCATTGCTATATTCGGTTTGTTTTTTATTTTTATTCAATTTTTTTCTTTTACTTTGATTTCATGGTTTTAAATTAAAGGAAACTGCGGCATTATTACATGAATACCATTACATTTATAGCTTATTTTTTATTCAATGATGTAATATTTTGTTTTTTTTCGTTTGTTTCTATTTAAGCAAAAAATATGTATTGATTGATTAATTGTAACAAAAAAAAAAATCTTAAAAGCGTATAACATTTGAATTTACCAAATAAAATTGAAAAAAACTAAAATTTTGTACTAATGTAACCAATTAAAAAAGTTATTTGTAATCCATTTTCAAAATCGAGTTTTTGCTTCAAACTTAGGAACACTAGCTATATTTACAGCAAAGTTTTAAAATATGAAGTATTGTTGAGTCTTGATTTCGCAATTTTTATCAAATTAAAATGTATCGAAGTACTCTGTGGTAGATGGCAGTAAAGAGTAGTCTGTGGCATAATGCATCATGCACGCCAATGCAACCATGCATCTGGTAGAAGCTACAAATCTCAAATTAATATTATAAATTGATATCAATTTTTAAGTTTTTGTTTAAAATTCTAGTAGGAAAGTTTTTTCTCAAAATTGTTTACAAAAAGGGTATTAGTTCACAATAACCATACAAAAAACAAAAACAGATTATCATATTTAAATTAAACCTTAAACTTGTTCGATTTCTGGTCAAAGATATACATGATTTTTTTTTCAAATAGCTTTGAAAACAAAGATATATCATCTATAGTCATGTTTAAGTCAATAGAGAAAATCATACTTAAATCAAGTCATTAAACTCGGTAATTCCTGGTAAAAAACCTACATAATTTATCTTCAAAATAGCCTTGAAATTAAATATATATTTTCAATAATCATGTTTAAATCAATAATGACAATCATACTTAAATCAAGCTTCAAATTTTGGCACCAGCACCCCATCCCGAGCCTACAAATCAACTCAGCAGTATGATGCGCGAGGATAGTTTTTATGCAATGCCACAAGATGGTGACAAAACGTGAGCGATCTGTCCAGTTTTACCCTAAGATAAGTAGGGGTTGGACAGAACGGTAAAAGTCTATCATTGTTGTAAACTTTTAGCTCACGTTTGGCCTCTCGGTTATTTAAGTGAAAAGCTGCCGTCACCGTTTTAGTATGACTGAGCGTCAACTTCCAAGTCTGGAGATACGCTGAAAATGTAGACATGTCTTGATTTAAAGTCCCCTCCAAGTCCTTTCAGTTTCAAGAAGAGTGCAACAATGCCGTATCATCAGCATAAGCAAACTTTCTGGAAATCATGGAAGGAAAATCGTACATATAGATGTTTTATAGGAGGAGAGCCAAAACTTATCCTTGAGGAACACCGTTTCTTAGACGGCGAAACCAGGCATCCAGCCAACTGAGCTTCGCCGACTGGGAGCGACATTCTCTTTGGCCTACTGTGGATCTCTGCACCCTGATCATATCTTGTATGGTCTTTTCAGTGGGTCCTCAGATGCTCGCAAAGAGAGACTAAAATCTAGACGCCCATTTGTGCCAGCTGCGCAGAATCTTTTGGATAACCTTGCCGGACTTGGCATCCGCGCTTCTGAGTGGAAAAATCACAAATGGAATGTGGAGTACTGCAAAAATTCTTCCAAGCTCGGTGTTTTTGTGCCCAGGACCGCTACCAGGCCTGTTGGGATGGGCTTGTCCCAAGCAGCTTCGGTTAAGCTCAACCGCTTGAGAACTGGTGTTAGGCCATTCCATTCGTCCGTGCACAAACGGGGTCTCGCTCCTTCACCGAATTGTGAGTGCGGCGCCGCTGAACAAACCGCAGACTACGTTTTAACAGCGTGCCCTATGCATCGGGCACCACATGGAGCACGAGGTTTGACAGTTTTGGATGACAAAACTCGATGCTGGTTTAACAACATCACTACATCTGAATCCGGCAGTACAGCAGCCTGCCTGGAGTTGTAAAAGGATAAACACTCAGCCTCAGTCCGGCTTGTGTCTGACCTAGCGTGGATGCCCTTCCAAACGACGGCGAAGCTTGAAGTTGTCCTTCAAGTATGATACAAATATAATAGAAAGAAAATCTCAATACTATTATATTTGATTATCTTCGAGATTCTACGACTGGGAAGAGTCTCCGCAACTATTTCAGAAAACTTGCGACGCGAATATCCTCGTCCACTGCTTGAAACGTAAAAAGTTTTATGACTTTGGAGCTAGATAGTAAATTAAATATTTCTTTATTTTCTGAAGCCGCTGGGAACCGTAGCAAAAAGTTTAAAGAACCATATGTACTAGATCAAGGTTATTTGTTGACGTGTCAAAATATTTCAAACAATGCTTAGCAACTTAATACCACACCAACTCAGGATATTTTAAGGTGTGCAATCAAAAAAACACGTCGATTTAAATTGAAGAATAAAAAAGTCATTTCTTTGATCACAGTATTGATTGTGCCAAAACTATTAGGTTGGATAGAAATTCCTGTCACAAAACCTAAAAAGCCAATCTACACCTTAAAAACCAGATTGCAACTTCTTAATCAAGTTGGTTAGCAGTCACTTCATGTGGAAACTATTGACCATATTTTGAGACCTTTCCAAGTTTGCTTAATTGTGTTATTACTGTCCTATGACATGTGCTAAACCAGCATGCCGATTCCCAAGCTGTTTGTTATGAATTTTTTTCAACAACGTTTATTAAAAAATTAAAATTAATAGAAGAGGATCTTTCTGATCAAGGGGAGTCAACGAGAGAACAATTGCCCAATTCAAATTGTTTAAACCAGGGGTGGGCAAACTACGGTTAGCGGGCCACATGCGGCCCGCAAAAGCCTCAAGAAAAAAACTTTACTCTCTCTTCGCTTTCAGTCTTGATGATCTATAAAAATTAGTCATCACATTCAATCAATGTCCAAAATTTGAGATCGCTTTTTTGGAGACGAAAAAGGATATTTTGGACCTTGATTAAAAGTTGTGATCTTTTTTTTAGAGATTACCATAATGCGGCCTGCAGACAAAATCAGCTTGTAAATGAGGCCCTCGAGCTAAAAAGTTTGCACAGGCCTGGTTTAAACCATTGTTGGCAGTTACGAATACTCGGAGTTTCATTTTGGTAGGCAGAATGACTGTTTCTTGCTGCTTTCAATGATTTTAAGCCTTTTTGTATTGATACAAGATGCAACGTTTTAATGCCTGTTTGATCAATTCCCATTTTAGAGTTTTAAATCAATATCAAAATTGAAGGAACTGTTATTAAATTAATCTGAAACAGTAAATTAAAGCATTATAATAATAACAGTAACATTCACTTAACTAAGTTCAAAAATAATTAATAATAAAATTCCAGATTAAAAATGCGACAGAACTTTCTATCCAACCTAATACATTTGAAATCAAAGCGATAACCTTTTTTTTGGTTTTCAATTTAAATTGCCATGGTTTTATAATGCCTAACCACTATTTTTGCCACTGTCGCTTTCATTCATGAGTAGTCGGGAAGGGCAGGTTTGATGACCTCCACAATGAGGCGATGACGTCACCAGTGCGCGAGCCCTAGGTTTCCTGAGTCCCCAAGATAGCAAACCTAAAGTCAAACCTTTGGTTTAAAGAAACCCTATTTTCTAACCGGAAGACAGTAGTCTTGATTTCCTCTGTAGATCACTCAAATATTAATTTTAGTTTTACTTTCTAGTGTTAATATTATAAAAATTATTTGTTTCAATTCCATTTAGTTTCAAATTCAATTTTAACAATTACTTTTTAGTCTTACCTGATAAAAAGTGGTTTTATGCAGCATTAAGATTGATAAGTTTTATTTAAAACGATTTTATAATTAAAAGTTTATTATAAATGCGGTATATAATTACCAAGCAAAGCAACGTATTTCCTGTATTTTCGCAGAGAAGCGTGATTGCACGTGAACGTCGTTTCCTGTTCAGAAGCTGAATTATATTTATGGTTGCAAAAGTTTGACTTCAAGTAAACTCTAACCATTTTTTAAAAAACTCAATTTACTTAATATGTATTTTTTGTTAACTTTTAATCTCAAAATCAATATTTATGCACATTTAAACATTTTCTAGGCAATCTTGATTTTTTAATTTTAAAAGTTTTTTCTAGGCAACCTTGTATTTTTGTTCCATTTGTGTTTAATTTTTAAAAAGTTTATTCTAAACAAGTTCAATTTTTTGCTATTTATAAAACATCTACGATTAATTTTTCAAAAAAACTATTCCAGGCAACTTTGATTTTTCGATTGAACTTTTTTTTTTCTACAGTAAACAAACTTGATTTTTGTTTTAACACATTTGTTCAATTTTTCAAAAAATTTTCTGAACAAACTTGATTTTTGTTATAACTACATTTAATTTTAAAATTTTCTTACAAACCTTTATTTTTTCTTGTAAGATAACTACAATTTTTTAAAGTTTTCGAAACAAACTTAATTTTTACTCAGTTTGTTTTAATGATGACTGTTGAATTTAGAAAAAAATGGCTGCGATCCTAAAGTATTCCCTATGTAAGTCTAACTACATTGTTTAAAAAAATTTTTTGGAGGTAATTATGACATACTCCACTACAGGCCATTTCATCGTGCACGCTTATCGTAAAACTGGAGGCGAACGTTTTTCGACCGGAGTGCGCTGTAAAAGATTACTTCAATGGTATTATTCTTCTAATGATATTATTATTTAGAAACTTCAAAACTTCAATTTTATGATTCAAAATACGCACAGTTCAGGGGGGAAGGAATTACAAGCTTGACAAAAGATACTGTTTCCTGTTTATCTCAAACTTGCAGTGGCCTGGTGGAGATAAGCGAATACTTGATTCAAAAGAGTCTTTTAAATACGTTGTACTGGGAATTTTTTTGACTGATTCATTGGAAAAACAGTTTAGTAAACTTAGGCAAGGATCTGGAGGAAAATATTTTATCACAGTACAGCAAATTTTTGAAGAAATCACTATTTCTAAAGCAAAGTTAGTTTTGAATTTAAACAATGATACTGTAAATAATCTAGTTGAAATTGAACTTGGTGGAAACTTATTCAAATAGAATTCTTTTTGAATAAGTTTCCACCTGACGATTCTTAGGATGACACAGGCTGTGGTGGATTTTAATTGTTAATTTTTAATTTATTTTAATGCTTTTATTAATAAATACTGCTCTAACTATTTGGTTATTGAGCTCTGTACCGGCGAAGTAAAGCAAACAGATATATATATATATATTTATTGCAGGAGTGAATCGATCTTCCCCGCAGAGTGCTCGATGAAAAAAATCAGAGCAATTTAATACAAAATTTATTTAATCACTGTTTAAAAACCACAACGGTCCGTTTCATCCTAAGATTCGTCAGGTGGTTACTAGAAAAATAAAAATAAAAATATAGTTATTAGTGGTAAGAAAATGCGTATGAAATAAATGATATGTAGTTAAATTAAGCAAACAATACGGTTCCTATGACGTCATACAAGAAAAAACAACTCAAAATATAGTAAATGCAAATATAGAGGTTTGCATTCATTTGAAGGTGAGGGAAGGCGAGTTGGGTATGCAGTGAAAGATATAAAAGGAAAGAAAATAATCTACAAAGGAATAAAAAATAACGAGAAAAATCGCATAAGATAAAAAAGTAAAGTGAGTAAAAAATGGCGTGAACGACAGTGAAAAATACAAGCGGATTTAATGACGGACAAGACAGCACACATGCACAAAAATAATGGCAATCTAAGCATACGAAATCAAGTGGGTAATTTATTTAATTTAAATTTGTTTTTGTGACGACATTTTCCTGTAAGTTCCGATCGTTTGTTGAGGATTGTTGGTTGTTTTGCTTGTAGTATTTCTAGTTTTTCGGTTAAGCATAGGTTGCAGCATTTTTGTCCTGGTTTATATGGGGTAACTTGATTGATTATTTTCCAGTTAATTGTGGGATTGAGACCTGATTCTTTGGCATTCCAGAATGTTTTGGAAAGTTCTGTGGCGTTTCTTTTCTTTATATTTTTAATGATTGTATATGATTATAGTATCGTGATTTGAATTCTGTTTCGCTGCAACCTATGTAGCTTTCTGTTACATTTCCATGTGATATGTCTGCTTGATAAATGATAGATTTCTGTCGGCAAGATCCTTTTAGTGGGCAGATGTCTTTATTTTTACAGTTGCATGGTTTTGATTGTTGAGAGCTTTTCTTTTCCAATAGTTTCTTGTTGTGACCGGTTATAATAGTTTGCATGTTAGGCATGCAGCTATAGCTAATTTTTATACTATTTCTGTTTAGAATTTTATGAAGCCTATGTTGTGGTGGGAAGTGCTTGCTTATTAGTTTTAGAAACTCTTTTCCAATATTGTTGGCAACATAATTGTTAAAAGGCGGGTTGAACCATATGATTTTTCGTTTTCTTGATTTGTTTTTTGGTTGGGTTTCACTAAATATTAAATTGTCTTTGTAGCCACTTTGTTTAATTGCGTTTTTGTACGGTGGAATAGCTTTTTTAAAATTGTCCAAATCACAAGAAAGTTCCGATAGTCTGTTGGATATCATGTTTGGTAGGGCTTTTTTTATGGATGATGGGTGGTTTGAATTAATATTTATATATAATTGTTCATCATTGGGTTTTCTGAATGGCCAGTGCTTTTCTGTTTTGAGGTTAAGGGTGACATCTAAAAAATCTGTTTGTATAATGTTTGCTTCAATTGTTATTTTTAAATTATGTTTTTGGAAAAGTTTTATAATTCTTTTTTTGATTCGGTCAGTATTGGGGCCACTAGAATTTCGGAGAATCGCTAAGCCGTCGTCTCTGTGTCACACTTCATTCATAATTTTAATCATAACGATGTAGTGTATCCCCGTTAAAAGCAGTTCGTAGTTTTATTACGGCTCTTTGAGCGCTGTCTGCGATATACGTCCAATTTGTTATATGGCTCGATACATGTATCTTTTTCTCTTTTTTTTTCTCTTTGTATCGACGTAATATGTTTTTGACTAACATCATTGTACTGGAAAATTTGCGTATATTCCACTTGATTCGCGTAACGAACTCTCCAGGGGTTTCTGGCTGAATCTTGAATTTACGAGAAAGTTTACGTCACGTGATTTTGTTTTCTATATAAAGCCGATGCGTAGCGAGAAATTATGATGATGATTATTATCGTTGTGAGGTAATTTGAAGCGACTCGAGTGGCGGCTCGAGCGAAGGTGATTTTGTTTGGCCACAAGAGGTGGACCGTTAGATTTTGTGTCGGTGGACAATTGTTGAATTTATTTTGTGCCAGTGGTTGGCAGTTTTGTTCTACAGAGATAGAATTATTTGTGTTGATTGAGTCGAGTTATAGTGTTGATTTCGCTTTGCAGTTTGGCAAAGCGTGGAATAGAAGTTTCGTCGGACGTGATATTTTTTGTAATACATCTGTTTTTTATTAGAGACAAGGGTCTCTGTTTGTTGTGAGAAAGAATCTTCAACGAAATCAATCCGAGCTTTCGTTAACCAACTGTATAAACCGTCGTGCTCATAGCAAAACTACTTCTTGAGCCGGAATAAAATAAAATTTAGACACAGCTTTGTTTCAGCGCAGGTATTCGGGTTACCTAGCTCAACTGGTCCTTTGGGATTCCCGAACAAAGTTTGTGACACTCTGTATAAGCCAGTAAGGTCTTTAGGGATGATTGTAGAAAGTTTGTGCAAAAGAAACAGTCCCACCAGTTCACATATTTCTGCTTCGTCGTAAGAGCCCATTGTTACGTCAAATTCGCTATTGTTTTTTTTGATCCATGTACTATCATCACTGAATAGTGTAGATTTACGGCAATGTAAAATTACCTTAATTTCATAATCTTCTATATTAATGAATCTTTTTGCAAAATTAATTGAGCTACGGAATAGTTTTTCTGTTATAGAGGAGTAGAACTGAATGATGTCGAATTTTAAAAATTTGCAGGATTTTTTGTTCGTTATGTTTTTGAACCAGGAAAGCACTGATTTGGTGTTACGCCATTGTTGTAGGCCGGTGCTAGACCGTATTCTTGTGTTGATTTTGTCTAAAATATTTTTGCTGATGATTCCAATTTCCGATTTTGTGGGGTTAATTAGTCTGCACTGAGGATTGTTGTAAAAGTTGTCTTTGTGGTCTTTTAAAGTTATGTAAGAATTCTTTTTGGCTAAGCATTCTATCCTGTTATCAAGTTTTAATTTTTCGGCAATGTGCTTAGCTTCTTGATTGATCTTTTTGGTTAGACTTTTATCTGCCTTTTTATAAGTTGAAGTGATATTGTCTCGTAGTAGTTTTCTGTAATTATCAACATCCATTTTGTAAATATTTGTTGTTTTGTCGGCTGCCACAAACATTTTATTCGATGATTTGATAGATTGAATATCTTTTTGTAAGTTTTTTTGAAAACTGTTTGTCATAGGTTTAAACGTAATAGAGCGAGCCAATTCATAAAGATCCATTTCAAACGGTCGCAAAGCTTTATTTTGGGGTGGAAAACGGTCAGATGCAAAGCCAAATGTATCAGATTTATTGACGTCATAGGAATCGTCATCGTCATTTTCATAAAAAAATACTTTCCAACGAACTCTTCTAATAAAACTGTTTAGTTTATCAATAAAGCATTTAAGGTATGCTTACTCGAAGGTATAGGTATGTTTTTTAAGGAATATCCAAAATTAATTTTTTCCATTTCCATTTTATCAGTGACTTTTTTGCTGGTGAATCGATTAGAGTGCTCAACAAGTTAGTTCAACAAGGAGTCAATTATATTGCAGGAGTGGATCGATCTTCCCCGCAGAGTGCTCGATGAAAAAAATCAGAGCAATTTAATACAAAATTTATTTAATCACAGTTTTAAAAATATAAAGAAAAGAAACGCTACAGAACTTTCCAAAACATTCTGGAATGCCAAAGAATCAGGTCTCAATCCCACAATTAACCGGAAAATAATCAATCAAGTTACCCCATATAAACCAGGACAAAAATGCTGCAACCTATGCTTAACCGAAAAACTAAAAATACTACAAGCAAAACAACCAACAATCCTCAACAAACGATCGGAACTTACAGGAAAATGTCGTCACAAAAACAAATTTAAATTAAATAAATTACCCACTTGATTTCGTATGCTTAAATTGCCATTATTTTTGTGCATGTGTGCTGTCTTGTCCGTCATTAAATCCGCTTGTATTTTCCATTGTCGTTCACGCCATTTTTTACTCACTTTACTTTTTTATCTTATGCGATTTTTCTCGTTATTTTTTATTCCTTTGTAGATTATTTTCTTTCCTTTTATATCTTTCACTGCATACCCAACTCGCCTTCCCTCACCTTCAAATGAATGCAAACCTCTATATTTGCATTTACTATATTTTGAGTTGTTTTTTCTTGTATGACGTCATAGGAACCGTATTGTTTGCTTAATTTAACTACATATCATTTATTTCATACGCATTTTCTTACCACTAATAACTATATTTTTATTTTTATTTTTCTAGTAACCACCTGACGAATCTTAGGATGAAACGGACCGTTGTGGTTTTTAAACAGTGATTAAATAAATTTTGTATTATATATATATTTATATAGATAGATAGATAGATAATATAGAATCTCCATATTATGTCTCCATAAAATTAGGTTTCCATAATATATATATATATATAGTCTCCATAATGTACGTATATGTATATATAGATAGGTCTTAGACCTATCGGAGACCCTATATGAAAAGTCAATATTATTTTTGAAGACCATATCATGAAGACCTAACATCTATCATTGAGAATACATTATGGAGACTGTATTATGCCGTATTTGTTGATCTGCCAGCTGCTTATGACACTATCTGGCACCGTGGCCTTACCTCCAAGCTGCTGAGACCACCTCCGGATAAGCACATGGTCAGAATGGTTATGGAGCTTGTCCGAAATCAAAGCTTTACTTTTACCATCGGTGACAGCAAGCAAAGCAGGTTACGCCGTCTTAAAAGCGGCGTTCCTCAGGGATCGGTCTTGGTTCCCCCCCTATTTAACATCTATACGTACAATCTTCCTTCCATGATTTTCAGAAAGTTTGCTTATGCTGATGATATAGCATTGTTGCACTCTTAAAACTGGAAGGACTTGGAGGGGACTTTAAGCCGAGGCATGTCTACACTTTCAGCGTATCTTCAGATTTGGAGGTTGAAGCTCAGTCACACTAAGACGATGACGGCAGCTTTTCACTTAAATAACCGAGAGGCCAAACGTGAGCTAAAAGTTTACAACAACGGTAGACTTTTACCGTTCTGTCCAACCCCTACTTATCTCGGGGTAAAACTGGACAGATCGCTCACGTTTCGTCACCATTTAGTGGCATTGCGCAAAAAACTATCCTCGCGCGTCACACTACTGAGGCGACTCGTGGGCTCGGGATGGGGTGCTGGCACTAAAACACTACGCATAGCCACCTTATCTCTAGTCCACTCAGCAACTGAGTACTGTGCGCCAGCCTGGTGTCGCAGTGCTTACACTCCTCATCGACAGTGTCTTGAACGACGCCTTGCGCATAGTCACTGAATGCCTGCATCCCACTCCAACGGACCACCTACCTGTACTCTCAGGCATTTAGCCACTTAAGCTTCGCCGAATGGGAGCGAAACTCTCCTTGGCTTACCGTGGATCTCTGGACCCCGATCATATCTTGTATGGTCTCTTAAGTGGGTCCTCAGATATTCTCCAAGTGAGACTAAGATTCAGACGCCCGTTTGTGCCAGGTGTGCGGAATTTTTTGGACAACCTTGCCAGACTTGGCATCCGAGCTTCTCAATGGAAAGATAATAAATGGAAAACGGAGTATTGTGAAAATGCTTCCAGGCTCCGTGCTTTTGTGCCCGAGACCGGTGCCAGGCCTATTGGGATGGGCTTACCCCGAGCAGCTTGGGTTAAGCTCAACTGCCTGCGGACTTGGTGTTGGGCAATTCCATTCGTCCATGCACAAATGGGGGGTCTCGCTCCTTCACCGAATTTCGAGTGTGGCGCCTCTGAACAAACCGCAGACCATGTTCTAACAGCGTGCTCTATACATCGGGCACCACATGAAGCACGAGGTCTGACGGTTTTAGATGACGAAACTCGATGCTGGCTTAATAACATTACTGCCAGCATCTGATTCAGGCAGTGCAGCAGTTTGGGGTAGTAAAAAGATGTTTCGATGGGTTTGCACTAGGTCTTACTATAGCTAACACCTTCCTGGGTGAAACAGAAACCCGCCTTTTACAACAGCAACTTAATTCCGCCCCAAAAGTCTATTTTAGATATGTAGATGACATTTTTGCAACATTTAACAACGAAGCAGACAGTGGAAATTTTTAGATAGATTAAATTCACAACATAAAAACATGCAATTTACTATGGAAAAGTCTACTACTACTCTCCCCTTTTTAGACATGGAACTTAAAATGCATAATAATAATTTACAATCGTGGATTTGGAGAAAACCGACTCATACTGGTGTTTTTCTGAATTTCAAACAATTTGCCCGTTAAAGTGGAAATCAAACTTATATAGTTAATCAAACTTATATAGCTAAATCGTGCCAAAAGTATTTGTTTCAATCGTCAGCTCTTCCAAATTGAAATAAAAAAATTAAAATCAATGTTCTGTAATAATGGATACCCAAATTATTTTTTCGATAAAATTTTTTACCAATTTATGAATAGTAGACAAACAAATTTAAATCAGACGCAAGCTACGAATAAAAAAGAAAAAGAAACCATTATAGTTGAAATTCCATATGTGGGTCACATATTC
>CAVMFT010000241.1:101619-142539 GCA_963680785.1 Diplosoma virens
GGTCACATATTCGGAAAAGACATTTCGAAACTTATTTGGAAATTTTGTGCCGTGCATTAACACCTATATATAAAACTTGCAAAGCTGGAAACTCATTTCAATTTAAATCTAACACATCTGTCGCTTTTATTATCAAATGTTGTTTATCGCTTTTCGTGCCCGTATGATGCGAGTCTGACTTACATCGGTAAGTCAACACGTCATGCGGTAACAAGAGCAAAGGAACACTTAAATTTAGGCTCTTCGGTCAAAAGCAAAATAAAAGATCATATTATTGAATGCAATTTGTGTAAAAAAGATATGGATAGCTCATCGTCGTTTGAAGGGTATCCACTCCAGGCCAGACACAAACAGGATTGGGTCCGAGGGCATATCTTTTTACTACCCCAAACTGCTGCACTGCCTGAATCAGATGCTGGCAGTAATGTTATTAAGCCAGCATCGAGTTTCGTCATCCAAAACCGTCAGACCTCGTGCTTCATGTGGTGCCCGATGTATAGAGCACGCTGTTAGAACATGGTCTGCGGTTTGTTCAGAGGCGCCACACTCGAAATTCGGTGAAGGAGCGAGACCCCTCATTTGTGCATGGACGAATGGAATTGCCCAACACCAAGTCCGCAGGCAGTTGAGCTTAACCCAAGCTGCTCGGGGTAAGCCCATCCCAATAGGCCTGGCACCGGTCTCGGGCACAAAAGCACGGAGCCTGGAAGCATTTTCACAATACTCCGTTTTCCATTTATTATCTTTCCATTGAGAAGCTCGGATGCCAAGTCTGGCAAGGTTGTCCAAAAAATTCCGCACACCTGGCACAAACGGGCGTCTGAATCTTAGTCTCACTTGGAGAATATCTGAGGACCCACTTAAGAGACCATACAAGATATGATCGGGGTCCAGAGATCCACGGTAAGCCAAGGAGAGTTTCGCTCCCATTCGGCGAAGCTTAAGTGGCTAAATGCCTGAGAGTACAGGTAGGTGGTCCGTTGGAGTGGGATGCAGGCATTCAGTGACTATGCGCAAGGCGTCGTTCAAGACACTGTCGATGAGGAGTGTAAGCACTGCGACACCAGGCTGGCGCACAGTACTCAGTTGCTGAGTGGACTAGAGATAAGGTGGCTATGCGTAGTGTTTTAGTGCCAGCACCCCATCCCGAGCCCACGAGTCGCCTCAGTAGTGTGACGCGCGAGGATAGTTTTTTGCGCAATGCCACTAAATGGTGACGAAACGTGAGCGATCTGTCCAGTTTTACCCCGAGATAAGTAGGGGTTGGACAGAACGGTAAAAGTCTACCGTTGTTGTAAACTTTTAGCTCACGTTTGGCCTCTCGGTTATTTAAGTGAAAAGCTGCCGTCATCGTCTTAGTGTGACTGAGCTTCAACCTCCAAGTCTGGAGATACGCTGAAAGTGTAGACATGCCTCGGCTTAAAGTCCCCTCCAAGTCCTTCCAGTTTTAAGAGTGCAACAACGCTGTCTTACTTGCATACTGTACAGAAGTTATATATGTTCGAGATAATTCTTGAGCATAAATATTTAGACGTTTGAGAATTTACGTAACGTTTAAGAAACTGTTGATTAAGAGAATGGCAATTAGGAAATTCATTTTCATCACATTGAATTTCGGTTAAACAATTAATAAGCCATTTAGAACGTCTGTCTTTGTTTCTTGGAAAACGAATCAAAACCTTTTGTTGTATTTGAAGTGCAATTCGGAGCACTACACCAACCCATAATTACTCCTAAATTCTTTAATAAACTAATTATAAGTTTCAAAATTTAAACATTTTTTTTTAAATTCTCAAAACTTTATAAAGCTATTTTATTTTTTCTCGTATTAGTTTTTTTGCATAATTACACAATTTTGTTATTAAGCAAAATAGTTAGTATTGGAAAAAAATGTTTTCAAATTTATTAATATTTTTTGAAATCATTAATAAATTCTAATAATTAATCAGCTAATCTTAAGATTTTTATAACCAATTTATCTGTTGCTTTTTTTAAATAAAAGCCATATTCAGCTTTAAATTAGAATTTTTTTTCTGATTTGTATTGTACTTATGCGCAGAAGATCGTCTCGATAGACACAACATGGCGTCATTTTTTCTACCTGGCAAAACTTACTGTTTATAGGAATTTTGGCGCACGCTACTGTGATGGAACATTACGTGACGTCATTCAACATAAGTGGGTGCTTGGTTTGTATAATTATTCGATCCCAGTCCAGTTATTCCAGTGTGTAGATTTGAGAGCAGTGAGCGTAGTTGTTACAGTATCGTTTCCAATGTGTTGATTAAAAAGTGTTGAAATTGTTTTGCGCCAGTGGTTTCGGAGATTCATTGTATAGCGATAAAATGAATTGAGCATCGGACAAATTTAAGTTTTAGCACTGGAATTGCTTTGAAGTTTGGCAAAGCGGGAGAAAAGTTTTCGTCAATTGTTAGTTTCGTGGATTTTGTAAATACATTCTTTCTATGGTAGGTGCAAATTAATTGGCTCACTCCCATTTTTGAAACACTTTTTTATTTTGCACGTATTTGGATAGTTGATACTACATAAATACTTATTTTTGAAGGGTGTTCTTTAACATCACCTGTTTTAAAGTATTTTCCGATGATATAATAAACTGTATGACGTCATAATAGTCAAAATATTTAAATAATTTTAATCAGTTAGTACTTGCAAGTGGTGTAGAGCTTTACAAGCTATTAATAAAGGGCAGATATTAGCCCTAGAGAGCGTACAAGTATTGTGACACTTCATCAATATAACCAGGCATCAAGTAGAGATATTTCTAAGAAGATTGGTGTGCCGCAAACCAGTGTATCTAGAATCATTAGACGTAACAAACTACAGGGTCAGTCAGTTTAAAATGGAAAGGGAAATGTGGTCGTAAAACGAAGACCACAGCAAAAGATGATGACTGTATTCTAAAAGAGACCAAACAAGACATCAAAAAACAGTGTTGAGATTACAAATGATTTGACTGGTGCAGAAGTCGAGATAAGTTAGTGCGAAGGCAATTGGTTGCAATGGGTAGAAAAGCTAAAAAACCCTCCAAAAAGCAGCTTTTGTCAGGTGCAATAAAAAGACGACGAGTAAAGTGGGCAAAGAAATACAAAGATTGGACTGAAAATAAATGGAAAAAAATGCTATTTTTCGATGAAATCCATTTCTTGGTCCAGGGACAATACAGACGTTATGAAAGGAGGAGTGAAGGGGAAAAGGTTACAAAACGGAACATTAGTCAGACGGTCAAGCACCCTCCGAAGAAGATGTTTTGAGTGTCTTTTAGCTTAAGTGGTCTGAGATCATGCTATCCCTGCTCGGGAATAATAAATGCCAACAAGTACATCAATGTAGTCAATCATAAGGTTATGAGAGACATGCAAAGTGCATTTCCTGATGGTGGGGGCATATTTCAGCATAATTTGGCCCCTTGCCATTCTGCTAAAAAAGTGCAAAAAGTGTTACAAGAAAATGGAATAAAGGTTTTATAATGGCCAGGGAATTCATTAGACTCGAACCCGATAAATAATTTATGGTTTATAATTAAAAATAAACTGAGTCGAAAGACTGTACAACTGTCTTAGTCGGCAGCATGGTTAAGTGATTAGAGCTCCGGGATTGTGATCGACATGGCCCCAGTTCAAAACTTACTCGCGCAATTCTGTTGTGTCCTTGGAAAAGACACTTAATGGCACTTTCCCTTGCTTGATGGTCTTGGTAAGCAGTTCTAAATTAAAGCCATATCTCTATCAAATTACAAACGGACAGCAATATCTTGGCATCTTCGGAAGCAGGTTGGGGTAATTGCTGACCCTATGTATTAGCGCCTCCGTCGCTTTCCTGTAAGTCAGGAGGATAAATATAGAGACAAAAAAAAACTGTCAACAAGCTGATTGAAGCCATTATTTCGGTCTGGTACCATGATGACAAAACTGCAAAAGGTTTCCAGAAATTGGTCAGTTCTATGCTCAAACAAATGAAGGAAATTCTTAAAAACAAAGGGAGCCATTTATCGTATTAAATGTGAAAATTGCTTGTGTTTTGAACAATGAACTATTTAGAGTAATTTTTCAGCCGTTTTCTTTGAGTAAGACAATTAATTTGCACACTACTGTAGTTAGAGGCAATGGTCTCCGTCTGTTTGAGGAGAGAAGTTTTCAAACAAATCAATTCGAACTTAGTTGATGCCAACTACAGTATATAAAAAAGCTTTAGTCTCACAGCAAACTATTTCCTGAGCCGGAATGAAAAAAAAATAGACACAACCTTACTTCAGCGCAGGTATTCGGGTTACCTTGTTCAGCTGATTCTCTTGGATTCCCAAGTAAAGTCTGTGACAATATACTTAAAAAGACGTTAGTTTGCAGCACAAGATGTGTAAATTTAACGTCTACTGTGGTAAAATAATTGAATCACCTCACGGTTAAATAAGGGGTTTGCAGGATCTTTCCACTTTCCGTGCGACATTTTTTTTGTTAATTACTTTTCTCAAATAAAAATTTGCCAGTATTTGGTCTTCAATTCATTTTTAGAAGCAAATAGTTCGTGTCTGTTCTACCATTCAAGCTGACATTTTGTGGTATTTAATCCTTTAAGGAACAGTGGTACAAATGTTTAACATGATTGTGATAGCAACGTAACAAAACCATTTTTGTAGAGGCATTATATTTAAAATTTTTAGATATTTGCGATGTCACTATTATTAAATTAATGTCATTTCAATTTCTAATAAAATTTTTATAGTTCTTAAAGAGTTAATATTTACTTTACGATTTTAAAAACCCTTTTTGAGTTTGCTTTGTGTGGCCTTATAAGCGTTACAATTTTTTAAGCAGCATTTGCGTTTAACGTTGCCGACCATTCTTTTACTTCAAAAAGTAATAACTTCAAGTTTTGCAAATATATTTGGTGCGACCCAAAAACTACCTCTAAATTTTCGCGACCCAAACCATTATCTTGTTTATTTTCTCAAAAATTAGACAATAAAAAACAAATTCAGTTATAAATTTAAAGTACGGTATATACTCGCGTATAAGTCGCACCGGTGGATAGGTGGCACACCCCTAGTTTGTGACTGCAAAAGTGGGTGTTTGTGATTGACCCGTGTATAGGTCGCACCCCTGGTTTTTGATTGTCAAAGTAGATGTTTGTCATGAATCTGTGTAGATCACACAGTAATTTATCACACAGTATAGATCAAATACTTTTTATAGATTAGTTGGTGTAATTTTTACATTATTTTGCGAGTAAAGTGTGTGAGTAAGCTTTTTGACTTACAACAACTCTTTGTTTTAGTTCAGCTATCGTTTTTAATTTTTTTAAAAATTATTAAGTAAAAAACTGTTTTTATAAAAGTTTTGTCTTAGTCAGACAATAATGATAAAAAATTGACTTTGAGTAATCTCTTCGTTGTAAAAAAAATTATATTTTTTTACTATTTAAAATTTTTGGACGAAACAAATCTAAATTATTTTAACTTTAAATTGCTGTTTAAAAAATGAAAAAATATAAAAAAAGTTAAATGCCACTAATTTGAAAAATATTTTGAAAATGAATCAACAAAATCAGACTGTCAAGTATTTTGAATTTTTTTTAAATATTGAAATTGTTACAAAGTTGGCATTATTAGCAGTTTAAAATTAATGTAAGTCACGAACACAACGTAAATAAAATTAAGAAGTTAAAAGTTGATTTTCAGATGAACAGACATGAAATTTTTTAAAACTTTGATGCCAAATTTCGTCAAGGGCGTTAACAAATTCATATAATTGAAACTTGCAAAACTTTTTTAACCAATTTAGTTTAAAGATAAAACATACCGTACAAACTTTTAGATAAAGTTAAAATGTGAGAATAACTCACATTAACTTATTTCACTGAAACAAAACTTGACAGCAAGTACTATGTTATTATAATTTTATTTACTGTAAAAGTTTCCAACTTGTAGGCTTCATTTTTTTGTTTTGCTAAATTGCTATAAGTCATAGTATTATTACATTATTATACCTTTTCGGCCTTAAGCACCGATAGAACCTTTTGGCCCTGTTTGTTTCAGAAGAACGTGTGATCCTTTTTGAGTTGCTTTATTGGAACCACAAGTCAATGTTACTTGCCAAGAAGCTTTTAGTTGGTTCCAACAAAGTCCCAAAACTAAAAACTCAATAAAATATCAAAAGGTGTTTTTCCTAATTGTCTGAAAATAGCTGAAATTATTCCTATATAAAAAAGATAATATAAATAAAGCTATCAACTATCGTCCAATAGCGTTATTATCTCAGTTTAATAAACTAATAGAAAAAATCATGTTTTCTCGACTATACTTATACCTTGAAAAAAACAATTATTCAATGACAATCAATTTGGATTTCGACATAATTCTTCCACTGCTTTCGCTATAAGTTCATTATATGATAAATTAATCAAAAACATAGACAATGGCCTTTTTAGCTGCTGTGTTTTTGGACTTTTCAAAGGCCTTCGATACTGTAGACCAGGGGTGGGTAAAGTTTTTAGCTCGCGGGCTGAATTTGGATGTTGAATTTGTTCGCGGGCACCGTTCCCTCTAAGAACTTGCTTAGCGTGCGCGGAACGAAAGGCCGTGTGAGCAGTGGTGGATGTTCAAATTTAGGAGCCTGAGACAAGGATTTTCAAAATTGATGTACAGAAAAAAAGAGAGTTTTGATCTCGTCCTTCACTTTTTCCTTCCAAAATCAAGGTGTTCTCTAAAAAAAAAAGAAAAAGGTCTTCACGTAGAATAGATCTGAAAGCTTCCCACTTTTCGTCCCGATTTCATTACCTATCTAATGAAACCAATTTTATTTTGCTACTTTCGCTTTTTTAAAGTATTTGTTTAAAGCCTTCGCGGGGCGCACAAAAGGTCGCTGCGGGCCGTAGTTTACCCACCACTGCTGTAGACCATAAAATCTTCCTATCGAAACTGCATAACTATTTTGGTATTAGGGGCACATGTTTAAACCTGTTTAAAAATTACATAAGCAATATACTAATATTCTTGGACATTATTCTAGCAATAACAAAACAACAATTGGAGTCCCACAAGGATCCTGTCTTGGTCCATTTTGTTTCTTTTGTATATCAATGACTTGCCTCTCTCTTCTAATTTTGATTCAATATTATACGCGCATGATACTGCAAGAATTTTATCTGATTCTAATATTAATTCGTTGATAAATCGAGTAAACAATGAATTATATATAATTGATTTATGGCTTAGAAAAAATAAATTATCTTTAAATTACTCTAAAACCAACTTTATTATTTTCAATAAACAGCCAAACAAAACTTGTGACTATGAATTTAAGTTAAAATTAAACAATAATCCTATTAAAAGAGTAAATTCTATTAAATATTTAGGAGTTCTGATTAATAGTAAATTAAGCTGGTCTATTTAAATCTTCAGCTCGCCAGTCCTACTCGGGACTTTTCACTAGAATGCGTAGATATGTCTCAAATGAAATCCTCTGCTTGCTTTATTACAGTATTATTTATTCTCGAATCAAATATGGTATCTTATTGTGAGATACAGCTTCTAATTCGCTAATAAAGAAGTTAAAATTCGAATTAATCACATTTTAAGGGTCGTGACACAAACTTGTTCGGGAATCCCAAAGGACCAGTTGAGCTAGGTAACCCGAATACCTGCGCTGAAACAAAGCTGTGTCTAAATTTTATTTTATTCCGGCTCAAGAAGTAGTCTTGCTATGAGCCTGACAATTTATACAGTTGGTTTAACGAAAGCTCGGATTGGTTTCGTTGAAGACTTTTCTTCACAACAAATAGAGACCGCTGTCTCTAATAAGAACAAATGTATTACAAAAAATCACGTCCGACCAAACTTCTATTTCACGCTTTGCCAAACAACAAAGCGAAATCAACACTATAACTTGATTCAATCAACATAAATAATTCTACCTCTGTAGAATACAACTGCCAACCACTGGCGCAAAATAAATTCAACACTCGACGACCAATACAAAAACTAACGGGCCTTCCGCGCCCAACCAAATTACTTCCACTCGAGTCGTCTCAAAATCACATCTCATCTTATAATTCGCTACGCGTCGGCCTTATATAGAAACCAAAATCACGTGACGTAAACTTTCTCGTAAATTCGAGATTTAGGCAGAACCCCCTGGAGAGATCGTTACGCTCGAATCAAGTGGCATATACGCGAACCTTCTAGTACAATGACCTTGGTCAAAAACATATTACGTCAATACAAAGAGAAAAAGAGAAAAGAAGATACATATATAGAGCAATAGAGCGAATCGGATAATACGACGGCAGCGCTAAAAGAGACGCAATTATTTCTCTTATAATAACACTACGAATTACTATTAACGGGGATAAATTATATCTTTACGATTAAAATTATGAATGAAGTGTGACAGGTCGTAACTAACAAATCTATATATACACCTGTTGGAATGTTATACAAATCCTTGAACACATTAAAAGTAACCGATGTACAACTTGGAATTAGGTAAATTTATGCATCAACTGGAAAATAATAAATTACCTCTTGTTTTTTTAAACTTTTTTAAAAAAATAAATGAAATCCAGTCATATGAAACAAGATTAATTAAAACATCAACTCATTTTCTACCCCGTGTTACAAAATTGTTTGGCCAAGTACTACTGTCTTATAGAGGTGTAAAGCTTTGGAAAAGTATTCATCTCAGCATTAAAAGCAAGCATTGGTTTTCCTTCAAAAAATCATGTTAGGATGGTCTTATATCGAAGTATTGAATCGCTTTCTTTTTTTAATTTTTTTGCTTTAGCTTTGTGCTTTAAATGTTTTGCGTAAATGTCTGTGTAAACTTCATGCGTAAATTTTGGCTAAATTCCTTATGTAAATGTTTATATTAATTTCTATGCTTTCTGTCATTCTGCTGCGCATATTTCCTTGTATTACTTTTTTATAACTGATTTTATTAGGGAGCATCTGACTCGATAAAGCATGTTCTTCAATGCTCCCGACCATTGCAGCAATTTTGTTTGCTTGCTGTTTGCATTTATATGTATTGTAGTGCATATTGGTAAATAAACTATCTATCTATCTATCTATCTATCTATCTATCAAAAGCAGAACTTGAAAACATGATCATAAGTTTTTACAAACTCTGAAATTCAAACCAAATCTGCGTCACAATGTTGCGGTTGAAACGTATTTTGCCAAGTTGTAACGTGATAAAAAGATTCTTCAAAAATTTAAGTTTTGCACAACAAATATAATTTATTTTAGATATCTTTATAATAAAATAAATTGTACAAAAAATTGATTAACATGACTATTCTAATTAAATTTAAGGCTTAAAAATTAATTTACTCATTTGCATATTTCACAAATATTTCAAAACAATTTAGTTTGATTTTGTCCGTAAAGCTTATTAAAAAACATTTGTGTGATACAATACGTACTTTTTTGTAGAAATACGTAGAAACGCATTTACAAAATTTTACTCATATACCTCTATTTCTATTTTCATAAAATTATCTTTTTACTATACTTTTTTATTTAAAAACTTTTTTTGTATAAATACGTATATTCTTCAGTTTGGAAAACCGATTTGCAGCTTAGCAGCTAAATAATATGTTACCTTGTTACTTATACTTGTTACCGGTCAAAAAGTTAATCAAATCAAATCAGTGATTTTTCACTACGTCACAATTTAAAACAAACTGATTGAACCTGATACCGTTTGTAATCGAAACTGAATTTTTTTGAATAAACGCCAAAGCTACGTCATTGGCTAAGTGGAAAACATAATTGTACAATCACGATTTACTTTAAACATTCAGTTTCGTTTACAAACGGTATCACGTCCAATCAATTTGTTGTAAAATGTGACGTAGTGGAAAATCATTGATTTAATTTGGTTAACTTTTTGACCAGTAACAAGTATAAGTAACAAGGTAATGTTTTTATTCGTGTACGACTTTGGGCGCTAACAGACAAATTCCAAATCATTTGAAGTATTTATGATGACGTAATGAGTTTACCAACTCTTCCGTGATTTGCAAAAGCATATTGAGCGGATTTTTTAACTTTTTGAGATAATAACAAAAACTTGACTAAGTATGAGGCCGGGTAGGGGAGACCGGGACACGTTGTAACACTTTTTTTTTGCTCTTTCTCTCATAATAATTTTTTTTTTCAAAATTCTTGTTTAATATGAAAAATTTAGATCACTGTTTAACTAATATAAAAAAAAGTAAAAAAATAATTTTCAAAGCTTAGTTGTTATAATTACAAACTAAATATTTAAAATCAGCGTTACAATGTACCTTGTCAAATGGGTAAGTTGTAACACCAGTTGGGGTAAGTTGAAACAGCAACAAAACCACTAATAAATGTTTAAATTTAAATGTAATTTGAAGAAACAAACTTCTATTTCACGCTTTGCCAAACTGCAAAGCGAAATCAACACTATAACTCGACTCAATCAACATAAATAATTCTACCTCTGTAGAACAAAACTGCCAACCACTGGCACAAAATAAATTCAACACTCGACGACCAATACAAAAACTAACGGGCCTTCCGCGCCCAACCAAATTACTTCCACTCGAGTCGTCTCAAAATCACATCTCATCTTAATAATTCGCTACGCGTCGGCCTTATATAGAAACCAAAATCACGTGACGTAAACTTTCTCGTAAATTCGAGATTTAGGCAGAACTTTCTGGAGAGATCGTTACGCTCGAATCAAGTGGCATATACGCGAAGATTCTACTATCTTCGAAATAGCAAAGCTTGAACAAAACATATTACGTCAATACAAAGAGAAAAAGAGAAAAGAAGATACATATATCGAGCAATAGAACAAATTGAATAATACGACAGTGGCGCTCAAAGAGGCGCAATTATTCTCTTATAACAAAGCTATGAATTACTATTAACGGGGATAAATTATATCTTTACGATTAAAATTATGAATGAAGTCTGATATTTGGCTAATGCCTAAACATGCTAAAACTGTTTTTTTACGGCTGGATTAGCCTACCGGTAATCATAAATTCACATATGTGACAAAAATATGTATTCAAACCTTCCACAAGCTAAATGTGACCACTTTTAACCATAGCATTGTACCACCTACTCCTCATCAGGACGACTGTTAAAATAGTGTTCAAGGAATGTATTGCAAATCATTCTTTTGCTTTTGGTGTTTTTCAAAAAAAGTTTTTTTTGTTTTTGTATGGAGCTGAAACAGATTGTCCTTTTCTGGTGTGTCTGTTAGCATGGCACACTTTTTAGACCCTTTCTTGTTTCGCACCAAGGACTTGCCTTTAAGTTTTTTTAGCACTCTGTAAAGTTTTACATGGTAAACACCAATTGCTACTCTGTAATCTCCTTATGATCTCTTTTAAAATATTACAATTAACTGCTGCAGCAGCTCTTAAGTTGTCTTGTAATGATAAGCTGGTGTTCCTGTTAGTCTTTCTTTCATTATTTCTCATATTATTCTCTAATGTTGTTGCCGAAGTTACTTTTAAATGTAAGTTAACTAAACTTATGATCAGAATCAGAAGTTGTTATTTCCGCAACTTTAATTCAAGGAGTTTGTCCCGTTGCTTTCATGTCCAGAGCTTTGCAGAGTAGTAAATTTCATTATCCAGCGGTGGAAAAGGAAACAACCGCCATATCGAGGCAGTTCGAAAGTGGAATCATATACTTTCTCGGCAACATTTTACCTTGGTGACAACCAGAGATCAGTTTCTTTTATATTGGACAATCGCAAACGTACCAAAATTAAGAACAATAAAATTCAATGTTGGCTTCTTGAATTGGCTTCTTACATCTACACCACAAAGTACCGACCTGGGAAAGATAATGCCGCAGATTCCTTGACCCGGGCCTTTTGTTGCTCTACATTATCGTCAAATCTTGCCGAAATACGCGTTGCTCTTTGCCATTCGAGTGTTACTCGGCTTTTACATTTTTTCCGTACAAAGAACGTACCATTTTCCACGGATGACATTTGTAAAGTGTGCTCTAACTGCCGCATTTGTGCTGAACTTAAGCCATCGTTCCATAAACTAATTGAAACCCAACTCATCAAGGGTACCGAATCTTTTAAAAGAATTAGCATTGATTTTAAGGGGCCTGCCCTTTGTACGTCTCACAATAAGTATTTGCTTGTGATAATCGATGAATATTCTAGATTTCCATTCATCTTTCCTTGCTCCAACATGAACTCATCATTGCCCACTTGCGCTATTCTGTTGTGTTCTTGGGAAAGACACTTTACGGCACTTTCCCTGCTTGCTGGTCTTGGCAAGCAGTTTTAAATTACAATAATATCTGTACTAAATTACTAGAGGACAGCAATATCTTGGCATCTCCGGAAGCAGGTCGGGGTAATTGCTTACCTTATGTATAGCGCCTCCGTCGCTTTCCTGCGAGTCAGAAGGATAAATATAGAGATAAAAATAAAAAAATAAAAAAAATCGACTGTAATTGCTTGCTTAAATAAATTATTTAATTTATGTGGGATGCCACAGCATGTACACTCGGACAACGTTAAGTCTTTTTGTCTGGCACTGTTAAAGATTTTTTACTTAATCGCGGGTCGCTTCCATCATCTTTTTAAGTGGAGCGGTATGGTGATGTCGTATGAAAATCCATACGTCTAGCCTTTAAATTCAACAAACTACCCGTGCCTATTGGGAAACTATCTTGCCGAAGGCATTGCACTCGTTGCGGTCTCTTTTAAATACCATCACAAACGCTACTCCGCATGAGTTGTTTTTCAACTTCACCCGGCACTCTCCTTGTAGTAAATCCTTACCAGCCTGGCTCTGTTCTCGCGGATCTGTAATGCTCTGAAAGTTTGTGCGACTGAACAAAAACGATAATCTTGTTGAAGAAGTTCTCGATGCCAATCCTTCATATGCCAACATTCTTTATTCTGATGGACGTGAAGGAAACATATCTATTAGTGACCTTTTCACGTGTCCGCGGAAACCGATCGGGAGTGAGGTAGACTCCTAAAATTTGTCTGTGGCTGATAAAGAATTTATCATGAGACGATCACTGGACAGACATCACCCAGACCCGTCTCACAAGAACCCGCTCCTCTTAATGACGTCAGGAAGTCTGTAGAGACCGCGTCACTAAACGGTAACATAAATAACACTAAGAATTTTTTTTTATTTATTTTTATCTCTATATTTATCCTCCTGACTCGCAGGAAAGCGACGGAGGCGCTATACATAGGGTAAGCAATTACCCCGACCTGCTTTTGGAGATGCCAAGATATTGCTGTCCGCTAGTAATTTAGTAGAGATATGACTTTAATTTAGAACTGCTTGCCAAGACCACCAAGCAGGGGAAAGTGCCGTAAAGTGTCTTTCCCAAGGACGCAAAAGAATGGCTCGAGTGGGTTTTGAACCGAGACCATGTTGATCATCAGTCCGGTGCTTTAACCACTCGACCACGCTGCCGACTTATGAGACTGCAGAATGATGACGCAGCCCTGCGAAGGTCAGGTAGATTGACTAAAGGTGCCACTCCTGATTCTTATGGGTACGCGTTTTCCCATTAAGGTGGGAAGAATTTCGTAATAATGACGTCACAGCGCTTGAAGCGCTGTACTGATCTTCAATTTCTGCACGTGGTTTTTTATGTGTCAGTTCACAATCACAACTGCCAAATGCGCACCTCTAATTTTATTTGTTGCTTATGAGTTAGTACTAAATTATTATTTATATTTGCAGGTTATTTTCATGTTATGTTGTGTCATTATAAATTTAATAAAAGCAATTAAATTGTCTAAACTTCTGGTTTATAACAACAAGAATTTTGAAAAAAAATTGTTATAAGAGAAAGAGCAAAAAGAAAAAAAGTGTTACAACAAGCCCCGGTCTCCCCTATTGCATTACAAGTTTACAACCCTCGATTTGTTTGCGTCCCTATCAATAGGTAAATTTCAAGCCATTTTAAAACATTGCCTTGAACAGCATAAGGTCCAGGTTTGCTTAATAAGATATTATAATTGATTGTATTAGAACCATTTTTTTCTCAAATTCAGAAGTAATTTTTTAATTACGGGTAACAAAGTAATAACATGCGAAGTTAAATGACCATGTCTAAAACCAAATTAGTGATTGGAGAATAGGTTAAAGCAAGCAAAGATAATTCAAAGTATTGTTGGTATTACCTTCCTTTTTAAAAAAAAGAGAAATATTTTCGGTGTGTTTGAAAGATGAAGGAAATTTTTCCTGAGGTAAAGATCAATTGAAGATGTAACTGAGAACTGACAAAGAATTGAATATTATTACAAGTACTTTAAGACAATTGAAGAAATATTTTCCTATCCTGCACTGAATTTGAAAGTAGTTTTAAAGATGATAAGTGAGGTTTTATAAGTCGTAGTACTAAAAAAAACATTGAAGAGGAATTTGAAAAGTTTAAATAATCAGAGAATTTAGTACTGGCTGAAGGAAGCAAGTTTACCGAGAATGATAAAATATTAAAAAAATAATCATTAAATATGTTACAAATGTCAACAGGATCATTCACTAATTTTTCAGATAAATTTAAATGTTTAGTCATATGCGTGGGTTTTTTAAAAGATTTTGTAAATAAATAATCATTATTAATGTTTTGAATTATTATATGTAATACGTTTAAAAACACAACAGTTTGTGTTATTAATTTCGCGTTCAACTCTAAATTCGACACTTTCTTCAGTATTATTAATAAATTCATGAAAAGTATTAACGTAGGTTTTATTTAAAACAACAAGAGTATTATCTGTATAATGTTGCACATTATGAGATGGGGAGTGGGGGATACAAATTTGTAGCGTTAACCCAAAGTTTATAATAATCAAAAGAGTAGAATATTTCGATAGCAAGATATTGATCGTGATGCAACGGCTTATTTTTTTGAATCAAGTGGAATGATTTTGATTTTGTAAGTTGCAGCTGTGTCAATAGACTACAAGATGATCGCTAGAAAAGCGGAAAATTTCCAGGTCAGATGAGGTCATGAATAAAATGCGTGATTGGCTTCAATTCAGTTTCTTCGGCAATCTACTTCCGATTTTATTGAACCGGAAGGTTGGTCCTCAAAAAGTCCAGACATGTCACGGATTACTGCGTTTGGAGCTTGTTATTAACTGAAACACAGAACTGTCGACGTGATATAACTCTATCGATGATTTAAAAACGTGCTTGGGAAGAGCTTGCAATGATATCCCACAAGTTACCCTTTAAAACGCTACACACAAGCTTGGATTTCTAGGTTAAGACGCTGCTCTGAAGTGCACGGACGACATTTTGAGCATTTATAAGTGTAATATAACATAAGTCTTTGAAAAATTTTGTGAAAATAAATAGCAGTTTGACAAATTTTCCGCTTTTTTAGCGACCACCATGTATTACTGTTATTATTTTCTTTGACAGAGATAACAATTTTTTTTATTTAATAAACCAAATATCAGAGTTTATTTAAGAATAGAAATTAATTAGAGTATACACTTATTAAATGTTTTGAAAAACGTACAGTAAACTAAAAAACTTTTTTGGCCTTGTAATTTTAAAAATTATTTTCGGAGGATGCAGCTTTCTTAGAGGCCACTGAAGACCGCCTTGGATACTTTTTAAAAGACCCGTTGATGTTTTGAAATCATAGAATAACGAAAAATGTGTCACGTCAAGAGTCTATGGCGTCTTGGCACATCAAGCAAATTCCAAAAATTTTATATATCAGCGAGAGTTTTTAATCTATTCCCCTTGCGAAAACTTACGCTGTTGATATAATTCTTAATATTGATGAAGTTTAGACGTGATAGAAGCCTGAAATTAGCTGAGAGATGTGGACGCCTTTTGAATTTCAAGCTGATTTGGTGTAATATTTAACCCATTTTCTATTAACCGCATAACGCAAAGTCTTTAAAAAGGTTGTAAGTCACCATTAAATGCTGATCACTAGGCAGTTCCTCGCAATTACCGTAGTTATTAATGTCCAGTTTTGCAACATCAAGCTGAACGAGACATGACGTCGATTACGTAATTATAAGCAAACCGTTGATTAGAAAAACTCTGAAATTTCCAAACTTGGAAATGGTAAACACATCTTTTTACTAATTAATACTTACGTGAAGGGCATAAAAAACTACTCGAGTCAATAAAACAAAACAAAGTGAGTGCAACACGCTATTACAGTGCGGAAAACTGGGCGCCAAGCTGAAATTGATTAAAAAGAAACAAAAAATTGTACAATGGGATGAGGATACGCATCAATGACTTATTGTCAAGCATGTTTCTACAACATAATCGTAAGAACCACCCAATCACTTAAACATGATTTTAACAGCGAAGGAAAGTAGAACCAATGTGATGATATTTTTGCAATTCACAAAATGATCATTGAATTTTTAAAATTCGTAGCAAAATCTCAAAGGTTTTAGACAAAATTACAAAGATCCGAACTTTAAAAACATGAATGGCCAATAATGAGATATTGAGCACACTAATAGAAATATCTCTTGTTGAAATATAAGTATTTGAAGACATCAAAAATTTGTAGTGAGTAAGATTAAAAATAAAAAATTGAACTGAAAAGCATTTAAGAAACGTAATGAAGATCCGAAATAATGTAAGAGCTGTTCCGGACTTTTGGTGTGACAAATGATGTCCCATAAGTGAATAATAGATCAATGTATGCATATCTGCACATATCATCCGTGCATCATCCGCATTACACAATTTGGCTCCTAAAATAACTTTTTCCGCCGCTCGTCGCTATTAAACAAAAGCTGCTGGGTTTCGGTTGCCTGCTGATGGAAGAGAAACATGTCAGCTGCGTTCATATTTTCCTGGCTCAGAGTGTTTTGATATTGTACAGCTTGGTCTCGGAAAATTTCAATTTGGTTTCTTGTATCTTCGTCTTTTTCCTGGTTCAGGTCATTATCAGTGACTTTATCACGTGATCGAGATGACCAATAGTAACCTCATCTTCGCACTGCGCATGTCGATTTGAACCAAGAGTGACGCAAGAAGAATTTCTTCGCTGTACAAGTTTTTCAAAGGCACTGACCGAAGACCTTGAAAAATGACAATCAATTAGGTTAACTTCAAAGCTAAAATCGTGTTGACGCTTAAATAACCCGATTTGCATGCAGCGCCATCCAGCGACAAACTGATCGGAAACTCTGTATTTTTAATCAGTTTGCACGCGTCAAAAGCACGAATGTTGAAAGGCAGTTAATGAAAACAAATACAAGGATATATTTTACACTTTGCCAACAGTAAAAGACGCAGTCAATTGCTCGTTTTAATACCATCACTTTATAGTAATTTTCAATGCAAAGAATGTATGAGCGATGATCAATAAGTTGCAAAAAATTTGACGCTACTTTTTGTCAAGTACACAATGTGACCCAACCCTTGAAATTCAATGACCCGTCTGTCCTTTCAAAATTTCTGACATTATTATAACTCAATTTTCTTGTTTTCCAAAAAAAACAAACAGGCTATGTTATAACTAACGCCATCAGGATTTTCGACTTTAATTGACAAGTGAAGACAAAAAAAGTTTTCTAACACCGAATAAATAGACAAAAACGTATTTGGTCAAAGAACAAATTGCATTTTTTGGTCTTCACTTTAAATCGATATTTTTCAAGTTTATCCCTTTAAAATTCTCGGAACCACCACTGCAAATTTGCCTAGGTCGGAGATGATAATATTAGTGTGATATTGTTATAAAAAAATGTGACTTTCAAATTTCTGTGTGGATCTGAAAGTACATTAAGATGATGTAATGGATGTGTTTGAGTCAGCTGTTAAGTTGATTAGCATGAAGCGTGATTATAAGGCCACTTAATCGAATTCTCGATTAAACTTATTTTGATTTGTCATTTTTTTATTTTATGAAAAAAATATCCATCTTTGCAGCATTTAATAAAAATTAATCGACGTGCCAATATTTTATTTAAAAAACTTTAATTTTTTTGATAATTTCACAAATATTTGATGAAAATTAATATTTACCACTATTAAGTACAAAAACGACATTGACCCCAAAAACTTTGAATTAAAACACTTTCCAGAAAGAGTTGGGAATTAAAACATTTAATAAACACATTTGAACAGATAACCTAAGGTAACCATTTACTGAACACGATAAGAACGCTGAAATTTATTATTTTGTGACAAAACTCACGTCTACAAAGCACAAATATACACTTTTGTAATGAATCTCACCAGGTTTGACGCAGAGGAGAGGAATGACAGCGGTCCTAATCACATCCGGGGCACCAAACATGTCCTGGTCGTTGACTGTAAAACCTAAGAAAGCAGTGGCAGGACCGTAGACATCGAATGTAAAAGCGTAATTCCATTGCCAGCAAGGGTCGAACCCGTTGTCGCCTGTTGCAAAAAGATTAAAACATGGTCACAATGCTTTAGTATTTGATGACGTCACACAGTGCGCTTTATAACGTAACACGCGAGCAAATTTGCGTTTTTTGTTGTTCAAACTTTTCCAGAAAATTAATCAAAACATTAACTTCCATTCAACTTAAAACTCATTTTGTCTCAAGTGAATAACTTAATATTGAAATGATTTAAGATTGCGTAAACGCGAAAGGTTCAGTGGTTTTGAATCTCAGTTAAGTCAAATTAAGAATTAAATTGTCAATCAATTTAAATTCGGCAATAAACAAAATAATATTCCTCACCAAAGATAAAAGATGCGTTAATTTTTAAGCGTTATATTAAAATATGCTTGCACATGCAGCAGAGCATTAACATTTGAATTCTATATCCGCTTTATACGAGCTTCCATGCAGATTTATTCATAGAAACATCAACCTTTTTTCGGCGTTTTTTCTTTTTTATTATCGTACTGGCAACCTTCGATCTCGACTTCAACAAACGGACAAGCGATACCGTTTCCAGGTTTCGGCAGATGGCGCGCTGTGATTACATAAAATATATAAGTAAAAACTTCTTAGATACAAACTATTATCGCAAAGAAATCCTCGAGTCTCTACGATAATGATGAAAATTTTAATAAGATTTGAAATGTAAAATGTTAACACTAGAAGGACCAAAATTTACGACTACCTAGAAGGACCAAACGCGTCAATTGACGCACGCGCTTTTTTTGAAATTTGTATGCGTTTCTGGCTATATTGTAAGGCTTCTGAAAGGCAGACCGTACACATTTAAAAAGTTATAACATTGCCAAGTATCTAGGTCAACGAAACGAGCATGCTTTCAAAGCTTTATCATGGACAGGAAAAGTATCGTTTGCTGCAACACTTTCCACCTATTTGGCTTTGACACACTATACAGACGTTAGTTTTTCTATTTCTGCACGATTTACAAGAACACGTGCGGCGGTCTTTTGGAGCAGGCTGTCACACTCTCTTTTTTTAGTTTTCGTGTAGCAGAAGAGCCTGTACTGGATCTTGTAGGTCTTCAAAAAATTAATGACTCCGTAGCACTATTTAGGCTACCAGTGAGTTCTTCGCATACTTTTTGTATGTACGCTCTATGGCTGAAGTTGCTCTTGCACACAACTTTGTAGATAACCCAACTGTTTATTAGAGCCATGTCAATAATATTATAAAAAATATGTACTGGCCATCTTCTGCTAGCAGCTTTCACTGAATACAGCCTGGATATTTGATCCAAAACATCCACACCAACCTTCGTCTGTTTATGAAAGAGCACGGTTTCTGGGTTACGCTTCAGATTATTGTGCTCTAAAATAACAACTCTTTATGTAAGGTGCTCACAATGTTTAAAGACTTCGGCTGTTTGCACTGATAAGAAGTGATAGTTGCTGTAGTGTCCCCTGTGAAGTGTACAGCCATGGTGCTATGCAACATATGCTTCTTCTTCAACAAATCTGGAATTTTCCTTCGGTTTGCTCGAATTGTCGCCACCAAACTGCACTGCCGTTTTGCGAATCTCAATAAAAGGTCCAAGGAAGTGAAGCAATTGTCACACGTGACATTAAAACCTTGGCAGAATAAAGGAATCATTAGCTTTATTACCACATTCGTTGGCAAGCTGGCATCTCCATTTCTCGTCCAGTCCTTCCCAAGATAAGAAAATTCGTTATATAGATACTTGTTCTCTACATCAAAAACCATCCAGAACTTTATGCCAAACTTATCTGGCTTGTTCGGCATATACTGAATAAACTCACACCTGGCTGTGCAAGAAAGAAGTTGCTCATCGATTTACGTTAGGATCGTGGGCCTTCTGAAAATTTTTTAAAAACGGATTCCACAGCAATTATGCCAAACAAAACTTTTTGTTCCAAATTCCTCCTTATTTCAGTTTTTAAAAGCAAAACTTTCAAATTCCTTCTCTTTCAGTTTTCAAATCAAATCTGAGAAACTTGATGATTTTTAAGAATCTCCAACGTGGCATAGTAGCGTTGAACAAAGGGCATCCCCAAGATTTATCCCATATACTTTTTATAGGCAAAGTCCTTCCACCAATTGCGCCACGTGCCACAATAAATCACATAAGTTTGTCCAGTTCATCTAACGTAACCGTCCAGCTGTTATTTCCAGTGACACGATGTGCTTCTGAAGTAGTGCACTTCAGAATATTCTTCAGCGTGGGCTCGTTGAAAAAGATGCGGAACGAAGAAAGAGGAATGCCGCGTATGATGCTGGATGCGAAATATGATGTAGGTTCTGCACGGATTCTAACAATATTGTGCTGTTGTATTAGTCCAGTAGTGACTTGGGAGGGAACTGAGCGCCGCCAGTGGGATCTGTCTTTGCTCGAAAGGATTTGTTCATCGTTATCACTGCTGCTTCGAGCACGCTCCATCATCTGTGTTGATTGGTGCTTCCTGGTTTGTATATTCGTCATCTGAATCAAAAGAATTTTCCTTATTTTGAATATCCACAATCACATTGTTGAGTTCATCAGATTTGGAATCTGACTACTCACCATCAGAAGACTCTAAAGCAATAATTTGCAACAATTGCAACGCTTGATCAGTACCAAACCTTTGAGACATTTTACACTCAAAGAAAATACTGTATCAGTAATTTATTTGGCTTCCGACTTGTGAAAACACAACTCATCGTTAGACACTATGCAAAATGCTCGTTGCACAAACTATTTCAAACTTGCTGCACCCGTGGTGCTAGGAATAAACATATTATTGTCAGGAACAACCTATTTAGAGCTTCCATGACTGAGATATAGCTTGGTCAAGGTAATAACCATGCCCCTCAAATACAGCTTATCCTCTTTTGCAATTTAATGCTTACAATAATAACTTCTATGGCAGCAATATTCAAAACACTAGGCTAAGCTATACCTGATTTTCTTGTAATTAACGCAAAACAGAAAACTATTACATATTGTCCGCCAGGCCCTCACCCAGCCATGCCCCGTAAATTTCTCATGACACAAAATTGCTTAGTTAGTGACGCCGAGAATCACCAGAAAAAGAATGACAACGAATTGAAAATACTTCTTCATAGATCAGAACAGTAGCAGCACAACGAGCGATTGATAAAACTAACTTGATCGGGAATAAATAAACTTAAAACACAATTATTACGTCATAGTAAGGTACGCTGTCTACGTTCTTTGATGCCATAAAAAAAACTGCTTTAGAAAAAGACAAAAGAATGATATCTACAAGGAAACTGTTGGAAACAGATTGGTATGGTTCATTTCGACGTGTTAATGAGTCTTGCGTCAATTGACGCGCTTGGTCCTTCTAGGTATAATTTTATTTTTTTCCCTAATTTTTTTCCCCCAGGTCACGAAATTTGGCCTGAGAGCGTCTACCTATAAAAAAATAAAAGTCAAAAAGTACGAAGCGATAATACTTTAGAAAGCGCGATTTATCGCCATGTAAAAATTTAAATGCGTCAATTGACGCGCTTGGTCCTTCTAGTGTTAAATATTGCACACAAAGAAAAAATCAGGTATATCGATATTAAAAGATCGAACCAGTTATATATTTCAAGCACGATTTCATATTTTTAACGTCATCACTTCCTTCTATTGTACAATTAATAAATTTTTTAAGGAAAAATAAACAAGATGCGGCTCGTATTTAAGAACGTAGACATTAACAGATTAATTTGCTTTCCAATAACTTATAATGCATATATTTTTCAGAAAATAATTATGACAGTCCCTATGCCAACAAATGAAACGCTACGGCATGCTGTGATCACGGCATTAAAGGCTGATCATGGAGATCTACAAATGCACGTTTCCTCAAGCGTTGCTAGATCGTTTGTCCACAACCCAAACATGGATAGCTGACAATCTGTACGACCACATCACACCAAACATTTGGCCTTTTAACTCTCCAGACCTCAATCCACTAGACTATTATGCGTGGAGCATTGTTGAGAAGGATATTCTACTATTAAGGATAGTAAGAAGGATATTAAGAAGCATTATACAAAAGCTGCCATCGTTCGATTATTGTCTGAAATAGATGAAAACCAATTAATCAGAGCTTGCAACCGAATTCGACCGCGTGTAAAGATTATTATTGATGCTGCTGGTGGTTTTATTGAATAATTTAATTAAAAGATAGTTAATTTCTATGTTTTTTATTCGTAATCCAATACAATTATATTTTTTTGTTCAGTGTTTTTCTAATTCCTCAAATCTGTCCTCAAATACCAGCCGCACCCCGTATATATACATATCTGTTTGCCTTATTTCGTCGGCACAGAGCTCGATAACAAAAAAGCTAGAGCAGAATTTACTAATGAAAACACTAAAACAGAATAAAAATTTTTAAATTTGAAATCCATATCGCTAAAAATGGCTCGTCAGGTGAAATCTGTGAAGTAATAAAAAACGTAAAAAAATAAAGAAATGTAAAAAAAATAATTATATCAATTGAGATTTACAGTATATTATCCACTAAAACAAAAACTGCTGGAAAATCGCTAACAGTTACATATGCAGATGGGCTAAATCTGTGCCGAGCAATAGTGGCGAAATGCAATGGAATGGAGATGAAATCCCCAACGAACAAAGGTGACGACGCTTTAAACAGCAAACAACAACCAAGTCAATATGGTCATACGAAGGACAAAAAGATAATGACTGCCATTTGACTATTTTCTATCTCTTACATGTTTCCAGGATATAATTGTTGGAAACGAAAGAGCTTTAAAAGCGTGAGGAAATTGTTCTTTTGTTCTTTCGTTCACTTGATAAACCCGCAAGTTTGCTGCGGTTCGGATGGTTCATTCACAGATTCATTAAACCAGGGTGGTCCAACTTCTGCACTCTTGTGGGCCACTTTTCAAAATTATTCGAGTTTGCGGGCCTCAGTCGGCTAAAAATTCCTATTTTCGTTCAAAATCAGGGTGTTCTCTAAAAAAAAAAAAAAAAAAGGTCTTCACTTGGAATCGGTCTCCAAAATTCCTATTTTGGCGCAAAATCATAGCGTTCTCCAAAAAAAAAATTACGGCTGCTGCTTCTGATCGACAAGACTTGTGCAAAATTGATATGCGGCATGCGGCCCGCGGGCCTGTAGTTGGACCACGCTGCATTAAACTATCCGAACAAGCAAAACAGCCTCCGCACCAATCAGTGTGATAATAAACAAGGACATCCCGTGACAACAACCTTTTCTATGACGTAACAAACACTAAAATACAAAAAAGTTCTAGTTGGGGCTGATTTAAAAATACTTTGACAGTTCAACAATCGGTTACGTGTCGTAATCAGTTTCGAGTTTCAAATAACACTGTTGCCACAATAAAAAAAAAATCGGTTTATTAGCGGAAAAAAATTTATTTTACTGAGTTTCAAAATTAAGCAAGAAGTTGCTGATTTATAATTTTTAAAAGAAAGTTAATTTTAGCCGAAAACACAATACATCGTTGATTTTTTGCAGCAAGCAAAACTAATACAAAAAGGCGATAGGGAAACACATAGCTATTTTTTAAAAAAATATCCCTTTTAGGTTTTTTAGCTTTTGATACATTAAATTATAATTTATTGTTTAAAAAAAAACTGTCTAAGAAAATTTAGTGTAACTGCATTGGAAACATACATTTAACATAAAAATTTAAAAGACGGTAATAGTTTAATTTTGGAATAAATTGGAATGGAATAAAAAATTTTGGAACAACTATTAAGAAAACTAGGCCAATATAAGCAAATGCTTTTTTAATATCAAGTTTTATTTTAATATAAAAGAACATTTTAAAAAATAACAGGTAACGAGCAAATATTAAAATTTGAATCGTAATCAACTAACCTTTACACTTGCTAAAGCTTCAATTAGCCTCGAATTCTCGCGCTTACACGGCATTAATATCAACGTGGCTTTCTATTTTAGAATCGTCTTCAGATTTTACCTTATATTGAAAGTAGGTTGGGGCGACAGCATGATTGGTGTAATTCAATATAAGCCGTTCTGAGATACACAGCATAAAGCTTTTGACATCACAACTACTTTAAATACAAGCGCGACGCTACTGACCTATATTGGTAGCTAAAAAAGGCATTTTCTAATAAACTTTTGTTCATTTTGCTTGAAAGCCAAGAATATCAGCGATGCTTGAAACTATATGGTAATCCAAGGCAAGAAAATGCAACGTCATGTCAGTGCGATGCACCAAGCCGTCAATGTCAATTCGACTGGTGTTTTGAACGTTGTTAGACTTCGATGCTATTGACGATTTGATGAAAAAAACTTCCAGACGGCTTCGATCACTATCGTATAAGGGCTGAAACTGGCCACAACCACCATTTAATAAAAAAGCCGATTTCTGTTCGCTCGAAAATTGCTCTATTAATGTGGTCAACATTGCACAAGACCAAGCTTCTGACATCCTTCATACAGACGCTGTATTGGGTTCAATCGATTGACTGGCAGCAAGACCATTTCGGTTCCAATTGCTGATGGTAACGTATCGCGATATCATCCAACTGAAACAATAACTCGACTGGAGTCTGAGCACAATAACTAAATTTTGAGCATTTCGCTGATATCCATGCTCGCAAAACAACACGAATTACAATTGTTGAACTCAGCTTTGTCGCTAAATTCAATTTTTTTCTCTGGTTTAAAAAGCATTTTTGACTAATTTTACGCCTGCTCGGACTCTAGAAAGCCCACGTAAAAGATCTAAGTCATTTCCTTAAGTCACGTTTAAATCAAGTACAATTTAAGTCGGACAGCTTGGGGGGGAAGGGTGTCCGACTTAACCGATTACGATAACTTTTCCGACTTAACTAACCCTAAAGCCTACAGGGCATAGCCTATAAACATACCTAGGGCAATGGAACTTATTTGAAAATGCCCTGTTATTGTATAGGTTATTTTGTTATACTAAATTTACCTTCAAGTTCATAACATGTAAAAAAAGCAGATTTATTTATTTATTTTGGGGAATTAAAAAAAACACTGCAAAACTATACATTTTTTTACTATATACCAAACCATACATTAAAGAATAAACATACGAACAATTAAATAATGCATAACTGCCGATTTTAGGCATTCTAGGCCAAAGATTTTTTTCTCAATCTTTTCCTTTTTTTCCTCGGTCATGATCCGACTTATCCGATATCCGAGTTATCGGGGTCCGACTTAACGAGGGTAAATTGTATTGTGACAAAAAAAAACTTACTGCTTTTAACTGGTCGAAGTTTTTTAAAACATCATTAAAGTAGGACCTTGTTTTAAAATCCGATTAAGTGCATTTGATTTATAACACTGGTCAACACACAATTTGGTGCCTCAAGTATTAAAACTGTTTTAGGGTATATTTGGGGCGCTGATTCCAAAAATGACATCAGTTTTTTCGCATCAGCTCTGGTTTTTGAGTTACGGCATACCCCTATAATTTTGACTTTTATCTGTTATACATGGATCTTAAGCAACAAAGAATTTGTTTAAGATTGTTTAAAGGTATGTCAAATGCGCAATAGCAAAGTAACTACGTGTTTGACGTATTTTCAACAACACAAAATAATAAAATACCCCGATGAAAGCAATAGACATTGAAAAATGCAAGACTTTATTCTAGTAATTGCATAACATCTAAAAAGTGTCTTTTGTAGCACTTTCTGGAGTGTTTAGTATCAGGACAGTGCCTTTGCAAACTCCAACAATAATCAGCTAGCATCGTTTCATCTCATCTTGCTTGGTACCGCTCCTCCATTACTCTTATATCCTGGTGAAACCTTTCACCGAGCTCCTCGCTTAGGTCACCAAAATTTTTTGAAAAATGGTCTAAATGGCTATGAAGATAGTGGACTTTAATGCTCATGTTGCAGCCAAGATCTTTAAAGCTGCTTAACATATTGGTTACAAGCTCTACATAGTTGCTTGCCTTGTAATTTCCCAAAAAGTTTTTAATAATCAGCACAAATACGGTCCAAGCAGCTGATTCGTGTTTGGTCATATGCCTAGCAAATTGCGAATCTTTTATAAGCTGCCTGATCTGTGGACCATTAAAAATTCCTGCTTTAATCTTTTCCATACTCATCCCTGGGAATGCACTGCACAAATATCGAAAGCATGCTCCATCTGTATTCAATGCCGTGACGAATTGCTTCATAAGACCAAGTTTTATATGCAACGGTGGGAGAATGATCTTTTCTGTGGTAAGCAAGGGTTGATGAATGATGTTTCTCTCGCCTGCAATCATTTCTTTCCTCAAAGGCCACTCTTTTCTTGTCCAGTGTTCACTTTTTGCTCTGCTATCCCACATACAGAGAAAACAAGGATACTTTGTATAACCGTTTTGCTGGCCCAGAAGAAAGTTTACCATTTTTAGGTCTACACATATTTTCCACTGATACTTAAGGTATGCTACCTTTTCCAGAATTTGTTTAATCGAATCATATTCTTCTCTCATACTAATTGAATGGCCTATTGGAATGGAAGCATACTTATTGCCATTATGGAGTAGAACGCATTTTAAACTTCTTACAGAACTGTCAATAAAAAGGCGCCATTCTTGTGGATTGTATTCTGCTAGTCCCATTTTTTGTAGAAGCCCCCCAACATCATTGCAGAAAACCAGATTGTTTTCCTTCGAAAAATAGGGCAGTAAATCTTTTTCTCTTCTACGATAAAACGTAATGTTAGTACCAGGCTGAAGAAGATTTTTCTCATTTAGCCTGGATGCGAGGATTTCCGATGTCTCTTTTGAAAGATTGAGGTCTCTGACCAGGTCATTCAGCTCAAACTGATTAAATAGCAGTGGTGTAGCAAATGCGCCCTGAAACTCACTTTCACTGCTACAGGTCACAGCTGCATCAACAGAACTAATTCATCAGAGCTTTCTATTAGTTCTGTTAGGTGGTCAAACACAGGAATGGGAGCTTCGTCTGAATGTGGGACAGGCCGTCTTGCTGATTCTAAGTCGAAGTATATCCATTTTCTTCTATTGTTACGGTTGATTCACTTAATGTTAACCATACAAAAATAGCAATCGTCGTGAGGATTTTTAGGTTCCCTCCAAACCATTGTGACACCAAACTGTAAACTTCATCTCTTTCCATTAATCCACTGACGTAAATGCTCTACACAGGTTTACAAGCAAACAAATATGAGCGGTATACCGTATCTCAAAAACTAGAGCTGATGCGAAAAAACCGCCGTCATTTTCGGAATCAGCGCCCCAAATATACTCCAAAACAGCTCTAATATTCGAGGCACCAATAAAAAAATTTTTTTTTGTGGACCAGTGTAATTGCATGAAACAATTTTATGAAGAACCGGTAACGTTAATCTGCAAAAATAAATGTTTTAGATTAAAAACTTGACTTTATTTTGTTAAAAATAAAACTAACCACAGTGCAGTTTTTGGCTCAGTTTATTATAGCCTTCGTCGTGGTGTTTCTTCTCAATACGAATTGACTTCGCGGATGCAATATACTGACAAAACTGTCATAAAGATTCATATGATTTTCCTTTACAGCATATTCCGAATACAATTTCCTACTAAGAATTAATCCAAAATTAATAGTAAGTACTGGATCTGTAAGACAGAAAAATTTATGCAATTAATACAAAGATTGAGGAGTAAGATGTGTACACACACGGCCTACTAAAGATACGGCCTTATATGTCACATTTTCCGCACTGTTGCTAACAGGGCTATTTGCTATTTCTAATAATACGGTTTACTGTAGTTTCAAAGCTAAACAACTGCGTTTTAAAAATGTCTAAACAAACTAAATCGCATTCCTAAGTGATTTTTCAATCTTTATCAGCTAAAAATCAGCAGCATTTATAATTATTTTCCGTCAAACATCATTAAACACAGCATACATATAAGAATTAAATCATATATTTTACGAATCGAAATCTAAAATAAGAGCTCTAAATCAATGTACTCAATGGAACAACTCCATATTATAAACTCAATAGAACAACACCATATTGTAAACTCAATAGAACAACACCATTTTGCTGCATAAAATTAATTTTGTCAGATTTTTTATTATTTTGTACATGTGTAGTGCATGCCTTGTGTTCTTGATAATAGTTGATCTTGATAGTTGATCTTAATAGTTGATCTTGATTGTCTTTGTTTCACTTTGGTAATGGCAAGCAGCATTTTGTCTTTAATTCAAAGTCTACTGCTATTCTTCTTCTTCAGCAAAACAAGGAGAAAAAACCCTGCCTTACAGAGGAAGTGCTAGGAAGTTGTAACAATTTGTTTATTGCCATTTGTGGTAGCCCAGAAAAAGCAATCAACAAATGAGACCAAAATTTGTTGATTAAAAAGCTGTCATAAACAACTTCAATACCAAGATTTTCTTGAAGTTCGATCAATTCTTCATGAAGAGAATCTTTATCATCTTTAGTTGCTAGAAATGGCTTGAAAGTCCACTTTCTTTTCTTTATCACTGACATGCTTAGTTTTTAGTATAAACTTAAGATAAAAATCTGAAAAAGGGAGAAATCTGAAGCAATTAAACATGCCAGACTATTCAATAACACTATTAATACATAAGAAACTACTTTAATTCTAACTGCTGATAAGTCCCAACATATTGTTGCAGTACTCCCTGGGAGTATTGAGGCAAACTTTAAGAACCCCTACTTTACAATCAAACAGCAAATGTTATTGAAAACATGTTTACATTGATAACTTATAATAATGATATACCAGTACATTTTTTTATGTAATTGCTTTGTTCATCCAGATTGAGTAACTTCTTGGCTCAATAGCAAATTGATTTAATAAGTTAACCAATTTTACTTTAGCTTTGCCCTCTGTCTTTTTTAAAAACCTACAATCGTATCTTTTATGACAAATCGTTAGCAATTCGTTGTTCGTTGTTATAAAAAACATTTACAATCATCTTTATAATAGGTAGCATTGCTGAAGTGGAATATTCATTACACAAAAAATTGGAGCAAGGCAAATATTGAACAGCACATGAATTGCACCATTGCGAGCAGGCAAAAAACACTGCTTTTGAATGAATTTGTTGTAGAAGTCTAATAATGCAAAACCTTTGTTTACTGAATTAGCAAGTAGATGGTACAGTTAAACCACCACGAGATAAATTATTGAAGTATAATACATCAGTGCTTTCATCAGTTAAATGGCATAATGTGCAAATAAATCTTTTTTTTTAGTTTTTTAGCAATGTACCCAGCAATGGTAAAAAAATGCCAATTCAGAAGTAAGCTCTAAAGTTTCAATATAACAAGCAGCTTTTTCAAGTTCAGCGATGAATCTGTCTGGTGCAATTGATAGTTTTAAAATATCTTCTTCCCAAAATATTTACACTTTCTTTGAGCAATGACTTAAATAACAATGTCCTTTCACTCTGAAGCACTTCTTGTAAACTTACTAAAAAGTTGCCCCACTCATTGGACGATATTGTGAAAATCGTTTCTCAAGAGGGTCAGTTTGAAATCTTGCCGGTATTATAAAGTCATAACCTTCTTCAAATAAATCTTTAATTAATTGTGCTTGACTTTGCAGAGTTTGAATGAGAGCATTAAATGTTTGCTTTGACAAAGTAAGACAACTTGCTGATTGGGACCAAGTTTTCAGCCAATTTGAAAATGCAATCAAAAACTCTAATTTACCATCACTTCTTACTAAACACCCTTTGCTAATTTATTAACAGAAAACCTTGTTTTGGAATTTACAACAGTCCACCACACATTAACAAGCTGCAGAAAACTTGAAGCATCTTTTCAATTGGAAAGGTAACATTTAGCAGCAGCTATGGTTGACTCTTCAAAAATGTTAAGAGCTAACCTAATATTTTGTTTATTATTGTAGGGATACAAAGCTTTAAAAGTTAACTTGGGTGCTTTTTATAACTTATCAGCCAGTTTGGCATCACTTTCATAAATTGTTTTCAAATCATCCCGACTAATATAGCCATTTTGAGAAACTATACTGGCAAGTTCACCAATTTTAAACGAAAAAGCAGGAAATACAAATTTTTTAGCATTAAGCATGTTGTTTCTAATGTTTTTCACAATGTGCACATTATCAAAAAAAGATAAGTTTTGTTGGTATTTTGCTGGTGTTTAAAAATAATGGATTGTCAGAATTATGCATTTTTTGCAAGATATTAAAAGCACTTAGGTTACTGGTATGATTGTCAGTAACAATAGCATGAACACTGAAACCAATGAATTTGGAGATACATGTGCATGTCATTATTAACTTTAATTGCTTCCTGAACAACTGAAAGCCACTTTTTTCATTAAAAAAATTTTGTAATAAATAATAAAATCTTTAGTTTACCCCAAATTTTTTTACATTTTTTTTTTACCAAATTTTTAACCCAAATGAAAACCACTTTTTTCATTAAAAAAATTTGTAATAAATAACCCGGTGGTGCATTTTTTGTAGTAAGATCATTAAAAGATTTAATGATATCATCATTTTCAAAATTACCTAGTTCATCTTTTTGGAATAATCTAATTTAGGAGGCTTTACGAGTTATAGAAGCACATAGAAAAACAGATAGACGTTTTAATGCTTTTTCTGTATGAATGGTAGGAACAGGTAAAAGTTCCCACTTTAACTTTTTTCTTTTGCCATCTTTAATTAATTCATCTATAAAATGTTTTGCACAAATGATTGAATGCTTGCTAGGTTTCCAATTTTTACAACTAACAAATTTTATCCACCATGCAAGTATTAATAAATCTGACTTTTCAAACGGAAATGAAAAGCCACTTACTTTGTGGGATTGACTACTATAACCTGACTTACAACCAAATATAACACAGGCATTTATCATGTTTATTAATTTGCTTGCTTAGATATCTTCCAAAAGAAAACTAACTTATAATAATTAAAAACATTAAATATAGATAAACATTAGAAGGTAACTAAATTTAAAATAAACAATAACATAAAACTAAAAAAAAATCCAATAAGCTAAATTCTATACAAAACTACCAATAAAAAAAATTATAGAACTAGAAAAATGAAATGTTAGCATTATTTCTATGTAGCTTTTTATCCATTTAAACCATATTCTTGATGCATATCATTCTAAGCAGAATTGTTTTAAATGGAAGTTTAATTCTCCAATTATTGCTAAAAAGTAAGTAGATATAAATGATAAGTTTTGGGCATTTAAGAAATACTAATTATATTATTCAAGACAACCAAAATAAAATTCAAATAAATTTCTTATAAAAGATTCTTATTTTAACCTTGACATACATTTTTATTTTATTTAAGTACACTCTTTAACTAAAGTTATACTAGTAAAAGTAAACTGCTGTTAAACTAGCAGTTTACTTTACAAAACATAAAAAATTTTTTTATGAAATACAATAAAAAGCCCAACTACAACACCCACCTGAACATCTTATTAAGCAACTTGGTAAAATATTTAAAAAATAAAAGTTTAAAATATTAATTTTAATTTCAAACAATTTTTTTAATATTGTAAATTCTTCATTTAACGCTAGAACTGAATTTATTCAAGGTTGCATGTCTTTTCTAGTCAATTACAATTACCACTATTTTAGTTTAATTATCTCGTCTTATCACTTATTTATTAGAGCTTATTTATTTTACATAATGGTATTTTAGTCTCAATCAAATTTAATTTCAGTACCGTATGGTATGCATACAGTAAATTAACTGTAAATGTTCAAGTTGTACTTGTTTACATGATTGAGCAATTGGCTTTTTCTAGTTTCTAGCCTTGTTAGCAAAAGTGTGGAAAATGTGACATATCCGGCTGGATATTAAGTAGGCCGTGGTACACATAACAAAGAGCGAAATCAAATATATAATAGTTTGAGCAATTTCTGACACTAACACAACGTAGAAGTACAAGCCTTCAGCGAGTCAGAAGAAGGAATTAATAATTTAGTAAAGTGAGTTTATAAAAGTTTCTCTATTGTTTAAATATCAGATACAATATAGATATTTACAGAATTATTACTATTAAAAAATCACAATGGTTTTAAATCTACATTACAATAATTTTATTATTAAATTCTTCTTTGGGAACACACACTGACGTGAGGCGCTGGTGCTGCATCTTGCGTTTTAGTACATCTATAATCACGAGCTGCTCTTTAAAAACGTTCATACGTACTTAAGTAGTATGCGTACATCATTAATATGCGAAAAAAATATTAAGTTACTTTGTTGGAGTACAAAAAGCTAGTGTTGTCTAAAAGCAATAAGATAAAATGCTGTGGTAAAATCTTAACAAATTGCAAGCATAACTTAATGAGCCAAACTTACAAGACAACAACAATTCGATTAATCTATGCAATTAAAAATATCAAATAAGTTTTGTTTAAAACTTACAATGTTCTGAAGAAATTAGGGCTATTTGTGTGTACTTTCAGAATGTGATGCTTAATTTTGAAAAATTGAAAAAACAAATAATGGAAATCTGTATAATAGCAATTATTTTAAATTGAAAAAAAATCTAGATACAATGAATGACATTATAATAGATTCAATAATCTAATAAGATTATTGACTCTATTATTACTTTATGTATATAGTTATATAGCTGTTTCACACTTAACAATTTATCAAAAAACGTTTTTGAAGATTTTGCAGAAATTTTATTTGTGTCTCAATTCATAGTTTGTTATTGGGATATATAGCACTAAGTTTAACCAACAGAGTTTGAACGAACATGGAACAGTATGTCATCTACAATGTCTAAATCAGGGGTGGGCAAAATTTTCAGCTTACAGGCTATATTTGAAAGTTGAATTTGCTTACAGGCTGTAACACTAAAAAAAAAGGCCTTCACTTTGAATCTGTCTCGGATTTCTTGATTTTCACACTGAAAAATCAGTGATTGCTAAAAGCAATGCCCAAAAATTAGTTGAAGACAAAAAACAATTAATAGTTTTCTTAATTATTTCTTTGAAGCCTTTGCAGGCTTTACAGAAGGTAGTCGCAGGCCATAGTTTGCCCACCCCTTGTCTTAATAATCTATGAGACAATATAATGTTAAATTCAGACACAAACCTTTTGGCTAAATTATGCAGCAGTTCCATTTTTGAGAAAATCATATGTACAAAAAAAAAAAAAAAGTTTTACACCAGCACTGCTAAGACTTTATCATGTATAAAAATAATTCTACTAGTTTAAAACTATTAACAATAACACATAATTATTATTAATGTATGATTCAACTTTGCCACTTGCATCCAAATAAATTAATGATTTAATGTTCTCTTCAAAAAGTCATTGTACTAAACTGATAAATGTGGTCCTATATAAATGATAGGACAATTTAAACTGTATAAAAATTTAAAAAAATAATTTTTTAGTATCTTAAATATTATGATCACAAGATGTCATGTAAAAAAAGCAAAATTAATAAATTTTAAGTTTTTAATAGCATTCTGTTGTGTACTTGAAAAAAACATATTATTTTACTTTCTTCAGCTAGGCAATTTTAACAAGAGAAATAATGGAATAAAAGTTTTAACAGAACAAAAATATCACGAAATAATTTGGAATTTCTGAAAACAAGTCAGGGTAATTACTTGACAATTGCTCCAGCTGAAAAGCAGTAATGTGGCTTTGTGAGACAGGAGGATAAATAAATAATGATAATTAATATGAGGTCTGTCCAAAAAGTATCTGACCTTTGGGCATAAAACACATAACACAATGAATATCACAAGTTTTATTTAATCTCTTTCAAAATTCCCCCTTGCAAGTTCACATACTTTTCCCAGCGCCTCTGCCACTTTTGAAAACACTTCTTGAACTTCTCCTCTGAAATGCTCCTGAGCTCTGCCAATATTTTTTCCATAATGTCCTTTTGTGACTGAAATCACATCCCTTTTTTTGACGGTACCTGCAAATACTACAGGAGCCGCATGGAGCCACCGTGTAAACTTCAAATACAACAGGAGCCATATGGAGACCCTTTCAATTAGGTCTAGAGATGCATGGAGCCGCATGGAGCAGCATGGAACCACCGTGTAAACTTTAAATACTACAGAAGCCGTATGGAGACCTTTTAAATTAAGTTTAGAGATGCATGGAGCCGCATGGAGCTGCATGGAGCCACTGTGTAAACTTCAAATACAACAGGAGCCGTATGGAGACCCTTTCAATTAGGTCTAGAGATGCATGGAGCCGCATGGAGCAGCATGGAACTACCGTGTAAACTTTAAATACTACAGAAGCCGTATGGAGACCTTTTAAATTAAGTTTAGAGATGCATGGAGCTGCATGGAGCCACCGTGTAAACTTCAAATACTACAGGAGCTGTATGGAGACCCTTTAAATATAGTCTAGAGATGCATGGAGCCGCATGGAGCCATCGTGTAAATTTCAAATACTACAGGAGCCGTATGGAGACCCTTTCAATTAGGTCTAGAGATGCATGGAGCCGCATGGAGCAGCATGGAACCACCGTTTCAACTTTAAATACTACAGGAGCCGTATGGAGACCTTTTAAATTAAGTCTAAAGTTGCGTGGAGCAGCATAAAGCCACCGTGTAAACTTCAAATACTACAGGAGCCATATGGAGACCCTTTGAATTTAGTTTAGAGATGCATGGAGCCGCCTGAAGCTGCGTGGAGCCGCATGGAGCCACCGTGTAAACTTCAAATACAACAGAAGCCGTATGGAGACCCTTTAAATTAGGTCTAGAAATGCATGCAACCGCATAGAGCTGCATGGAGCCGCATGGAGCCACTGTGTAAACTTCAAATAATACAGGAGCCGTATGGAGACCTGTTAAGTTAGGTTTAGAAATGCATGGAGCCGCATGGAGCAAATACTACAAGAGCCGCATGGAGGTGCATGGAGCTGCATGGAGCCACATGGAGCAACTGTTTAAACTTCAAATATTACAGGAGCCATATGGAGACCCTTTCAATTAGGTCTAGAGATGCATGGAGCTGCATGGAGCCACCGTGTAAACTTCAAATACTCCAGGAGCCGTATGGAGACCCTTTAAATTTAGTCTAGAGATGCATGGAACTGCATGGAGCTGCATAAAGCTGCATGGAACCACTGTGTAAACTTCAAATACTACAGTAGCCGTATGGAGACCCCTTCAATTAGGTTTAGAGATGCATGGAGCGGCATGGAGCTGCATGGAGCAGCATGGAGCTGCAACGAGTCGCATGGAGCCACTGTGTAAACTTCAAACACTACAGGAGCCATATGGAGACCCTTTAAATTAGGTCTAGAGATGCAAGAAGCTGCATGGAGATGCATGGAGCTACATGGAGCCACCTTGTAAACTTCAAATACTACAGGAGCCGTATGGAGACCCTTTAAATTAGGTCTAGAGATGCATGGAGCAGCATGGAGCCACCGTGTATACTTCAAATACTACAGGAGCCATATGGAAATCTTTAAAATTAGGTCTAGAGATGCATGGAGCCACATGGAGCTGCATGGAGCTGCATGGAACCGCATGGAGCCACCGTGTAAACTTCAAATACTACAGGAACTGTATGGAGATTTTTTAAATTAGGTCCAGAGATGCATGGAGCCACATGCAACTGCATGGAACCATTGTGTAAACTTCAAATACTACAGGAGCCGTATGGAGACCCTTTAAATTACATCTAGAGATCCATGGAGTTGCATGGAGCCACCGTGTATACGTCAAATACAACAGGATCCATATGGAGACCATTTAAATTAGTTTAGAGATGCATGGAGCTGCATGGAGCCACCGTGAAAGCTTGAAATACTACAAGAGCTGCATGGAGACTCTTTAAACAAAGTCTAGGAATGCATAGAGTGGCATGAAGCCACCGTGTAAACTTCAAATACCACAGGAGCCGCATGAGGCCGCATGGAGACTTTTTAAATAAAGTTTAGAGATGCATGGAGCCACAATGTATACTTCGAATAATGCAGGAGCCCCATGGATACCTTTTAAAATATAGTCTAGAGATGCATGAAGTCGCATGGAGACTTTCAAATTATTATTTAAAGGTGTATAGATGCATGAAGCCACAGGATAAACTGAAAATACTGCTGGAGTTGCATGAAGCTATCAAAGTTTTGCGTAAAGATACATGGCACCGCATGTAGCCGCAGATTACATTTTAAATACTACAGGAGTCGCATATAGACATCTAAAAATGTTGTTTGGAGAAGCGTGGAGCTGCATAAACATTTTTAGCATATTGTGTAGAAACGCGTGGAGCGGCATACAACAGCCGAGTAAGCTTCAAGTACCGCAAGAGCTGTGGAGCGATAGTGATTTTTTGTTGTTTTATTTTGTTTAACTGTGAAAGGTAAAAGGCTGCTACTACTTATTGTGCAATCGTTCTATTCTTATGCTTATTCTAACTTTTTTACGAAAGCAGTCAAATAACAGCCCTTAGTGTTTAATTTTGGATTATTCTGATATTTAAACATAAATTACACCGTTGTTCTGTTGCTTCACCTTGTATATCATCTCTTGTTTCTTAATTTGACAAAATAAATAATAAAACTTTATTCTTTTGGGGCAACACAGGAAATGAAAAAAAACAGTTAAAGTAATTGTTGATAATAAAGAACGCCAAGAAAAATTTCGGTTCAAGCCTTTAGGTCATCACAGCCGCATGTAGACCTCTAAAAAGTTGTCTAGAGATGCCGCATGAAGACCTCTAAAAAATTGTCTACAAACGCATGAAGCTGCAGATATAATTCAGATGTAGCAAGACCAGCAAATAGATTTTTTAAAGTGGTTCAAAAGTCCATGGAACTGGATGGAGACGGTCTCAGCAACAAGCTGCTTTAAATTCAATTAAAGTCATATCTCTGAAGATAAACTAAGAACAGAAATAACAAATTTAAACCACACAGCAGTATCTTTGCATATCCGGAAGCAGGTCGGGGTAATTGCTTGAGAATTGCCCTAAGTAAGCGTCCCTGATGTTTTTCGTCCAGTCAGGAGAACAGGAATAAAAATAAAATTGAAAAATAATGATAATACCAATCATAGCCACGTTTTATCTCGGCGTTCCTCAACCTGGAGGTTGCTACCTCCGTGAAATATTTTCATAAGGATCGCAACGATAATTTATGCAATGCTTTTTAAATGTTTTTACATTAATATTACATACAGAATATTTACATTAAACAGAGCGCAAAGAGGGTAGCAGGCTATATGAAAATCTCCATACGACTCCTGTAGTATTTAAAGTTTACACGGTGGCTCTCTGTTGCTCCATGCAGCTCCATGCAGCTCCAGACTGCTCCATGCGTCTCTAGACCTAATTAAAAGGGTCTCCATATGGCACCTGTAGTATTTGAAGTTTACACAGTGGCTCCATGCGGCTCGTTGCAGCTCCATGTGGTTCCGTGCATCTCTAGACCTCATTTAAAGGGTCTCCATACGGTTCCTGTAGTATTTAAAGTTGAAACGGTGGCTCCATGCAGCTCCATGCATCTCTAAACCAAATTGAAGGGGTCTCTATACGGCTCCTGTAGTATTTGAAATTGAAATGGTGACTCCATGCTGCTCCATGCAGCTCCATGCATCTCTAAACTTAATTGAAAGGGTCTCCATACGGCTCCTGTAGTATTTGAAGTTTACACGGTGGCTCCATGCGGCTCCATGTGGCTCCTGTAGTATTTGCAGGTACATCTTTAGACTTAATTTAAAGGATTTCCATACGGCTCCTGTAGTATTTGAAGTTTACACAGTGGCTCCATGCGGCTCCATGCAGCTCCATGCGGCTCCAGGCAGCCCCATGCATCTCTAGACCTAATTGAAAGGGTTTCCATACGGCTCCTGTAATATTTGAAGTTTAGGCGGCCCCATGCGTCTCTAGACCTAATTGAAAGGGTCTCCATACGGCTCCTGTAGTATTTGAAGTTTACACAGTGGCTCCATGCTGCTCCATACATCTCTAGACCTAATTTAAAGGGTCTCCATACCACTCCTGTAGTATTTAAAGTTGAAACGGTGGCTGCATGCTGCTCCACACAGCTCCAGGTGGCTCCATGCATCTCTAGACTTAATTGAAAGGGTCTCCATATGGCTCCTGTAGTATTTGAAGTTTACACGGTGGTTCCATGCGGCTCCATGCAGCTCCATGCATCTCTAGACTAAATTTAAAGGGTCTCCAAATGGCTCCTGTAATATTTGAAGTTTACACGGTGGCTCCATGTGGCTCCATGCAGCTCCATGCGGCTCCATGCAGCTCCATGTGGCTTCTGTAGTATTTGCTCCATGCGGCTCCATGCATTTCTAGACCTAACTCAACAGGTCTCCATACAGCTCCTGTAATATTTGAAGTTTACACAGTGGCTCCATGCTGCTCCATGCGACTCCATGCATCACTAGACTAAATTTAAAGGGTCTCCATACGGCTCCTGTAGTATTTAAAGTTTACATGGTGGCTTCATGCTGCTCCATGCGGCTCCATGTGGCTCCATGCAGCTCCATGCATCTCTAGACTTAATTTAAAGGGTCTCCATACGGCTCCTGTAGTATTTGAAATTTACACAGTGGCTCCATGCTGCTCCATGCAGCTTCATGCGGCTCCATGCATCTCTAGACTTAATTTAAAGGGTCTCCATACGGCTCCTGTAGTATTTGAAGTTTACACAGTGGCTCCATGCGGCTCCATGCGGCTCCATGCAACTCCATGCAACTCCATGCAGCTCCATGCAGCTCCTGTAGTATTTGCAGGTACTCTTTTTTTGATGTATTTTAGGGGGAGCTAGTGCAGCCACATGAATTTGATACATCTTTGTTCAATGTTTTCTGTCATTATGCTTGCAAGCAAAAAATTGATGATCATGCATTATACAACTGCACTAAATGCTTGAAAAAAAGGGAATGACACCAACTATTGGTTTGAAAGTTTTTATGTACAGACAGTAATTATGACATTAGAATCCACCAAAACCACTTTGCTGTTGTGGCATTATTTTTGGCGGGAAAAGATAAGGTCAGATACTTTTTGGACAGACCTCAAAAGAGGACCAAAAAATTCAGTAACAAAATTTATAGATTTCTATTTAAATTTACAGCAAAATCATCTCTTACTAAAATAAAAAAAGTATTGCTTTGAATGATAAAGCAAAACTTGAGGATAGTTTAAAAAGTTCATTGTTCGTCTGTCTGCAATCACCTTTGTTCTATTACAGCAATGAAATATACAGCAATTTACAGCAATGAAAAAAATCTGTATGAATAATACTTTCATTACTGAGAATAGTTACGGTCAACTACGTTCTCATCACAAAAATTCCAAGGCAATATATTAGATTTCACCAAGTTTACACCTACACAACTACTGTTTAATAAGAAAAAATGAATATTTAAAAGCAACTTATTAATTTATTATTATTACCTGGTTGTGCATTTCTTATGCTGTTTATGAAAATTGTTTAGCAGCTAGCACAGAAGAACGACACCAAAGTGCATAAAAAAACACTAAAGATATTTCAGACAAATGTAGAAATATATTACGTTCCATGAGATTTTTAGAATAAATGTCTTTGCATAATTGTCATTGTTAAATATTTATTTTGGAGGTTTTGCAAGTCTGGCGTTATCACTTTCTTTAGCTCTGAAATTATAACACTAATATACAACTGTAAAAATAGAATAGTAAGAAAAATAGCAGAAAAAAAATACAGTTGCTGATTGTTCAACAAGCAAGATTTATCCCGCAGTGCATTTATACATGTTGTTTTTGAATAAGCTTTAATAAATGATTATTTTTGAGTATTACCAATGCCAAACTAAACAGGAAATAAACGAAAATTTCATTTGAATCAGGAGCAGTTTTGGATTGCATTTACTGTTTGCTGTTGCTTACCTTGGAACTTTTAAGTATTTTAAAAATTTAGAAGTTTATTTAGTAATCTTGACAAATAGTGAACAAGAATTACAATTTTAAAGCTTTTAACATTTTTAAAATACTTTAAAACAAAATCATTTCAATTAACAAAGTAAACATATCAGTGGTTGGAACAATTTAGGGGTCTGGTGCAGAATCGGCCGTGACCCTTTTATTTCTATATTGACTTCTCTCGTTTTCCGCTTCTCTTTTTGTTTCTTTATTATAACTCGTTCTTTTTAGCAAAACAACAACAAACAAAAGCATACATTAAGTTATACAGGTGGGGCAAAAAACCTCCCACATTTCATTTTTTGAAAAAATAAAAAAGAAAAGCCTTTATTAAACATTTGGTGGTACAGAATTTGAAGATTGCTTGAAGTAAAAGATTTTTCTTCCCAAAGCTTTTCATCTGACACTCTTCAGGGGAAATCGTCAGAATGAAGTAGAATTGAAACCGAACTAATTTATAAAGGAAGAAAGTAGAGTTCTCATTGGCTGAAAGAGTCAACCAATGAGAGAAAGGTTAAGAAATTTTGAGAGAGTATACGAATTCTTTTTGCTTACACAGAAAAGGATTGAGAGATTTAATGAAAGTCGCTTCAAGAGCAGAAAGGTGAAAGGAAGAGCGACCTCGAGCGAGAAT
>CAVMFT010000243.1:0-16000 GCA_963680785.1 Diplosoma virens
AAATCGTAAGAAAAGCTATGGTTTTTAAGAACGGGCGCGATCTTTTCTTCACTCTATAGATTAAAACGTTAGTTTTCTTGCTGGTTTTGGGAAAAGCTTGTAAACCTTATTTCATAAATACGACTGTTTTTTAAACAATCAACTTATAAAATATGCACCAAAAAGTAGATTATGCAGCGTACTCGAGTGTCTGATTTCAAACGACTTTCTTGTCGCTTTTATTATTATAAAATTACTTGCGAGCAAGCAATAGTTAAAAACTCTGTATCTTTCACTCTAAAGCACAATTCTTTCGTAAATCTAAAGTAAAGCTTATCTTCAAGATTCACGATCACTTCTACTTTTACATAGTTTCACGAATGCTTAGTGTAAGTTTTTACAATGTTAACCTTTTTAAAACAGAAAATCGAGACATGATTGAAAACTTTTTTCTCAATACTTCAACTCGGTGTATACAATAAAGCACAAAAAGTTTAAGACTGTATGTTTTATTTACAAGTCAGAAAAATACAACTGACTTATTTTTCGCTAAACAAAAAGTCATCATTCAAATCAGGCATTACAGCGTTCTTGCTATTGGTAGAAAAAGATGCAAGATATTGACTGATTTCGCAAAGTTTCTTCTTTTCGACATCGCTTGCATTTTCAAGGCGAATGCATTCATAAGCGACAAGAGATTCCTTCATGGTTTCCACATACAAAAGAGGAGAAAACAAATTGATATATCTATAATATAGCTTCATTTTATCAGCTAATACTTCTTTTTGCGCTCTTTCAAACATAGCACGAACTGAACATTTGTTAGGGTCGGTTTCGGCAAGAAAAATTATGTAAGCTTTTCGAATTCCTTTGCTGTTTTGTTTTTCGAAGAGTAGCAGGACATGTTTGAAAAGGTAGCAGTTTCAATAAAACTTCGCGTAACTGAAGGTGATAGAAATACTGTTGCTTTTCCACTTCAACAAAGAAAGAAATCATTCCCAACTCGCTGTCTGTTAGAGGTTTCTTTTTGTATTTTCGCTTGGTCTTCACTGCACTAAACACATTTCGAATCGAAGTGGTGTCTGTTGTGTTGTACGTCGGAGAAGAAAGCGACTTCTTCTTTAACTTTGCTTTACCACTAACAGACATTGGTGCGCTGTATGTTAGGAAAATGACTATTTCTACTCTAACGAATAATTATAAGGAATTTTTTTTTTCTTATTCAACCTATTGTCCAATAGCAACTCTATTAAGTTTCTTTTTTCGTCAATTACTTGCTGTTCACTTAAAACGTCTTGACAAGCCTGAACACGCCCGAAGATGTCAAAAACCCGTAAAATGTTTTTAACAAGCAAGTGTTTTTATCTTTGACTAAATGTAAATGATGTGTTTTAGTTTGTTGAAACAACCAATTATTTCTTCGTGAAACGGTACACTCTAAGTTTTGAAATATTATTTTTAGTAACCAAAACATATGCTTTTGAAATAATATGTTAAAAATTTGAAAAAAAACACTTGTTTTATAAGCTTTTCAAAACTATGTAAAAATGATAAACAACGTCATGTTTAAGAAAAAGCAAAAAATTGGATGACTTTTTAACAAAAAATAAGGTAATTATAGTTAAATACTCTAAAAATTAATTTTATTTGTCTTGATATCGTTATAACAAAATGGTTACATTTTCGTGTTAAATTTTACAATGTAAAGAACTTTTAGTTATGATTCGCAAAAAATATTGGCAGTCCTGCAGCGAATTAAAACCAGGGTTGTAGAGTTGTTGTAGGAGTTTTTTTCGACTCCAACTCAGACTCCTCTGTTCAAAAATTTCCGGCTCCAGTACATTTAAAAACGAACCGACTTCGACATGTCTAAAAAGCAACTCCCTTCCGACTCCGACTTCTTCTTAAAACATGCGACTCCGGTAATTTCTACTCTACAATCCTAATTAAATTCGATTTTGTTGTGAACAAACTGACAAAATGTAAAATTGACCACAAGTTTTTTCTTTGTCGTTCTTAACCAAAACAATGAATTGGAACCGAAAAACATACGCAACAATTCAATAAACTCGAAAAGTGTATGACGCAAGTAACGGTTTTTCAACTGACACTGGGGTGCGCCACATCGTATGTCTTGATTGAAAACTAGAAAATTTTACTTTTTTGTAGACCTTTGATGTCTTAAGAAATAGTTTTATGATTATACAAAGAATCGGAAGACGATGGGGTTGTTTTAAATGTTGTCGGCAGCAAACTTTTTAAAGATTTGACATAAACAATAAAGTTTTTTGCTTCCAAAACCGACTATTTTACAAAAACAGTAAAATTCGCTACAAAATGTAGTTCAGATAATTTGTGCTTTTTTGTAAATTACAACTTTTATCGGATATTTTAACTAAAGACAAAATTTTACTTATAAATCTTGATGTAAGAAAGTTTTACGTGTTAAATTTTTTGGTCTAAAAAGACGATAAGACAAGAGAATAATTTATTAAAATATTCGGTGCAGCTAAAATCACACCTCTATGTTAACACATCTGCACCTTTTAAAAATCAGAATCGTAGTTCTAGAATAACAAAGTATTGTTTTTTAAAAGAAGACTCAAGTTCACTGACGCATATGCTGAAAACAAAGCGGGTGACACCTTGTATTTTTCATCAGACATGATGTCGAGAAGTTTGCCTGATATAAACTAGATGTTGAAAATTGTTTAAAAACGTATTGTTTTCCTGATTTTTAAAGTATAATGTTCTGTTATAAAATTACTTTAATAGGTCACAAGCTGAAAAAGTTGTTGGAAAAGCGATATTGTTTTGCAAATTGACTGATTTTTTGTTATTTTTCGATCAAGAAGGTTTCAACTTTAAGAAATCTTTGCAATATTCGTAATGCTGACTGTTTTTCTTTTGCAGCGAAACGCAAAATTAGATGTGAAATCACGTATTGAACCAGTGCAATCTTAGACATAATTCAACTTTGTAAAATAGGTTTTGAAGGGATTAAAAGATTTTCTTAACCAACTGTTCTTTTATTAAAACTTTTAACCACTATTTTTTTGTTTTCAAAGTCGAAAAATTATAAAAGTTTTACGTTGTGCTAAAGAGCGACTTCTTGACTTTTAACAAAATTTTTACTTGAAAAAAGTCACAATCAAACCGTTTTGAGGTTAAAAAAACTTGAAGAATTTGCATCAATCGTTGTGCAACGTAAAAAATGCAAGTTTTTTGCATCAACAAGTCAGGCGGTTTAAAAATTGTGACAGACGCAATAGTTTTTATGAGACGAGCCTAAATATTCTTGGTTCGTTACTTTTCTGGAGGTAGTTTTCAAAAATAATCTTGGAATAAAAACGTCTTTACTTTGTTTGGCAAAGAGATAGTTTGAAAACAGATTAACCGGTGTTAAGAAAAAGCGCATTGTTTTGAAACAATTAATAATCTATTGTATCGCTTTTAAAAGAAAAATGGAGCGAAGTGCAAACAAAGAAATCTGAAACCGTGCAAAATAATGTTTAAACGTTTTTGCCCCTGTTTAATAACACCTTTTATGTTTTAAACAATTCATACTCCCAAGCTTCGAGGTTTGAAAAATTATAACATTCACGTAAAACTTTAAAGATTCGAATCAAAATTAAAAAATTAAATCCATGTTGCTTTTCCACAAAAATCTGCAGCTGACGTTCTATTGCTGGTATGCAGATACAAATTAAAAAACGTTAAAGAACAGCAAAAAAAATCTCGAATAAACCACAATTTTGTAGAAATCTGTCGGTTTTTTGTGTTTGAAGAATTCAAAATAATGCAAATTTTTTATCTAAAAGTTTCAAAATATGAAACGGTAAGTTCACAATTGCAGACTTTTTAAAAGTTTTTGAAAGCATAAACAATATAAAAATTTTTAATTTTCTTGCAAGGCCTATCCACAGTTGACGTTTTAAGAAACACGTTCACGATTTTTCTTTTGGATATTTTGCAGCTTCCCGATTAAAAGCTATGCAGAATGTCAGACTTTGATTGTCAAATAGATATGATTTAAATCTTTTACACCGTAGTTTTAAGAACTTAGCACAAATACCAGCGTGAAAAATGTGTAAACGTATATTCATTGTCAATTTTTAAGATACTTTATTTTACACGGTCAAAACATTTTTAAAAATAGAACCATAACACTTTTAACGATTCTGGTTTCATTAGAAACAGTTTGTTTGAAATGAGTTTACTATTAAATGTTTTTTACTCGAAGAACAAAAACATGTCTTAAGCTCTTGTGCAATTACCATTGTTTGACGCGGATTGTTTCGGACAAGTTTTGAGTGCACAACCAACAAGAATAGATGTCTTGTAAACAGGTTCAGCAAAATATCATGTGTCCACAAGGCATGCAAACTGCGTTTTTTTCCTTGTTTTTACATTTCATGCATTTGTCTTCTTTCTTTATGTCCAAAATAAGGTTAAGTAGCTCTTGGCAATTGGAGAAGTTGCAGTTATTTTTTTCCATTTGTTGCAAAAGAGCATAACGAATCTTGGTGTCTTCAATGCCCATGCTTTTTGCATATTTCACGTGAGGGTCAAGCAGCATTATTGCTTTTAATCTTTGACTTCTTTCCTCGGCTGCAACCGTGCTTTGCGTTTGATTGATCAACATGGTACGTAGCTGATTTGTTGCAGCGGATCAAATTGGATTTTCTATATTTGGTCGATGTAAACCTGGGTGTTTTTGACATACTTTTTCCACATATTTTACACCTTGTTTCTTTAGAACAAATTCGCACAAAGGAAACCACTTTGCATGCTCGTACCACGGGTTGTCACGCAGTTTCCAGTGAAATAATCGTCCTCCGCAATAGAAACTACTGACACGGTCACCAGAACCCATATAATAAAATCCTGCGTTAACCAGTTCATGCGGTGTTGGACTTTCCTGATCATACCAAGAGTTGGGAAAGGTTCGCATACGATCCTCTTTGTCACACATATGCAGTTTTTGCGGGTTTAAGCAGTGAAACATTTCAGCTTCTAACTCTCGAGACACAGAATCTTGTGGCATATTTCAATGACGAAACCAAACCACGCTGTCTTATATACACCACTTCGTATGACGTCATGGATCGCATCATGTTTTGTAACCGTTGTCTAGGAGACTTTTTAATTGCTGACGTCTCTTTGCAGTAGAAGGAAAGCTGCTCAAATCTTCTTACCGACAGCTGAAAGACTACTGACGTGTTCTTGCAATAGAAGAACAGCTGAAAGTTTAGAATAAGGTTTTTGACGCTCTGCCTGGGATTCATACTCGCAACTTCGTTGCTCGGCATAAGTTATGTTTCATAGCGACTTCGTCGCTCTGCCTGGGAATCATACTCACAACTTCGTTGTGCAGCATAAGTTAGGTTTCATAGCGACTTCGTCGCTCTGCCTGGGAATCAAACTCGCAACTTCGTTGCTCGACATAAGTTATGTTTCATAGCGACTTCGTCGCTCTGACTGGGAATCATACTCGCAACTTCGTTGCTCGGCATAAGTTATGTTTCATAGCGACTTCGTCGCTCTGTCTGGGATTCATACTCGCAACTTCGTTGCGCAGCATAAGTTAGGTTTCATAGCGACTTTATCGCTCTGGGTGAGAATCAAACTCGCAACTTCGTTGCTCGACATAAGTTATGTTTCAACGCGACTTCGTCGCTCTGTCTGGGAATCGAACTCGTGGTTTTAGCTAAAGTTAGGGTTAGGATCCCCCACCCGATTTGACGCTTGTTCCGCCACAGATCCCCGCCGATCCCGCTAGATTCCCCGCTAGATCCCCCGCTATTCCCCGCTAGATCCCCCGCCATTCCCCGCTAGATCCCCCGCCATTCCCCGCTAGATCCCCCGCCATTCCCCGCTAGATCCCCCGCCATCCCCCGCTAGATCCGGCACAACGTGTAAGAAAACTTTCCTCCTATACTACTGACATTAGAACTGTGTTGCCTGCACCCAAGGAATGTGGATCGACCAGTCGTCAAAGATCTTCATTAAAATTCGATTACGACTTTTTTTTTTCAATATACATTAATATTTAATCAACGTTTTCTGCTCAGCATTTTTCATCTTGTTATTCAATGTATGTTACTAATGTATAAATTATTTTCAAAAAAATCGTTATCTATTTTAATACATAGACACGCTTTTGCATTTTCATTTTCGGCGCACTTTTTCGTTATCTGCTGCTGCAGTAAACTTTTTGGTTGTTTTTTTTATTGTTTGGAGAACTCAAGCACAAACCGCGCTGTAATATTTTGTTATTTTGCTTTTTTTAATTGTTCTTTTTCCTTGTCCGATAGTGCCCTATGCTTAATCCGATTGTGCCCCATACATTGGGCACAGTTGGACAGAAATTTATTTTTTTAAATGTGCTCAAAAATTTTTTGTGAGTTTAAATCTGTGAAAATACACTTGAATATGATAAATTTAGTTGTATAAATTATACAAAAAAGTTTGGTCTGGATATAACTTGTAAAAAAAGCACAACAGCAAAAATTGTAATTTTTATCCAACTGCACCCCACTCTTCCCTACAAACAATTTACTCCTTTTTAAATAATATCGATTTCAAAAATAGAATAATAATCCTTGCAGGCGACTTTAACCTTATTCTTGATTCCATCGACAGAACTGGACATTTCAACCAAAACACGAATGACAAAATTATTTTTCAAAAACTCCTCTCTTACTTCGACCTCACCGACACATGTCGTGCATTCTACCCAAACACTTTAACTTACTCTTTCTCTCGTACTCGCCCTACCTCTAGAATCGATCGCATATACATATCTTCTCAAATTCAAAACATATCTCATTCATTCTATTCCTCTATCACTTTTTCTGATCACAACAAATCTCCGAACATTACACTGAAAACCCCTTAGACCATATCCTTTAGATCCTCCCATTGGAAATTAAACAATTTGATCCTCAACTCCGCCAATAACATCTTTTCTATCAAAACAAAAATCAACCATTTTTCTACTCCCCTCAACCCTATACAAGACCCTCTTCTGTGTTGGGACAAATTTAAAACAAACCTTAAACAATACATTATTCATCTTTCAAAAATTAACAACCGGAAACTACTTGCACAGCAAAACAGACTCAAAACAACACTACACTTACAAACACACAACAAGGACACAAACAGACCACTGAGATTTGGATGCAATTAAAACAATACAACAATATAAGCAAACAGGAACACAGATAAGATCCCGAATAACCCTTTTAACAAGCATTGACGAACCCTCCCCTACAGCAAAAATTAAAGAAAGTTGAATCAAAATAAATCCCTCATCCCTCCTGATACTAATTATTCACTTCCATCTAATTTCTCACCAAACACATCTTTTCAATCGTTAATTTCTTTTTTTCAAGATCTCTTAAATCCTTCTATTCTTTCACTCGACCTTACAGAATATCTATGCAATCTTTTTCCTCTTACTAATAAGGAAATCCCCAAATCCTTCCTCCCTCACCTATAATAACACCCGAAGAAATCTGCTTTGCCATCAAGATCCTCAACAAGCACTCTTCCCCGGGTCTTGATGGTTTTACTGCTCAACTTTATAATTCTCTTCCTTTTATAATTCCTCTATTAACCCAATTCTTTAATAACACCTTTATCCGAAAGCAACTTTTTTCATCCCAAAGCATAGCCCTTATTAAACTAATACCCAAGATTCCTAGACCTACTTCTGTTAAAGACTGGAGACCCATAGCCTTTCTTAATACCGACTATAAAATCTTATCTTCTATCATTTCTAACCAACTAAAACCTATTCTTAACTCTATAATCTCCCCTAAACAGCAATGTGGTCTACCAAATTGCCAGATCTTCAACGACTACCTAAACATCTTATCTGCTATCAACTATTCCAAAGAATTCGAACAACCCTTGGCAATTGTTCAATTTGATTTCTTCAAAGCTTTTGACTCTATATCTCACACATTCTTACTGAAAGCTGCCTCGAAACTTGGTATTCCAGATTCTCTCCTAACCTGGATCCAAATCTTCCTTTCTCACCTCTCCGCCAAATTAAACCTTAACGGCTATCTTTCCAACTCCATTTCTGTTAAGCGAGGCATTTCGCCAAGGATGTCCCCTTAGCTTGCTCTTATTTATAATTAGCATTGAGTCTCTGTCCCGAAAAATTCTTTCTTCGACTAAAATCCAAGGAATCTCCAGTGGTAAGTCTAACTTTAAAGTCAGTCATTATGCTGATGATCTGACATTCTTTATCACACCCCCCACTCTTTTCTACCTCTCCGTGAGATATTAGATGACTTTTCAAAATCTACCTCTACGTGAGATATTAGATGACTTTTTAAAATTTTCTGGTTTGAAAATTAATCATTCTAAAACAACTATTATCTCAAATTCCCCTACTCTCCTATTCTCATTTTACTCTATATTTCCCCAAGGTAAAATTCTAACGTCCGCAAAAATCCTTGGGATTTCTTTTTCTTTTCAGACTGAAGATCTGGAGAAAAATTTGGATGATCTCATTTGCTCCATACCGCACACTACTCTTTCATCTCTAAACCCCAACGATTCTCTTTTTTCCAAAGTTATCTCACTTAATCAACACCTGCTCCCTAAACTTCTTTTCCTTTCTAGAATTATACCTTCCAATCCTAAACAAACTAAAACTCTCACTTCCCATCTTTTTAAATTTTTATGGAATTTCTCTTCTTTTGAACCGATAAAACGCTCTATCTCCCCAAAACCGATAGAGGAATATTTTTACCCTCCATTGGTGCAAAAATGCTTTCTGCTTTCTTGTGGCAATTTATCTCTCTTCTTAAACAAGAACCCCCTATCTCCCGCTTCTGGATGAACTATTCTCTTTACAATATTGGCTTCAAAATCAAACCTTTCAAACCGGCTCTGTACTCCAATTGACGACCCCACAGTCCCAAACCTAACTCTTATTGGTCCCGAATACTAAACGCATTATCCAAAATTAATATTTCTCCTGATGCCTTTGAAACTCTTACTTTTATATCTCTATATCTCCTGATTCTCAATCCTGATCCCAATCCTATTCCATCTCTACCAAATCCCCTCAACACAAAAATTACCCCCTCTTCTCACACCAGGCTTTGTCTTCTTCTCCTCAAACCACACACGTTGTTCTTTTCAAACACTGAGAAAGAAATAGCCTTCAGGACACCTACAAAAATTATGCCTGGGGTATTTCTTTCAAAAACACTTAATCCCTCCCCGGTTTCCAAATGACTTTTTATGTAAACTTTGCTTTTCTTCCACTGATGACCCCAACCACCTCTTTTTTGAATGCCCTGCCGCAAAATATCTTATTTCCCGTCTCGAACCGATCCTTAGTGAAACCTTAAAAAAGCCCTTTACTCCCAAGCGCAACTTCTTTACTATAACTTCACCCATCTAACCGGCACCCCTCACGCAATAATTACCAAAATGGCTTCCCTTATCCGACTTACCCTAATACAAATACGAAATCACTCCCTATCCTTCCATACTCCGATATCTAACTCTATGCTAAATGATAACCTATATAAAATCCAAATCAAATTTAAAACTTTCCTTAAAAATTTCTCTTCTATTCTCGAAACTTAAATCCTTTTCTTATTCCACGTAAAACTGTTTATAATGTAATTTGTAAATGTTTTGTACACTAAATTGATATAAAAAAATTTCACTTTGTTTTTCTTTCAACTTTTTTATGTATTAGTGTATAAATTATATTATTAATGCATTTTTTTATTTGTATTTACTTTTAATGTTAATGTTTATAATGTTAGTGTAGAATATAATTGGAATAGAAATGGGGGAGCCGTGTCAACTTTTCAAATCAAATGAGAGAAACAGAAAATTGTGCACTAAAGTTGACTATTTTTTTATCATTTGGGCACAAATTTCGTGGGCTACTGCTCACTTCGTCAGGTACAATGGTAGAATATAAGTTAGTGTATTTTGTATTTAATTTCATGCTCTTGTCTATGTAAGTATTTTTTTTCCTTGCTCTAATATTGTAAGACTATTCATTATTCTTAGTGTGTTTATCTTTTATTGTTGTGCTGGCTTATTAAATATTTACTCATTGCATGTATATTGTTGTCCACGTTTATTGCTATTGCATTTTAAACAATTTCAGTTATTTGTCAAACTAAGTAAAAAGTATTTAAGCTCCTATCTACCCAACAAACTTATATTCGAATAAGTCAATGGTTAAAATGAATAATTTTTCTATTTTGTATTTGTGTGTTTATTTTATTTTTTTATGTGTGTACAGTATAATAATAACAAAAGGCAGTGAGCTCGGGTTCGGCGTGCGCTATGCACAATGCCACAGATGGTACTCTATAGTGCCATCTGTCCTATAACTTGAAATTTTTTTTCTTAAAAAGTAGTGTTGCCTAATTATATTTCTTATTTCTTAGCTTAATTTTTCCCCCTGACTCAAAACTTAAGTTTGTTTTTAATCCAGATCAACAGACCTGTTCAATCTTCAATGCAAATAAATTTTCATAAGCACACAAAGTTTTTAAGCTGCTTTGTTTTAAAAAAACAAACAAAACTTTAAAATTCTGAATCGTATTAAAAACGTAAAGTTTTTTGAGTTAAGGTCCGTTTCCACTACGAGCGTTGGCGGGATAATTCTTTGTTTGTTTAGTAATTTTTTTACGCTTAAACATTAAGAAAAGTAAAAAAAATGACTAAACAAACAAAGAATATTCCTGCCAATGCTCGTAGCAGAAACGCAGTGGTGGATATTGGGTGAGGCGAGCGAGGCGATCACCTCAGGCCCCCCCTTTTTTACAGTTGTTGAGGGGCCCCCCCTTTTTGAAAATGCCACGTGTAGTTTTATTTTGTGACATTTTACGTGGTTTCATGAACCTCAGAAACTCTCAAAAGTTCGGAGTTTTCAGCAAATAGGTGAAATGTATGTCACATAATACGGCATATAAGATAATGTTGGCAGAACACTTAAAATTTAAAACAACAATGCATAAAATCTCTTCAGTTTCTAAATAGTGCACAACAACTATGTAATGTAAACTATTCTTAATAGTCAAATTGTTATAAAAGTTATCTAAAAAGTGATTGAAATTTAGCAGCAACAACTTTACAACTAAAATATTCATAACAAAAAGAAAAATCTTGTTTTAAATTTAAATTTGTTATTGATAAAAACACTACTTTTAAAATTAGTTGTATTTATGCATACAATATTAATCACTTTCTATAATTGTAACAAAATAATGACATACAAAACAAAAAATTTACAAACAATAATAATAAAAAATACATTTTTTTCTTTTTGTAGCAAATGCTTCATGTACAGTAGAAACCAATAGAACACTAAATCCAGTCTACAAATGTTTTACCATTAACCAAATTTATATGGAAATTTTCACTTTTTTTCAAAAGTTTTTAATTGATTAATAGGCAGTTTGTTCATTTACTTGACATTAAGACTTGATTTCAACTTTTTTGTAAGGCATTTAGCAATTTTCAAAATTGACATTATGAAACTGGTTTATGAGGTGATCGGGTAAAAACAACTGCTTAATTAAAGTTAAAATTTTATATATTGTCATTCTGAAAAAGTTGAATTAGAAATTATTTAGGTAAAGTATTTTGATTTTAAATGGCAACTGTAAAAGGCAACCTAATATAGAATAAGCTAAATGGCTTCTTATATCAAATTTAATTGTGATTATCAGTTGGTCTATCTTGCACAAATAATCATAACATTAAATGGTTTTGACAATATTTCACAACACTTTTATTATTTTTACAATTTTAGTTTAAAGCTAGCATTATTTCAAGTTTGCATTGCATATTTCCATTCCTTCAAGACAAAAATCTTCAGAAGATTTAATTAAAGCAGCATAAGCTGAAAATATTAAATAAATAATTGGCTGCTTTGTAATACGTATATTCATAAACTAACAAATTAATTTTTTGGGTTAGTATTTTTTTGACTTATTTGCCTAAAAGCAAACAAATTTTATTTTTTAACAAACTTTATTAGCTTTAAAATGTAATATAATTTTTTTTTTGTAAAAATTAAGGTATTCATATTTCACAAAGGTTCATATTACCAACATTTCTTGATCTTTTTTGTGTTAAAAAAACCATAACTAAAGCTTCTTTTTTTAATAATGTTTTAGGCCATAGATTTTTCGATTCTCATGATAAAACTTGTTGTACATTTTCAAATCGGCATAATTCTTTAGACCTAAATTGTTTTGCTAGACTGGCTTAATTGTTATATGTACTCAATAAAAAAATTGTTTTTGTTGTTGTTGCTATGCAATCAGTGCAACTTTGTTTTAACTGCTAAAAAAAGATTAGATTTTTTTCTGTGATAGTAGCCTACCTATTTAGTCATTTCAATTTTTAATTCTGTTGCAATATATTTTACAAATTTATTATTTTTTGAGACTATCAAGGTGAGGGTATGAGTGTGTATTATGTAGTGGTGGGAAAGTTTTAAAAATATTCCTCTAATAGATTGTGTCATTGCTAACAATAGTCAAACAACTTACAACCTTACAACTTTTAAATTCGAACCGAGTTCGAGTCCTTTTCAAAAAGCTCAAACCGATTTAAAGTCCAAGACTACCAAAAATGGTGTAATTTTAGTATAAGTCCATGAAAACATGAATCTGAGTCTACGAAATTCAAATTTTCAAAACCATTTTCCCAAATCGTTTCTATGCATTGCATATAGCTTAGCTTACTAAGCACACAAACCAACTCCAAGTCAACAACTATTGATTTGAGGACTTGGGTGAGTCCTTGCTTTTTGTAAAAAAGGCTCAAATCGAGTTCAAGCAATGATGAAATTCAAAAATTTAAAAAAATAGACAAGTTCTTTTTTCTATAGTATAAAAGTTATGAGTATTCTTTCATTATCAGAGATATAAAAATATAGAGATTACGTTTAATTAAGAACGCGCTTGCTGAACATTATAACATTTATAAGAACGTGTTCACGCAAACCGGTACAAACTCCCTGAATCCCATCACTGAATTCAAGTCTGTCCAAGACTTTTTCAAGTAAAAAAAGAATTTTAGTCATAAGCATATGCATGGGAAGAAGGAGTTTAAAAGTGACCTCCCCCCCCTTTGAAAAATGAAGGATATGTTTATTTTTTTATTTTTTATTTTATCTCTATATTTATCCTCCTGACTCGCAGGAAAGCGACGGAGGCGCTAATACATAGGGTAAGCAATTACTCCGAACTGCTTCCGGAGATACCAAGATATTGCTGTCCGCTAGTAATTTAATAGAGATATGACTGTAATTTAGAACTGCTTGTCAAGACCACCAAGCAGGGGAAAGTGCCGTCAAGTGTTTTTCCCAAGGACACAACAGAATGGCGCGAGTAGGTTTTGAACCGAGACCGTGTTGGTCACGATCCCGGCGCTTTAACCACTCCACCACCCTGCTATGTAGACCAATTAAAAGACAATAGAGCAGTAAAAAAGTGTAGAAAAAAAAGGTTTTCACATTATTTTAACTTTTATATTAATTGGATTTTTGGTTTGTAAACCCGATGCTACGACAGTTGATTGAATGACCGAACAACATTTGACCGAACGACATTTGATCGAAACGGTATTTGATCGAAATGACAGTTGATAAAAAAAGATTTATTTCTGTATGTTTCTGCGATTAAACAATCTCTTTGTTGCTGTAAATTAGATTCATAAAAAGCAGAGGCCAACAGTAACAAAACAATTTGTTTTTATTTTTTATGATTTTTTGCCAATGTCAATGTCAAGGTTTTTAACAAAGTCTCTGGGAAAAGCATTTTAAGGGGGCAACAAGTAGATCTCTTGTCATTGTTATGTCTCGTTAGATGCTTATTGCTGTCATTTTTTGCATTGTTTTTACGTCGTCAGTTATTTAGAGGGGGGTATTGTTCCATGGCTCCACCCTTGTAGACCTCTTGCAGAAATCAGAGACAGATTTAAAAAAAAAATCTTATTTTTAGAGATTTATGATTTTGGGACAAAAAATCAACAAAACCGGGACAGATTAAAGAACTATGTTTTTAGAACGAAAAGTTGACAAAATTGGGATAGATTCAAAGTTGTAAATTTTCTCTTTCATTATTCGATCAAATGTCGTTTCGATCAACTGTCGTTTCGATCAAATGTCGTTTGGATCAAGTGTTGTTTTGATCAAGTGTCGTTTTGATCAGGTGTCGTTTGATCAACTTTCATGATAGCTTTCTGTGTCTGCCACTGATTTGAATTATTTCAAGTTTCGTACCAGAATCAATTTTTTCCCAATATTTCGTAGCCTATCTTTCTAGATGACATTGGTAAAATGGCAATCGAATTTTTGTGACGTCATTGTTGGGGGTCCCTAATTAGAATTTTGCCTCTGGCCCCTAATTTTGAATATCCACCACTGCAGAAACGAGCCTTTAATTGTAATTTCGTGAATACATCATTCTGGAGTTGTTCTAAGACTGAACTTGTGCTAGAATCAAAGAATCGCAAAAAAGCGTTTCTTCACAAAAAAAAAGATATAGAAAATTTAAACTTAGACAAACATATACTCATACATCCAAGCCATTCGTGGAAATTGCAGTACAGTCATTAAGTGGAAGAAAAAAATAAAATTTAATAACTACAACGTTTATGATAAAAAAAGTAGGCTACTCATATTATATTTCTGTGAAGTTTAAAGGTTGGCTCAGACTGAAAGCAGACGCGACAAAGTTTAGAGGTTGAAAGTTTTTATAGATGAAATTTCTGAAAAAAGTTTAATGAACCCTGGGATACACCATCAATTTAGGACGGATTGGCCGCTGAAGGAAAGTGAAGACTTTTTTTGGCCTTTACCTTAAATTTTGAACAAAATTGGAAAATTGCTTGGGTTTCGTTTTTCACTTTTGCGTCAAGCGCGGGAGGGGGGACGCGAGTTGGGTTTGCGTGAAAAAAGGGGAGCGTCTCAAAACGTTTAAGAAGCACTGTCTTAAACAATCGTTCACCTTTGTTTATTTGTGCTTTCCGCCACATGCTTTACTTTTTTCACTTTCGCTATCAGTGAAACCAACCTTTAATCTTTTGTTAAATTCTGTTTTTTAGAAACCCAAGTAAACCTGATCAAGTATAAAAATTTTGAATGCGATCAAGCTTTACTTGTCTTTTAAAAACTTTTACAAATTATTCAACCTCCATAATTCTATTCTTCCTCCCAATTCAGCCTTCTTCCAAACTTCTCCAAAACCCCCTTGTACAAGACTTCCTTGGATAATCATGCAGAGCAACCCAACAACCAGGACAACTGCTTGAATTACGTCAGTCCAAATAACAGCTTTCAAACCACCCTGAAATTATTATTGTAACATTAAAGTGCTGCTGGTCTGTAAAGTATAATAATGGTACCTACTAGGGCGCTGTAGAAGATGCAAACAAAACCAGTTGAAATTACGGCTGCCCAAAGATCAATGCCAGTTACTGTAAAGTATACAAAGCTTAAAGCATGGTTGTTTTACTGTAAAAAAAAGTTAATTCAATTTTATTGCATTTTTTGAAAAGATAAATTAATATTTGGAGAACCGGTCATTGATTAAGTGAAAAGGTTTAACGTAATTTTATATTCACAAGTCACTAATTTTTTAAGCAATTCGTTTTTCGCATTGAATAAGTAAAACTCACCAGCATTCAGTGCCAGAGCGGGAGCATAGATGACAATCCCAAGGTAGAGTAGCGTTTGGGCCATGTATAGCAACGTACCTTCAATTCGCAAAACCCAATGAAATCGCAACTCAAGATACTGAAACGAAAATTTTTCGCCAATATTTTTCATTCTGGTTGAAATAGTTTTATGAATGACATCGTTACCAGACTATAGCTTCTGATAGAAGATAACAGTTTCATATGCCGTTACTAAAAAAGGTGAAAAAATCTCAAAGTAGAAGAGTGACATACTGACACTAATTCGAACACAAAACATTAAAAAATTGAGTAACTAACAAAAGCCCGC
>CAVMFT010000247.1:0-36595 GCA_963680785.1 Diplosoma virens
TGCTTTGTGTTTACCAAGATGTTTACTTATTGATTAACTAGTAAAAATTAAATTTATTGCTTATTTTTGCGTTTGAAATCTTTGACAGTCACTGAAGAAGAAAGCCTGTAATATTTTTTGTAGGAGTAATTTTATTCAATGCAGGTATTAAAAAATTTGTTTTTTTAAGATGCTTCTACTTTTTTTCTCTACCCTACAAACAGTATGGTAATCGTGTAATGGTAGGCCTAAATTGTCAATCAGTTTCGCCTTAAATGTAATAAGCCATCACTGACTTTCATGGTCGCGTAAAAGTTGGACGCTAAATGTCATCATCTTTTTTTCATCATCCTGACTGGCTGAACAACGTGTAGATAGTTATTCCACAAATAATTGAACACTTTCTTTGATTTGTTTATTCTTATTTAACAGAAATTGAAAGAACATATATTTACAATCAAAATAACACACTTCATTACAGTTATATCTTTATTATCGTTTTTATATCCACAAGTTATTACTTCCTCGTTTCCAGTGTTGCCCTTCCATTTATCATTATTCTATAGGAACTTGTAGTGATCTATATAGGATCACTACAGACTTCCCCTCCTGACAAAATTTTGCAATTTTAAAAAATAGACGTGTAACATGGGATGTGTTATAACAATATTTACAAAATATCATACAGCAATTAGCATTGATGCAATATAATGAACTTATTCTATGTTAACAACACAGTCCCGCAGCCTTTGGGGAAAAACAGTTTTTCTGCGAGGACGTGGCTGTGGTGGCGACAAGATGGAGCTTTGAGTAGTGTCTGGAATAGGTTCAGTTTCAGGTGTTAAGTTAGAAATATTATGAATAAAGCCGGGTTTTACATTGTTAATGCCAACTGAGATTAATTTGCCACGCTTAATAACTTTGAAAACGTCATTATTGCGGTCTATAACCAGGTATGGGCCGGAGTAGGCGGGGCATAAATTTGGGTGAATTGGATCGTCTTTAATGAATATGTGGGTACAATCATTTAATGTTTTTGGAAGAAAAATTGATTTTTTCTGTTCCACTCTCGTTGAGGTGGAATATAATGATTCTGTGAAAGCGCGCATGCTCTTGATTATATCTGAGGAGGAAACATTCTGGTTCTCATGTGTGGGAGAAATAAGATCACCGGGGAGTCGTAAACATTGTCCGAATAATAATTCTGCAGAACTGCCTTGTAAATCTTCTTTAAACATGGTATTAAGTGAAAGAATGATGGAAGATAAATGAAAAGCCCAATTAGCTGAATCTAGTTTTGCAGTTAGTGCCGTTTTAATAGTTCTGATAGCTCTTTCAACAAGTCCATTTGATTCTGGATAACGTACACTGCTGATTCTGTGAGTTGCTCCAAGAAATTTACAATAATCTTTAAAGGTATGTGATGTAAATTGGCTTCCTGCATCAGAGTGAATTTCTACAGGTGCACCAAATGTTTGAACATGAAGATTTAAATTTTGAATGACTGAGGCAGTAGACATGTCTGGCATTGGAAAAGCTTCAGTCCATCTTGTAAATGGATCAATACAAACCAAAACATGTGTATAGCCATTTGAGCTGGGAAAAGGTCCAGCTATGTCAATGTTAATGCGTTCAAAACGAGCATTAGGCATAGGTATTGATGTGATTTGTTTAACAATGTGTCGGTTTGTTTTCGTTCGTTGACAATTGATACAAGCATGAACAAAATCACGAATTTTCGATTTCATATTCTTAAAAAGAAATCTGGCACATATAAAACGTTGAGTGGCCTTTATGCCTAAATGATTCATATTATGGTAATAAGATATTATCGTCTGTTCCAAACTAGGGGGAATTAGTATGCGGTCATGTGGTAAACTGGTATCAATTAAAATGCAGAAATTAGTTTTAGGTACTGGCACAGATTTGATATTGATGGATGAGTCAGTAGGAAATGAAAAGGCATCTGATTGAGACTCATGTTGCTGTGCGTCAGCAATTGATTCCAGAGAAATAGGCATAGGTTCTTCAAGAATATTGGCTACAATAACTCGGGATAGGCAATCAGCCACAATATTGTTTCTGCCTGGCAAATGTTGAATATTACAATCAAATTGACTGAGATAAGACAATTGACGCACTTGTCTAGGAGAGTGATTTTCAGAAGGTTTTGCAAAACTGTTAACTAAAGGTTTATTATCTGTGAAGATTACAAAGGGTTTATCAAGCAGCATATATTCAAAATATTTAACGTTTGAATAAACACTAAGAATTTCGAGGTCATAGGTTGAGTAATGTTTTTGAGCATCTGTTAGTGATTTGGAATAGTAACCTAAAACTTCGATTTTGTCGTCATAAATTTGTTCAAGTACACCACCAAGAGAGGTAGCAGATGCATCTGTTTTTAATTGCAATTTAGCATAAGCTTTAGGATGAGCCAAATAAGCAAGATTGGCAATAATTTCTTTTACTTTCTTAAAGGCCTGCAGTGCATTGCAATTCAATGATATTTTTGTTTCATTTTTTACTTTACCTTTGAGATAATCTTGTAATGGAGAAAGTAATTCAGCTGCATTTTCAATGAAACGACGTTGATAATTAACTAGACCAAGAAATTGACGTAATTCTTTGATGCTTACCGGTGCAGGAAAGTTTTTTACAGCTGCAATTTTTTCATCAGATGCAGTTATGCCACTGGCATTTAATTTGTATCCAAGTACATTAAGTTGAGAAGCACCAAGTACACATTTGTTCATGTTTAATGTTAATCCATAAGAATTGAGTCTATTAGCAATTTCTAAAAGATGTTTTTTTGTGTTCAAGCTCATTTTTGGAAAATATAATAATGTCATCAATGTAAGCAAAACAAAAAGTATCAGTATTTTGTAGCACATGATTGATAAAACGTTGGAAGCTGCTGCTCACATAAGTTAAACCTTGTGGAAGTTTATTGTACATGAAGTTACCACGATGAGTGCAAAAAGCCGTAAATTGTCTATCAGTGGGGCGGACATCCAGTTGCCAAAAAGCACTTTTTAAATCTAATGAAGAAAAAATGGTTGCGCCATGAATGTGTTGAGTAAAATCTGTTAGCCTTGGTAATGGATAATTTTGTTTTTTGCAACGTTTATTGATAAGTCTGTAATCATGTACCAACCTAAAGGAACCATTCTTCTTTTTAACTAAATGTACTGGTGAGGCCCAAGGGCTGGTAGTTGAACTAATAATATTTTTTTCAAGCATGTCATCTAATATTTTATTGAGAGCATTTGTTTTTTCTAAATTGAGTCTTCTTGGTCGAAAGGCTACTGGGGGTCCATCAACTTCTAATACATGTTCAAAAGGATGTTTCTTTTTTCCGACTTTAATTTGTCCAGATACAAGATGAGGAAACATGTTTAAAATATCCTTATATGAATGTATATTGTAGTTAATGCTGGGCAATGGAGTTAAAATATTTTCCTTTGTAGAATTTGAAATGTCAATTGTGCTTGCAGCTGTGTCAATTACAAAATTGTGCAATTTCAAAAAATCCAAACCAAGAATAGCATGTTTAATGTTTGCAACAATAAAAGAATGAGTAAACTTTTTATTAGGAAATTCCTGAAAATGTAGTGTTAGTTCAATGACACCTGATTGTTGTATAGGATGACCATCAGCAGCAAATAATCTACAGGGATCTGGATTTGTCACACAAGTATATCTGTTAGAGGGAATCAGTGACTTAGGGCTAGCTGTATCAATAATAAAAACAATGTTATTGTGTGTGTCAGTTAAGTGAATATATTTGTCAGCAGATTCAGGCAACGCATTGCTGACATTGATAGTATTTATTTGCAAGTCATGATTTATTGGAGCATTGCCTTGTGAGTTTAAATGTTTATTCTTCATATAGCTATCAAAATGAGTGCAGCCTTGGACACAGTATCTGGCAGTAGTTCCATATTTTTGGTGGTAAAAACACAGACCATTAAAAATCTTATCTCTACCTGGAATAGTGAGATTCGGACCTGGTGGTGGTTGCAAAGTAAAAGAAAATGGTAATTGTTGGGATGAAGTTGGGAAATGATTTTGAGGGTTTTCATTAAAAGACTTGGAGTGAGATCTATTGTGTGATGGGTAAGTGAAATGAGGTGTGGTAGTTTGGTGAGAAATTTTACGCAGAGCCAAAACTTCAGCTTTAAGAGAGGAAAATTCTTTTAACATAGCAGAAAAAACATCATCAGTGGAATTAACTTTAGGTGAGTTTAATGATTTATCATTTTGTATTAGAGAATCAGCAATGGGAGCTAGTTCTTCAACAGATTTGAAAGGGAATGCAGCTAAAATGAATTGTATATTGTTAGGAAGCCTATTTATAAATTCAGTTTGTAAAAACCAATTTAATGTTTCATCTTGAGGGTCAATTGTTCCTAAAATGTTTTTTAAATCATATAATAATTGTGTGGGAGAACGGTCTCCCAAAGGAGGAGCTTTGCAAAGCTGAGTTAATCTTTTGTGCAAAGGAAGACTGTATGCTTTTATCAAGGCAGCCTTGAGTGTAGTATAGCTGTTGACACTATCTCTTGACATGCAAAGTGATGCTTTGTGAAAATGTTCAGAAGATAAACATTTAATCAATTCAAAATACAATTGTTCTTCAGTTAGATGCTTTCCAAAATAATGTGCATCAAATGTGTGAAAAAACATGTCAATGTGAGAAGGATCAAATTGGAGTTGTGGAGAATTTTGAATTATTATAGTAGGTGGTTGAGTATTTTGCAATAAAGATTGATGTACAGAAGTAGATGATGATAAAGGTGTAGAAAAGACTTGGGAAGTAGTAGTAGGTAGAATTGAAGCTGAACTAACTGGAATTGCATCAGCACTTTGTGCTTGCAAATGGGTTTGTGTTGAAGAATTATTTTCAGCCAAGGCTATAAGATTATCATTCATATTAGATTTAACACTTCGTAAAAATTATTGATTTGAATGCATAAATAGTAATAATAACAAATAATTTTATAGACAACAATAATAATTTTAAGCAATAAGGTAATAATTATAATGTTCATACAAGTAATTAGTAAAATTGTTTAAAAATTGTAATTAATGTTCTTTATAGATTGAATACAATGCTTGAGATAAGATAGTCTTTTAAAATAATTGGTATAGATTAATATGATCCAAGTCACTTTGTTAGTTGTTAGTTGTCAGATGTCATCAATTGTAGATGTCTTGTTAGTTGTCGGGGTCACCAATTGTAGATAGTTATTCCACAAATAATTGAACACTTTCTTTGATTTGTTTATTCTTATTTAACAGAAATTGAAAGAACATATATTTACAATCAAAATAACACACTTCATTACAGTTATATCTTTATTATCGTTTTTATATCCACAAGTTATTACTTCCTCGTTTCCAGTGTTGCCCTTCCATTTATCATTATTCTATAGGAACTTGTAGTGATCTATATAGGATCACTACAAACGTTAGAGGTGTTAAACTTGGGGTATTGTAAAGCGATTACCCCGACCTATTTTTTGGAGGTGCTAAGATGTTGGTGTTTGGTTAAAAATTTTTATTTAGTTCGTGCTTTAATTAGATATATGATGGAAATATAAAGATGCTTGCCAAGACCGCCAAGCAGCGGAAAGCGGCATAATGTGTCATTCCGAAAGACACAACAGAGTAAAACAGGTGGGTTATGCACCGGGACTGTGCCGATCGCATTTCACCATCAATACATCTAGGTTATTTCATTACGGTAACCAATTAAATTTGCTAGATCAACCAACTAAATTGTCAAAAAAAAAATACGTAAAAATAAAATAGAATTCCAAAAATAAATTTTTATCTGATGCCGGTTTACTAAACCTCAAAAAGTGGAGCAAAGAACAGATGTCACATAATTTATCAAAAAATATTAAATATTGGAATGCAGAAAGCATGTAGGCCAACAGAAGAATTATAAAATAAATAGGCCTTCTATCAAATTTTAACAAGTAAATAAAAGTTAAGTAAATATTGCCATCAGGGAGAGGTTGAGAAATTGAATCAGGGATGGCCTACAACCAAGCTATCAGTCTTTTTAAGCTGCATGCATTTCCCACGGCACAGCAGGAAAAAAATTGTTCTTAATCTGTTCATATAATCGTGTAGGCCTATACGATATTGAAGTAACATCTTACTACATTCCACAATGATAGCATTTTATTACATTTTTAGTAGCCTTAATTTTTCAAGTTTCAATTAAATTTTTACGACACGTTTTTATTTCATGCAAAACTCTGTATTTAAAACTTATAAAATCATAATTGTTTGTGAAGCGTTATTTTAATAACCAAAATAACATTTATTTATACATAAAGCAATCTACAACCAAGCCATGGACAATGCTCTGACTTCACCAAAGTTCACTCAACTACGCTTGCAAAAATTTGTACTGTAAACGGTTCTTTCGCATAACTTAACTAAACTAAACTAAACTACGCTCAAGCACAAAAGTACTGTAAACGGCTGTAAACGCGCCTTAAGAGAGAGAGAGAGATCTGTTTATTTGCATCAAATCTTTTCAATAAATTACTGCTTAAAACACAAAAAAAGAACAATAATTTTACATTTTGAAATTAAAACAAACTGATAATAAGCCATATATATCAAATCAAAGAGCACTATTAAAGATGTGATGCAGGGGTAGGAAGGGACAAAAGTCATTTAATCACTACCCCCAGCTTATTTAAAAGTTTCATTACAAGCAATTTAATAAATTAAGTTTTTGGTATGTAAAATTGATTATTAACTTAGAAAAACATTAGCATAACACATTTTACATCATAAATTAAAATAAAATTATAAATCACTTTACAAACATGATGAAAACAAAACAAACAACAAGAAAAACAAAGGCCGCATACATGTAGATAAAATTAAACGACAGAAAATAACTCGGCATAAATTCTATTTGAAATAAAGGCAAATAGTGTAAAAAACGACAGCACGACGATGGAAAAAAAAAAAAAAAAAAAAAAAAAAAAACAAAGGAATTCAAATAATTTCTTTTTAATGGAAAAATGTATAAATTAGGAAGATAATTATTCCAATCTTAGTTTTTATGTTTAGTATAGTTGTAAAAAAATTTTTTTTATACATTTGCTTAGTTTATAACTAGAATTGTCATTTAATTATTTAATCAAATTTATATTTCATTTCATCCAATTAATAAAAAAGTTATATTTACTGCAATATTTATTTACAGTCGTAGTTACTAAATTAGTAAATATTTTTTGATGTGGGCTTGTATTTTTATCCTGTTTACAGCATATTTTTTTAATGCTGTATAACATACATTAAATAGAAAAATTATTTTGAAAAATTATTGTAAAATTTTGTAGAGTTTAAATGTATTGGAAAATAACAATGTTTTTATTTTAATTAGAATAGTTAGTGCTATTTTATTACTTTACTATTATCACAAAAAATCAATAGAATCCACCATGTGTAGACCAAGGCCATATATAACTGGTGCTTTGCATTTTAGGTGGCTTAGCTTCTTATTTAAAATCATTACATTTTGCTTGTATGTATGTATTTTATTATTTTTTATGTATGTATTTTATGTATGTATGTATTTTATTATTTTATTTATGTATTTTATTAACACTTATAATTCCACTACCGCTCTGATGCAACCACTTCTTTGAAGTAAATATTTGCCTGAGCGGGATAGAAAATTGTTTATTATTATTATTATTATGTAATAGCAGTACTAAAGTTGTGTTTTGAGAATATTTTTTAATTGAATTTATTGAAAAAAAGAATTTCTTTATGTTTATGATTGCACTCTCCATTGATAAAAAGAAAAAGTGTTTCAAAGGTAAGACAATTTTTTTGCATATTAAAAGTCTTAATTGTTATTGTATGAATCAACATGCCAATGCCACAATAGACATTTACATGCTAAATACAATTGTATTTGATATACTGGTGGACTATTAAAAGTTATTATTTTATAAACTGGCCATATAATTAGCATTGCATAAAATTATTTTATGTTCATATTATGTTTGCTTTATTTAAATACATGTGACTAGCTTATTCTGTAATATTTATTTTAAGTCAATTTTCAGCTGCAGTCAATTTACTAAAAAATTATTGTTTATTTGTTGGCAATAGCTTAGTGTGACAACACTCTAACTTGCAAGCAGAAAGACACAAGTTCAATGTTTAGTTTATCTGAGTGATTTTTAGGAAAGCTTCTTCATTACGATTTTTTGATGGGTCCTGCTGTTTACCTACAATTCTGACTCTCTTAAAACAGAAAGCAGTTACTTGGCCAGTACAGCCATACAAAGAAGATTGATTTTTTGTATAATTTTTGGGAGCTTGTCAATGTTGCAATACTGCATTGACAAATAAAAAGTACTGTACATGTGCTATTATGATGAAACTATAAGATTTTTAATTTTGTATATGAAAATTGCACTTCATGTATGAAGACTTATATTGCTTAGTTGTCAATGCAGTGTTTTAACATTGACAATCTCAACTTTAAAAAAAAGAACTAAAAAAGCTACTTAAAAATTTCAATTAAACAGCAGTATCTTGGCATCTAGGAAGACATGTCTGGATAACTGCTAACAGTTGCCCTTTAACACAAGGGTGGGCAAACTGCTGCTTCCAACAAATTTCTGTGCAGCTTGCAAAATCCTCAAGCAAATAATTAGAATTTTTTTTTCTCCAAGCAAATTCCAGATAACTCTTTTAAGATTTAAGATGAAGACCTTTTTTTAAAGATCACTACATTTTGGGGATGAATAACATTTCATAATAACTTATAATTATTAAGATATGCCATTTTCAGTTTATGTTTGGCCATGAATCATTCCAAAAGTTTCAATGTGGTCTAAGGTTGAAAATTATTGCCCACCCCTGATATAACATCTTTGATGTTTTCCTGTGAGTCAGGAGAAAAATAGATATGATAATAAGTATGATCAATAAATGCCCTTAAATATTTCAACTTTTTTTTTTAATTAAAAGATAATGTGGTGGTTTAGAAGTAGCTAAAATATAATTGCTTTTGATATAAGTTTCATGTATAAAGTATAATGTTTACTAGTTGTTAAGCTAAATTTTGATCTTTAAAATGAAATAGTTTTTAACTGAAGCTATTGTAAGTTGTCAGATCTTTTATTGTATGCTTTTAATTTCCTCTTTTGGTTTTAACATTGATCTAGTTATTGCTTTTTTTAAGAGAAGGAAGCAAAATTAATTCATTTACATATTTTTGTAAAATAACTTTCCTGGGGCACATTAAAATGACTGTGGTGACATGCATTAAACTTGCATCTTTCTGCCCAAATTTTTGAGTCTTAGCACTTTAAGTGATTCTGTTAATCAAATAACAAAAATTTAATTGCTTTTATGACAAAAAGAAATATTACTAAAATAAATTTTTATTTCAAAAATATGCACTAAAAAAACAAAACAATAAACAGTGACTTTATTTTAACTTTGGTATAGTTTTATATGTTTTGATGTTGTTATTGTTTGAAGTATTAAAAATTGTTTTTAGTCAATTATATTTTTAACTGTTATTTTTTAGAGAAAACATGTAAAGAATGAAAATTTGTAGAAGACAAGTATAGAACAGTGAAGGACATTTTTCCCTAAAATAGTTGGAGCAGAAGTATTTTTATTAGGTAACATAATCCTAGGTTTTGCAGATTTTTTCCATACTATTGGTAATTTTTGGTAAAGTAATTATAAACTCTATTTATGCTAGTTGCTTAAATATTTAGTTATTTTGTTTTTAAAATACTGTAGATTTAAGTTGGTTTGTATTTACTGCTGATATTGACACTTTTTGTTACACAATAATCATTCCTAATCTTTATGATCATTACTACTAAAATCGTTTTGTCCAGTTTGTTATTGTATGTCACATGTATATTGTGGTGTGCCCATCATATAATCATTGTTCACCATCATTGTCGGCAGCGTGGTTGAGTGGTTAAAGCGCTGGGCTTGTGATCAACACGGTCTCAGTTCAAAACCCACTCGTGCCATGCTGTTGTGTCCTTGGGAAAGACACTTTACGGCACATTCTCCTGCTTGGTGGTCTTGGCAAGCAGTTCTAAATTATAGTCATATCTCTATTAAATTACAAGCGGATAGCAATATCTTGGCATCTGCGGAAGCAGGTCGGGATAATTGCCTACCCTATGTATTAGCGACTCCATCGCTTTCCTGCGAGTCAGTAGGATAAATATAGAGATAAATAAATTATATTGACTAGCTACTGTGATGTACATAGAGGTCATTTCATCATGCTGTTATACCTTAAAAGTGAATATCTGAAAAGATAACAAAGAATTACTAAAAATGTTTAATTTATTTCCCTAGTTCCTATGTTAAAAGAGAAAATATTATGCAGTTTCTTCTAATCGTGTAAATTGAAACACTATCTTAACATCTTAACGAAATTACGTCATTAATAATATTTGTTTAAGAAGCAAAAAATCTAATTGTTTACTTAACTTGATCTGATCTTTGCAGAATTTTTAGTAGCAGACCACTTTCACTGCAGTTTTTTTAAGACAGATACATATTGTAAATTTCTCTAATATTAGCAAATCACGCACTTTAATTTACTTCAGAAGCTACTTCTTGATAGCAGATTTTATGAGTGTCATGCCATGAGTTCATTTATTTTTGCTGAAAAAATTGAAATACAAGTTTATTTACTTTTCTGCCCTTTCATTTTTAATTGTTTAAACAGGCTTCAAAAAAGACAACCAAGATGTTGTCATCGTCGTCGTTTGGAAGGGCATCCACCTCTGATCAGACACAAACAGTTATCCTTTTATTACCTCAGGCTGCTTTACTGCCCGGATCAGATATGGCTTTCTTTGTTACGCCAGCATCGAGTTTCGTCATTCGAAACCGTCAAATCTCGTGCTCTGTGCAAGCAAGATGAACGATCAAGACGATTAATTTTTACTACACTGGTGCACTAAAGCATTTCAATCCATGTCAAATGCCTTGCTGTTAAAAATCCAAACGACTTACCCAAAACACTTCATGATGAAAATTTTTTGCAGTATTTTTTGGCTCTTTGTGTTTTTTTTTATTACCAATAACAACTCTGCCTAATCTTTTTTTCAAATTTTATATACCGTCATTCCTTGAATATTTCATGCTTCCTTTTATTTATTTAGCAATGTTTTTTATCAGTTTATGCTTGCTGTTCTATCATTTATTTTGTTAAATTGAGCTAAATTAGTAGATTGAACTTAGGTGGCAACTTGTTTTTGCCTCTGGGTGATTAATGGGTGCTATTTCATGTTTTATTGTTAATTCAATGGCACTGTAATAATTATATTGATAATTTGAAGAAATAGGAAAAGAAATATCGCAGTTTCTTGTATTGATCAATTAGAAGTTTAATTACCAAAGTTAGAAGCTTTTTTAGACTATTTGTAAACAGTGGCGTACCGAGGATTTTCGAAAAGGGTTGGGAGCCATACAACCACAATATAATATGCTTAGCTGGTAAAAAAGATCTTCATTTTGAATCTGTCTCTGGTTTTCTCCAAAGCGGGGGACATTGTGCCATGCCCCCTCCTACATACCCTATTGTTGTTTTTAGCAAGTAGTATAAACGCTGTGCCTTTATTTATTAACTTTTGTAATTTCTTAATTTTTTAATATTAGCTAGGTTTTCGTTTGCTTTTATTGCAAATTTTATAGTAGTTTAGTTTTACTGCTTTGTTGTTACCAAGATGTTTACTTATTGATTAACTAGTAAAAATTAAATTTATTGCTTATTTTTGCGTTTGAAATCTTTGACAGTCACTGAAGAAGAAAGCCTGTAATGTTTTTTGTAGGAGTAATTTTATTCAATGCAGGTATTAAAAAATTTGTTTTTTTAAGATGCTTCTAATTTTTTTCTCTACCCTACGAACAGTATGGTAATCGTGTAATTGTAGGCCTAAATTGTCAATCAGTTTCGCCTTAAATGTAATAAGCAATCACTGACCTTCATGGTCGCGTAAAAGTTGGACGCTTAATGTCATCATCTTTTTTTCATCATCCTGACTGGCTGGACAACGTTAGAGGTGTTAAACTTGGGGTATTGTAAAGCGATTACCCCGACCTATTTTTTGGAGGTGCTAAGATGTTGGTGTTTGGTTAAAAATTTTTATTTAGTTCGTGTTTTAATAAGATATATGATGGAAATATAGAAATGCTTGCCAAGACCGCCAAGCAGCGGAAAGTAGCGTAATGTGTCTTTCCGAAAGACACAACAGAGTAAAACAGGTGGGTTATGCACCGGGACTGTGTCGATCGCATTTCGCCATAAATACATCCAGGTTATTTCATTACGGTAACCAATTAAATTTGCTAGATTAACCAACTAAATTGTCAAAAAAAAAAAATACGTATAAAGAGTTTTAAAATAGAATTCCAAAAATAAATTTTTATCTGATGCGGGTTTACTAAACCTCAAAAAGTGGAGCAAAGAACAGATGTCACATAATTTATCAAAAAATATTAAATATTGGAATGCAGAAAGTATGTAGGCCAACAGAAAAATTAAAAAAAATAAATAGGCCTTCTATCAAATTTTATCTAAGTAAATATTGCCATCAGGGAGAGATTGAGAAATTGGATCAGGGATAGCCTACAACCAAGCTTTCAGTCTTTTTAAGCTGCATGCATTTTCCCACGGCAGAGCAGGGAAAAAATTATTCTTAATCTCTTAATATAATCATGTAAGCCTATACGATATTGAAGTAACATCTTACTACATTCCACAATAATAGCATTTTATTACATTTTTAGTAGCCTTAATTTTTCAAGTTTCAATTAAATTTTTACGACACGTTTTTATTTCATGCAAAACTCTGTATTTAAAACTTATAAAATCATAATTGTTTGTGAAGCGTTATTTTAATAACCAAAATAACATTTATTTATACATAGAGCAATCTACGACCAAGCCATGGACAATCCTTTGATTTCACCAAAGTTCACTCAACTACGCTTGCAAAAATTTGTACTGTAAACGGTTCTTTTGCATAACTTAACTTAACTAAACTAAACTACGCTCAAGCACAAAAGTACTGTAAACGGCTGTAAACGCGCCTTTATAGCTGCTTTGAGTCCATCCATCGTCCAGGTCCTGTGGTCTAGTGGTATAGTAACCTGCATGGAAGACTATAGGTTCTCGGTTCAATTTACAGTGAGATAAGCATCACTGACGAGCTCTAACAAGAGCAAAACTCGAGTCTGGTGCTTCTCATTTTCAAAGCAGCTCAATTTGTAACCAATTTTTTATGTTAGTTTTTGCTATTCCAGCAAAAATAAATTTTAATTTTGGCTTTTATCAATAAACTAGATTTTCAATTTTGTCATCCCTTCTGTTCGAGTTTTGATCAAATTTACGAGTTATGAACAACTTATTTATTTTTTCACTTTTCAAACTTGCTTCAACTAAACTCAAATGAAAATATTGTGGTGACTTTTCTGAACTAAAAATTAATAATTGATATTTTCTCTGGATAATTTTAAAGCTATTGGTTTTATGTTCATTTTGGTATTTAAATCATTACACTTTGATGATCTCCTATTGAGTAGTTAATGCCGCAAAAAAGCATAAAAAGAAAATTAAACACAAAAATACACATAAAAAATATTTTAAAATATAATTACTAAATTTTATATGTTTGCTTTTTTTTTAACTTAAAAAAGCTTATTTGATTTGTCAGAAGAATAAATATTTAATTAGTTACCAGGAGTTACTGATGTATAATTATAAATAATGTTGTCTCCATACCCTGAATGTACTAGTTGCCCCTTTGCTCCACCAGGTATGTTATTTGTTATTCCTATAAAAATATAAGTTTGAAAAAAGTTTACATTTTCATAAGTAGCTTATTATAAGACCAATTCAAAAAACTTTCTTAACAATAAAACACTGCTGGAAAATATTCCTATATTTTCAAACCTTTTTAATAATATCAGAAATAAATTTCAATGAGTAAAAGTTTTATTGCTTTTATTTTCTCATTATTAAAACACAATGTTCTAAATGCAAATAAAAAATTTGATAAAGAAACTTTACTTGTTAAACAGATAGTAAATTACGAACATAATGGCTGGGGCTGCTCTTGATTGAGAAGATTCAATTTATTTATAATTGTTCAGAGGACTGCAGTAAATCATGTTGCAGGCCACAGTTTGTTAAATTATTGCAGCCACAATATAGTTGTTTTGGTGACTGCAAGGAAGAGCCATCTTGGCTGCTTTTCTGATGACACTGCAAAGTCCTGGCTTCTGCATTTACTTCAGTTGAATCAGGCAGCAAAAAATTCTTTTCGATGTGTTCACAAAGCTTCATAGTGACTCTATTTTGTCCACGTGGTGATCCATCAGTTGACGTCACTTGACACGCTTTTTTTCCTGTAAAACTGATCAATCACATAGTTTCAAATATTACTGCTTTGTAATCCTGTTAAAGAGTGGATCAGGAAGAATCGATTTTTAAAAAATTTATCAGCTGATGAATTAAGTGAAATAACGTATTTTACCAGTAGAGTTTGGTAAAATATGTTCTTGTACAGCCAAACACCTAAGACCTGGGTTCCTAAACTGGGAAGCATGAAAAATAATTCTATAATTCAACCAAAGCAGGAGTTGTTGTGGTTGACATGATGAAGGGCAAATTTCCAGAAACAGCAGACGTTGGCCTTTAACTATGTTCTTTGCTCTTCCAAATATTTCCTGTGTAAATTCATAGCTTCTTTATGTTTAGAAGCCACATAATACACTGAAGCGCTGTATATTTATCAATAAAGTTAGCCAAGAGCTATTGGAGGACCATATTAAAAGCAGGCTCCAGAATTACTACCTGAAAAAAGTCTAACAGCAGACATTGCAAGACTGTTGCCCAAAGCTGCAGTTACAACAAACATAACAAGCTCATAGTCATTTCAAAGCTGGGCAAAACAATGTGAGTTTTGCAACAGGTCAAGCAAAAAGCAAAAACAGTATGGAGCACTGCAGAAAATATGTTTCTAGTGATCTCAGTAAGATAAGTGTGACATGCACACATTGTCAATGTTCAACAGAAAGTTAGGAGTAATAAATACGAGGGTCAGTCAAAAAATAATGAGCCCAAGTCTCTCCTGGCCATATTTGTTGCAATAAAATCAAAAGTCATACATCAAAAGAAAGCCCAGGGATAGGAGATCTCAGTTCTACTTTTCAATGTAATCTCCGCACTTTTCAATTCCAACTGTCCATCGATGAACAAGGGACACTATGCCAGCCTTGTAAAAGTCAGCAGGCTGCATTTTTAACCAGTTTCTTACAGCGTGCTTGACTTCTTGATCACTAGTGAAGTGCTGCCCCCTAACTCCTTCTTTCAATGGTCCAAAAAGATGATAGTCAGATGGTGCCAGGTCGGGTGAGTATGGGGGATGGGTTACCGTCGTCCATCCAAAAGAAGCAATCACTTCACGAGTTTTGAGACTGGTATGGGGCTTGGCGTTATCGTGTTGCAGCAAGACCTTAGACATGTCCAGGTGAGGTCGTACTCTTCTCAGTTTCGCTTTCAGTTTGCGTAAAGTGTCAATGTAAGCATCTGAATTGATGGTAGTACCTTTAGGCATAAAATCTACCAATATCACTCCTTCAATGTCCCAAAACACAGTCGCCATAATTTTTCCAGCTGAACGTTGACTTTTGAATTTCTTGGCTCTTGGGGACGTGGGGTGACGCCATTCCATGGATGATCTTTTCGACTGAGGTTCATAGTGATGAACCCAGGTTTCATCTCCTGTCACTATACGGCTGAGAAAAGTTTTGTCACTTCTGTGACACTCAATAAGCTCCGAACAAGCTTCAAAACGGGCTTGCTTGTGAAAATCCAAAAGTTGCCTCGGAACCCATCTGGCGCAAACCTTTGCAAAGCCTAGCTCATTAACAATATTCACAGCACTTCCATGGCTAACTCCAACACGTTCAGCAATGTCATCAATAGTGATTCTGCGATCATCTCTAATCAATTTCTCAACCTTATCATTGTTTCCAGGATTGACTGCAGAAGATGGTCTTCCACTTCTTGGTCTGTCCTGGAGGCTACTCAAACTTGGATCATCTTCTTCGTGTTTAATCCTGGATACCCACTTTTTCACAGTGCTGTAGGCTAATGAAGCATCTCCATAAACGTTTACCAATCTTTCGAAAATTTGTTTTGGTGGCTCCCCTTCCGAAACAAGAAATTCAATCACAGCTCTCTGCTTCTGACGGACATCCAGTGATGACGTCATTTCCAAAACACAATACCAAAAGTGGACACGTTGAAACAATTTTTTTTTACAATTTATCTTTAAAGCAGTAAATTTACTAAACACCCTTAAAATTTCTAGAAAAAATATGAAGGTTAAAGCGGTTAAAGTTAACAGGGCTCATTACTTTTTGACTGACCCTCGTATTTAAAAAACACACAAACTGGTGCATTGGAAATGCAATACTGATAAACCTAAAGCATTCATAAAAGTTCTTTTTCATTTTAACAGCAGATTGAGACTTTGATAGACCAGATTGAAACTCTGATAGAACAGATTGACACTCTAATAGACCAGATTGAAACTCTGATAAAACAGATAGAGATTCTAATAGACCAGATAGAGATTCTGATAGACCAGATTGAGACTCTGATAGACCAGATTGAGACTCTGATAGACCAGATTGAGACTCTGATAGACCAGATTGAGACTCTGATAGACCAGATTGAGACTCTGATAGACCAGATTGAGACTCTGATAGACCAGATTGAGACTTTGATAGACCAGATTGAGACTTTGATAGACCAGATTGAGACTCTGATAGACCAGATTGAGACTCTGATAGACCAGATTGAAACTCTGATAGATCAGATTGATACTCTGATAGACCAGATTGAGACTCTGATAGATCAGATTGAGACTCTGATAGACCAGATTGAGACTCTGATAGACCAGATTGAGACTCTGATAGACCAGATTGAGACTCTGATAGACCAGATTGAGACTCTGATAGACCAGATTGAGATTCTGATAGACCAGATTGAGACTCTGATAGACCAGATTGAGATTCTGATAGACCAGATTGAGACTCTGATAGACCAGATTGAGACTCTGATAGACCAGATTGAGACTCTGATAGACCAGATTGAGACTTTGATAGACCAGATTGAGACTCTGATAGACCAGATTGAGACTCTGATAGACCAGATTGAGACTCTGATAGACCAGATTGAAACTCTGATAGATCAGATTGATACTCTGATAGACCAGATTGAGACTCTGATAGATCAGATTGAGACTCTGATAGACCAGATTGAGACTCTGATAGACCAGATTGAGACTCTGATAGACCAGATTGAGACTCTGATAGACCAGATTGAGACTCTGATAGACCAGATTGAGATTCTGATAGACCAGATTGAGACTCTGATAGACCAGATTGAGATTCTGATAGACCAGATTGAGACTCTAATAGACCAGATTGAGACTCTGATAGACCAGATTGAGACTCTGACAGGCCAGATTGAGACTCTGATAGAACAGATTGAGACTCTGATAGACCAGATTGAGACTCTGATAGACCAGATTGAGACTCTGATAGACCAGACTGAGACACTGATAGACCAGACTGAGACACTGATAGACCAGACTGAGACTCCGATAGACCAGATTGAGATTTTGATAGACCAGATTGAGACACTGATAGCATAGATTGAGACTCTGATAGACCAGATTGAGACTCTGATAGACCAGATTGAGACTTTTATACACCAGATTGAGATTCTGATGGAGCAGATTAAGACTCTGACAAAACAGACACAGAAAAACTGAAAGTCAAACACTTTAACAAAACCGTAAATTTTTTCATTAAAATTTTTAACTTCAGATTCATTTTGCCATTAATGGAATTAACTTTTTTTTAATTCGAGTGCTATCCACTTGCCACAATATGATTGCAATAACCAAGTTGTAGCAAAATGCTAGAATGCAGAATAATTTGAATGATGCCACCAAAGCTTACAGAAAAATAAGGATAAAGTGTACTACTATACTTTTGAGTAATTACCTTTTTCATTGATGAGTGAATCATCAGAATTTGATTGTCGTCTTCGTCGTCGGATTTGATTTGATGAATTTGTGATTTCACAAGGATTTGATAATTTTGGTTGTTTGTCAACAGGACTGCCTTCAACACTTTGCTGAAGAGACAAAGAATTTGTTCCATCCATGGATTGATTTGATATTTTTGGTTTCTAATCAGGATTAAACATAGTCTATCAACAATATAATGTTGAATTGCTATAAAACCCTAAAAAAAATGTAAAACATGGTTTTGTAATTTTTTAGTAGTTTGTTTATTTTTATTTAAAAAAGGCTTCAAAAGAAATACCAAGAGTTTTTTTCTGAAAATTGTGCTGTTAAATTTTGTGAAAAAAATTGAATAAATTTTGCTGTTACTGTAAAAGTTGATTGTCTTAGGCATTTTAATCAAAATTTGATTAATTAGAAAAAACAGTTTGTTAAATGCATAAATTTTTTGTTAATTTTTTATGTCACCTATATCATGAAATAACAAAAAATAATGTAAATCTAAGATTTGTCGTTTCTACCAAATGCAAGACTGCATTGATAGAAATGGTATTATGCATATTGCATACTGATGACCAAATGTTGGGAATGTATCGAGTTGTAGAACAGATGGCATTATAGAGTACGATCTGTGGCATTGTGCATTGCACATGCCGAACCCGAGCTCACTGCCCAACCATGGTTTCAAGTTTTAGAACTCTCATCAGGGACATTATGCTTACTCAGGTTTAGTTGCAGAGCTGGTCATATATGATTATATGTCACAGCTCTGTGACTATTTAAAATTAACATAACATTAAAATAAAAAGTATTATCAAAACCCTTTCCAACAATGATTCAAAAAAAAGGAAGAAAAAAATTTGGATACAAATAACAAATCTTTTGTAACATATAAAGATGTTGTTTTGAAAAAATTATAATTATATTAAAAAAATAATGCTTTATAAATGTGCAGTTTAAATTAATTGAAAAATAGAGCCAAAAAAAAAAGTAAGTCAAATATTTTAAATAAAATTAATATATGTTCAATCAACATTAAATGGATTAAACAACAAATTAACCTCAATTCAATTCAACTTAATGCAAAATAATTTTATTGATATAATGTACATCCAAGAAACACGTGAAATTAACAAATTAAATTTGGAAAAATGGGCCAAAATTTATAACTACTGGTGTACAGTTTAAACTAATCAGAACTATGATACACCAAAATTAAAACATGCCTAGGAAAGCACTACAATTACCATTTCAAAAAAAGTTAAGAATAATCTTAAAATAAAAAAGGAATCAATATAGAAAAATAGAATCCAAACTATAAATATTTTTAATGAAAATGAAAACTTTTTAATACATAATTGTTATTTTCATAATAAACTATATGAAAGACTTCAATTAATTGAAGACCTCCAAAAAAATGGAGCTACCAAAAATAATGTGATACTCTTAGGAGATTTTAACTTTATTGAAAATAAAATTGATACCAAAAACCAACATTTATTTAAACAAAAAATAAATTAGCCTTTAAAAAGCTAAAAAAAAAAATGCTCTTATTAATATATTTAGAGAAAATCACACTAGTAAAAAACTGTGTACATATATCAATAAAAAAGGAGCAATGTGTATCAATAGAAGTTATATTAATTCCTCTTTAAAAAAAAAGGTTGAAAAATTATATATTACCAAAACAAACTACTGGATTACCCAGTTGAAGAATTGAAAATATTCATTATAATATACAAGCATTATTAGAATTAGCTAATGAAAAAAATGAAACTTAGTAATAATGTCAATTGACTTTGAAAAAACATTTGATAAAATTTCTCACCAATTTATTTTTAAGAATTATGGAAAAATTAAGACTTGGAAAAACTATACTTGAATTTATTAAACTACTTTATAAAGATATTTTTTCAAAAATTGAAATTAATGGGGCATTAACCAAAAAAATCATAATCAAAAAAGGTATCAGACAAGGATGTCCTTTAAGTATGTTATTATTTGTAATTTGCACAGATGTTTTAACACGAAAAATTATTAAAAATGAGAAAATTAAAGACATAACCTTTCAAAAAGTAAATTTCAAAATCACCCAATATGCAGACGACACTAAATTTGTTTTTAAAAAAGTTAATGAAATTAAAATTATCTTCAATGAATTGAAACTGTTTGAAAAATTTTCTGAAACAAAAATTAATGCAGAAAAAAGTCAAATGCTAACAATATCTATACAACTGAAAAATAAAATTATTAATGAATACCTACTATTCAAAATACAAGATAATTTTAAAATGCTTGGAATAACACTTAAAACCTGAAAATAATGTTAAAAATTGGTTACATATAATACCAAAAATTAAATCAATTACTCAGCAACATCAAAACAGAAAAGTGACTATTTATGAAAAAAAACAAATTAAAAAGACTCTAATAATGCCATTAACCATCAATATAGCAAGAATTTATCCACCAACACCCAATATTATTAAAGAAATAAATAGTATAATATTTAACTATTTGTGGCTAAACTATCCATATGAGCAATTAGCAATAAAACAGACATGAAGGGACATGTGATTCACTGAGTAATAAATTAACAATAAAGTGCAAGATTGGTACAAGACTGTTTACTACCTTCTTTAACAACCATGTTGGGATTATATCAAGAGAACAAGTTTTATTATGCATGTTCAAAATAATGGCTTTTACAGATTCTTCAGAAACAAGTACAAAATCGGTCATTTCTATTGTAGGAGAAACACTATTATTCAAATCAGTGCACTTATTCTTAGTATTTTCAATGAGTTGCTGATATAATTTCTGGATTTTGCTTTTGAAAAATTGTGCAAAGTTCTCCGCTAAATTTTCATTGTTGTTGGTAGTGGGGTAACTAGGTTTCGCATCTTTCCCTAATAAATATTTAACAATTCCAAATATTTCTTTAGGATTACCAGCAGCATTGGTTAATTTTGTTTTGAAGTATGTGTCTCTGACATAAGCAATTATTTAGGCAGCAGATTTAAATTTTTCTTTTATTACAAGCTTTAACTCTTTAGTTTTCAAACACTTATGTTTTCATTCTGCTTGTCGTCGTTCTCGACATGCTTGCTGGCACTTTGAGTTCCACCATTTAGCAGCACCAGTTTTAACTCTCTTTGTTCTTAGGGGAGAATGTGTATTTAGCAAAGATTTCAGAACAGTGTCATACAAGACCAGGGCATGATCAAGGCTTTTAAATTTACTGTGATTGCATAAATCAGAGCTATTAATTGCTTGGACAAATGCATAAAGATCAAAGTTTGAGAAATCTCTAAAAGTTACTATATTTGTAAGAGTAGGTTTTTGAAGGCAGTAAACAAAAACATTAAAAGTAATGGGTTGAGGAATATGTTTGTAGCATTTTTATATTTTCTTTTATTATACAATGATTTTTTACTACTTGGCAAAATGTATACATGTATATTAATTTGATAGAGCTCTTTCTACTGTAAAAAAAACTGTGCTGATCATCTTTTTGAGTATTTTGAGATTTTATTATTTGTAAGGCTTACATATGGAATATCCAGGGGGTAAAAAGCAACATTTTCGACACCTGTTATTCTTTGCTTTTTATCAAGGCCAAAATGCTGCTGAAGCAGCCCGGGACATTTGCATGGTATATGGGGAAGGTGTCACAGGCAAATATATGGCAAGAAAATGGTTTGCAAAGTTCAAAAATGGCAATTTTGACATCAACAACATGCCCTGTAGTGGAAGACCTTCTGAATTTGACAAAGACCATCTCAAAGCACTTTTGAAAGAGGAAAGTCACCAAACAAGTCGTGAATTTGCTGAAAAATAAACTGCGATCAAAAAATGATTCTCAATCATCTTCATTCAATGGGATTTGCCAAAAAATTGGGAGTCTGGGTGCTTCATGAGCTTAGTGAAAAAAACAAAGAAAATCACCTTTAAATTGCTTCTCAACATCTCGCCTGCCATCAAGCAACACATGGTCACAAACAGCACTTTTTGTACCGAATTGTCATGGGAAATAAGAAATGGTGCCTACATATACATATGAAGCAAAGAAAGGAATAGGTGGCTCCTGGAGATACACTAAAGCCAAGAGTTAAGCCTATCCTCCATCCAAGGAAGACCATGATCTGCATTTGGTGGGACTGGGAGGGCATGGTGCACTGGGAAATGCTCGAAAGGAATGCCACGGTCAACAAGGAGTTCTACATAGCCCAGCTACATCACGTGAATGAGGCTATTCGATTGAAAAGACCCTATTCACAAGGCCAAACTATATTTCTTCATGGCAACGCCAGGCCTCATGTTGCACAAGTCATCAAAGCCATACTCCAAGAGCTCGAATGGGAGGTCCTTCAGCATCTGCCGTATTCTCCAGACCTTGCATCCATGGATTACAATTTTTTCCGCTCTTTGTCAAACCATATGAGGAGCATTACCTTCGACAATGAAGAGGACCTTAAAAACTGGCTCAACAAATTCTTTAATATCAGACCCAGGGATTTTTGGCAAAACAGCATCGACAAATTGGTCAAGAGGTGGGAGGAGGTCGTAAACAGCAACAGAGAATACATAATTTATTAATTTATAGCCATAACTTTTCATTTCTGTTTAAATAAAAATCATTGATGAAAACGCTACAAACATATTCCTCAACTTAATAATTAAGTAATGATCAGATGATGTCCCAGTATCTTCAATGATATCTATATTTGCAATGAAGTTATTATCATAGTCTTTAGTAAGTACAGCATCAAGTGTTACCAGCTATGTGAGTAGACACATTTACCGTATATACCAGCTAATAAGCCAATTTTATGGACCTAATTTTTTAACCTAATTTTCTGGGGTCGGCTTATTGGGCAAATATAGCTTTGGACCAAAAATACCAAAGGTAAAAAATTGGTCACAAAATGACACCTTCAATCTCACAATAGCATAATCTCACCACGCGTAATTTCACAGCTAGAGTTAAATAAAGACAGTAAATAAAAGAACAAGTTTAAAGCCAGCATCATAATGCATTCTTTTTTTTGCAGAAGCAGACATCTTTTCATGCACAAAAATTAACAAAGTAACTGTACCAAATTATTTAGTGACTGATTAAAACAAAGCACTTCGTCTGTTGCATGTGTACTATAAAGTGCGTTGGTGCGTAAAGAAGAAAAAAGTGCAAATAACATGATATTAGTTTAAAAGAACATGCATTGGTGTGTAAAAAGGAAAAAGCATGAATACAATGATATTAGTTTAAAAGAATGTGCATTGGTGCGTAAAAAGAAAAAAAGAGCAAATAGAATGATATTACTTTAAAAGAACATGCATTGGTGCGTAATGAATGTAACGCATAACTGAAAAAAAAATATTACAAAAAGAGAAAAAAGGTACGGTAGTTAATGCAATTTTTCAGCCTTGACTTATCGGGTGGTAATATGTAAAAACTCTCATTTTCTGAGCTAAAAATTGACCTTGGCTTATTTGCCAAGTCGGCTTATTAGCCGGTATATACAGTATATGTTGATAAAAATTGTGAGACAGACATAGCTGTTTGAATCGAAGGGTATTGACATCATTATCATTTTGCTAGTGAAAATTGAAATCACCACACACAATGGGACTACACATAAAAGACTTATTATTAACAGAAGGTAAGTCTCGAATTCAAAAAAAAAAATTATCAATTGATGATTTTGAGAGACCTGCATTACATGGCCGGTATAGGCAAGCTATGAGGAGTGTTTCTTCACTGCCAATATGTAGGACTGTTCGAATGATTTCAAATGAATTAAAACCAATTTTACAATGCCTTGATTGAATGCTTAAATTAGGCTTGTATAGTATGCCAACATCACCACCATGAGTAGCACATGGCACATGTAGCATCTGGTATCCCACTTCATTGATTTCCATAACAACTGGTTTATCTTCTCCAATTAGCCAAGTTTTAGATATGCAAGCTATATTTACTCCATGATCATGTAGCAGAGCTGTGACCTCAATAAGTTTGTTTCCAAGTGAATGAACATAAAAGCATCCTAATTTCAGTTCTCTTAGGTGGCCTACATTACTATGACATAGGGTAGCTGAACATTTTTTGAATCCATGCCTGCAGTGCAATTTATGGTAGCTTTAACTTCAGATTGAAATATTGGGCATTTGTTACTTGTGGTTGTGTGACCAACAGCATTTGAGCAAAAGATGAGATTAAAACTTTGAGCACAATTAGAACATTTAAAATTGTCATATTCTTTATTTGCCTTGTATGAACAGTTTTTTGAGAGGTGATTTTCTGAGCAGTATATACAAATTGTCTTGTTTTGATCTTGGCTAAATTGATAAGGGACAAAAAGACGATTTTTTTATATGGCTAAACAATTGATAAGTATAGCATTGGATCAAGTGTATACGATCAGAAACTTTACAAGACAATAAATCAATAAAGATTTTGTCAACATTATTTCTTAAATGTTGCCAGATAGATGGATCAACTTTTGCAACAGCAAAGCTCTCATTTCGTTGTTTTTCAAGACTAATAAATAGAATATCAAACTTCTTCATTTGATTCTCAACTAAATTTTGAATTGCCTCATTTTTTCTTAAAATAGTTTGTTTTAGTTGGAGTAATCCATTAGAATTGTTGGCATAAGAATCTGTTTCTAAGCCAGATATTTTTATTTTAAGTAAGAGAAGTTTTGAAGAATTGTCCTTACTCTCAACAGCAAATGCAGATTTAAGATTATTTGCTGCCATGTCACGACTCTTTTGATCTAGAAAAGACAAATAACCTTGGCCTTTTTTGGTTAATGCAGCTTTACTAACAGGAATATTTGGCAACTGTTTGGGCAGTTTCTTCTTGACAACATTAGTCCATGTGTCCCCATTGTATGAACTGCCAGCTTTGTCAGGTTTAATTAAAAGTGCATGCTTCACTAAAGGCCTTGCTATTATCAGACTTGATTTTTTCATCAAGGACTGCATGTACAACATCATTTGCAACTTCCTTTATTATGTTTTTTGAAGTCAATTTTACCAGTTGTATCTTAATCTCTGTGATTTCCTTAACTAGTAGATCACTTTCAACTTTAGATTTTTACTTACATGAAGGGCATTTGATCTCAAATCTTAAATGAAATTTGTAGAAAGTTACTAGGTCATCATTAGAAGCATAGGGAAAGGCACATTTTAAATGAAGCCATCTTGGACACAACTGACACCCATATGCTTTATATCCAAAACTTGTAATTTCTTCATCACAGATACACAGTGACTTTTGTAAGTCATTAATTATGTATTAGAATATATATATTAAATTAAATACTTAGATCAAATAAAACTTTACACTTAAACAACACCTTATTCAAAACTTTATTCAAATACAATTAAGACACATTAACCAAAAATTGTATGATAATTTTAAACCACATGCATTGTATGGGAATTCCAATTGGAACAAAACTTTTAACATATTCTTGAAATTGAAAAAATTTAATCGGAATTGGTCAAACATAACTCATAAAGAAATTTATTTGAAATTAATAAAACTTTCAAGTAAAAAAACTTAAATCATCAGTTTAAATAAAAAAGTTATTTCGTGGAATCAAATTATATGTAGTAATAAAAAATTCAAAAACAAGATTAACAATAAAGAACATGAAACAATATGTACGTACAACTGTTTATAATGCCTTTAAATAACAACAAGACAATATTTGTAAATTTTGTGGTAAATCAACTAATACAATTAAACATATATTAATTTCCTGTGAACCAATACAAAAAAGTTGGCAAATTTATGGAAAATTAACTGAAAGAATTAAAATATACAAATTAAATTGAATAAAGATAAGATTTTATATAACTTTTTTTATTGTAATTTCTCAATTAATTACAATAATTAAAGATTTAAAATTTTTAAAAATGAAATTGATTGAAAGAAAAAAAGAACTAGATGAACAGCAAATTTATAATTGGGACAACTTAAAATTTCAAAAATACTTACTAGAAATTATCAAAACAAAACGGATCTCGTTTACTATAGGCCGTGGTGACATTTTAGACGGTAGATTTCCTAAAGGGGATTTCCCTGTTTTTTCTCGCGACTTTCTTTTTTTCTTAAAAAACTTTTGCTCCCACCACGTCTTACCACTTCCGATCTGTTTCTTGTTTTTACGCTTTACCCGACTCTTTGAACTTGATTTAATCTTATTATACACTTTAAACATAATAAAACTGTTTATTATAACATTATCAGCTAGTTGCTCGGTGCAGAAAGAGTGTTTTTGCTGCTGTCGAAAAATCGGAAAATTGATTCTAATTAAGTTACTAATACAGTCAAAAATATAACAGAATAGTTTTTCAGCTCTTCAAAATTATTTTGTTGCTAGATACAAATTAAAGACTATTTAAAATTATTAATTTAAACAACTTTTCGAAAACTAGTTTTCATCTTTTGTGATTAACAGTTCTGTCTGCCATATTTAAGTTAATTATTACGTAATAAGTAAATCTAATTCTCTCTCCAAATTCAAAAATAGCAAGCAAAGGTATGGCAGGTAAAGGTAACAAAAACAAAAGCAATAAAGATGAATCAAGCGCTAGCCCTGGTCGCAATGAAAAAAGCAACTTTACTGAAGCTGATCGACAAAAATTATATAAAATTTACGATACGGTTGCAAGCCTGACCACGCAAGTTTCTAAACTGCAAAAAAGACTGAAGAAAAGTGACCAAAAAATTGAGGAACTGAAAACAGAAAATGAAAAACTCAAATAGGTCTTAAACATAAACACTCTTGAGATTGACAATTTGCAGCAATACTCCAGAAGAGCGAACATAAGAATTCATGGCATACTTGAACCTAAAGATAAGGATGACGATGAAAAAGTGGTTGTTGAGTTGGCTGAAAAGCTGGGTATCACCCTAGAAAGTTATGATATCCAGCGGGCCCACTGTTTGGGTAAAATGAGATCACCAAGGGCGAAACCGCGTCCTATAATTGCCAGGTTTGTCAAATATAAACATAAAAACGACATCTTCTTTTCAAAATCGAAACTAAAAGAATGCAATGACAAAAAATTTAAAAACGCGATTATTACTGAAGATTTGACGCCACTTCGCTCAAAACTTCTGAATTACGTGAAAAATGACTGCAAAGGAAAATTCGTTCTCTGCCACGTATACAATGGCAGAATTCGAATGAAGAAGTCTGCTCTTGAACAAGCTGTCCTAACTGATGGAAAGCAAAGATGAGGGTACTGGTAACTGGATAGTGATTTCGTCTCTAGAGGATCTATTTCGACTTGATATTAATGTGGACTTTGCCAAGCTGGACTACAAACCAATGCTTTTCAATGAGGTTAGTCATTATGATAGTGAAGGTTTAAGCAGCGAAAGCCTTGAATAGGTCTAGTTGTCTGCGGCTTGAAAAACGCAGTCTCAGTATGTATAATTGTATTGCAAAATCTTGATAAAATGGAGAACCAACCAATTTGTATTGTGTGCGAAAGCTTGGTTAACTGTAAATGACCACATAACTTGCACTGACTGCTCGCGTAGTTTGCACAAAAGTTGCTCGACTTCTAAAGTCGGTGATAATTCATTTACAAACAAAAAACTTGTCAGCAGCTGTTTGCTTTGTGAATCACGAGCGGTAGATGCAAGTTTTGACAAGCATTTGATTCAACAAGACCTGATAACTTTACTTTAGAAACTTGTGATGAAAATTCAAATTATTGCGACTGTTTTAACAATTGCGAGTATTATGATACTTCGTAGTTAAATAATGTGGTAAAACATAAAAAAGATGACTAATTCATCATGCATTTTAACATGCGAAGTTTACAAAAAAATATTGACAAGGTTATCGCTCTTTTGGCCAATCTTTCTGAAACGCCAGATATCATTGCAATATCAGAAACAAAAATTACTTATGGTCAACCGATAGTTAATGTTGACATTACTGGATATGATTTTATTCATTGTGATAGTATTACAAAAGCTGGTGGGGTTGGCTTTTACGTAAAACAAATTTTACTTTACAAACCAAAAACTAAAATAAATATTGAATTAAATTTTGTGGAAAATATGTGGATTGAAGTTAAAACTACCATAGGACTGATAGTGATAGGAGTAATTTATCGACATCCCACTACACTTGTTAATGACTATGAATTCTTTCCCACAAATTTATGTGATATTTTTGCTGAACTACGTGCCAGTAATACGGTTTTTTACACTGTCGGTGACTATAACATTGACTTAATGCAAATCAATGTCAATCAAAACTTTCGAAAGTATGTGAATAATATCTTGAGCACCTCAATCAAATGTGCCATTGATCTCCCGACTCGCGTAACAGATCTCTCAAGAAATTGCTCGACCACGTTTATGTGAACGATCCAAAACACTTATACACTAGTGGAGTACTCTTGTGCGATTTTAGCGACCATATGTCTACATTTGTTTGTATTTCTGCCAAAAAGTCTCGTGTTAAAAGCACAAAACAGTTTTTAATTTGAGACATGAAAAAATTTAAGTTAGAAGATTATTTAATGACGCTTGATAATAATTTAAATGTTGCCAACCTAGACAGCATTGATTCGGTTCATGATGCTTTTAACAAATTTAAAGAAGTGTTTAAAAACACGGTAAATAAATTTGCCCCTCTGAAAAAACCTTCAAGAGAAAAAAAGCTTAGTAAAAAACGATGGCTCTCACGTGAACTACTAAATTTGATCAAACAAAAAAACAAACTTTTTAAACAATTACACAAAAAATTTGATAAAGACATTTTCGAAAATAACAAAAAACAAAGAAATGCTTTAAATCGAAAAATCATGAGTGCTAAAGAAACGTACTACAAGGATTTGATTGTCGACAACACAAGTAACTTCAGTACGCTGTGGAAAATTATTAATGAGCTGGCCAATTTAAAGAAAACCAAAAATACATTTCCCAGTGAGATAGTCACCGACAATGATGTGATAGATGATCCTCAAAAAATTTGTGAAGCTTTCAATGTTCATTTTGCAACAACTGGGGAAAAATAGGGAAGAACATTAAATCGCATGAATCAACCCCTCCTCTATTACCCAATTCACCTAACTCGTTCTTTTTCTCTCCTGCTACTCTTGAAGAGATTTACTCACTTATTGGCAATATAAAAATAGAAAAGGCAGTTAGAGTAAACGACATAGATAATAAACTGTTAAAATTAAGTAATAGTCCCTCCATTCTTAAGCAGCATTTTCAACTCCTGTATCTAACAAGAAGAATTTCCTAATTCCTTGAAGATTGCAGAGGTAGTTCCTGTTTTCAAAAAAGGAGATTCTAATTTGCTCACAATTTATCGTCCGATTTCGATCCTTTCCCAAATGAGTAAAATTTTTGAAAAACTTATATACAATAGAATCAACGATTATCTAGAAAAATATCATTTAATTTCTGACAAAAAAATTTGGTTTTAGACAAAACTCTTCTATGTCTCATGCTATCAGCAATATTTATGAAAAACTAATACAAAATTCTGATAAAGGAATGAACACTTGCTGTATTTTTCTTGACCTCACCAAAGCCTTCGATACTGTGAATCACGATATTTTGCTGCACAAAATGAAAAATTTTTATGAATTTCGGGGATTGGCTTTTAAACTAATGCAAAGCTACTTGAGCAACAGAAAACAATATACAAAAATGAATAGCTTTATGTCCCGGTCAAAAATTGAATACAGTGTACCACAAGGCTCTTCCCTTAGGCCGCTACTTTTTCTTCTGCACATCAATGACCTTCCTTTGGCTAGTCTGTTTGACACCATTTTGTTTGCCGATGACACATTCTTAGCCCTGTCAGACCACAACCTATATAAACTTCAAAACAGAGTGAACATTGAACTGAATAAAATCAATCTCTGGATGAAAAAAACAAGCTTCAGCTGAACTATTCAAAAACTCATTATTTATTGTTTGACAAGCAACTCAATCGCTCATGTTCTACAAACTTTAATGTATCCTTAAATTCAATTAAAATAAAACGAATTAGATCGGCAAAATATTTAAGAATTTATTTTGACGAAAACCTGAATTGGTCTCGTCACATCCAACATCTATCGTTACAACTAGCTCGATATTCTGGATTGATGTAGGGGAGACCGGGGCAAATCGGGACATGGGGTAAGTTGGTCCAACCTATGCACTACTTATACTGTTGGTTGAAATAATCTGTAGCGCCAACAGTGGTTACGTCTTGCATTAGCAACAATACTAGTTATGCGATACGGTCGTTAGCAAGTACTTATTTAAGCTGATAAAAAAAATTTAATTTTTTGCAAAAAACGTTAATCTTAAAGAAACAGGTATGTTGCTTACTATTTCTGTATGTGTATGGTTTAATGTCTCAATGATTACAATGCTGAATATGATAGAATAATGAGGTAACTTAAAATCTATAGCTGGCCTAGATCTTGAAGTGATGTAAAGATATAACACTTAGTTTCAAAATGGTGCCTTTGGGGTAAGTTGGGACATCGTCATGGGGGCAAGTGGGACCACTGTCCCAACTTACCCCATTACACTTATAACTTAACTTCCAAGCGGTAAGCATTTGTAATGTCGGCTGTGTAATAAAGAAAAATATTCAATAACCTTGAGCTATTTACATGTAAGTTTATGTGATAATATAGCCTTTCAATCTAGCTAATCAGAAAGTTCACGTGTTCAAATCTTATTAAAAGCAAGAAATATAACCCACCGGTAAAAAGCTATTAATTATGATGTTATCTACAAGTAGAACCAAAACAAATAATAAAAATAATGCTCATTTTAAATTCCTTATATCGTCTTTTCTAGGTGGAAGAGTGATAGCCTATGGCTCAAAAATATACAAGGAAGACCAACAGAGGACAGACTCCAATAGATGTCCTGAAAAGGGCAGCAGGTGCCTTACGGCAAAGTGGTAAGCTGCGGCAGTCTGCTCGAGAGTTTAACGTGAGTAAAACCACACTGAAGCGCTTTGTCGATCAATATGGACCCTTCAAAACTGCCTTTGGTGTGGCAATGGATGGGTGGATGCGCTCTCACCCAGGTCGTATTGTTATAATATATGACGTACCATCTCTAGTTGCTGAAGCTCAGCTTTATTCACTTACTATATTCGGAATATTCAGAATGGCTTCCCTGTCTCGGGTATACATCCATAGAACAGAAATGTCTTCACAGATGAGGATTTTGCGCCAGCCGAAGTCACTAATTGCCCAGATATGGGGATTGTCAATTGTGCAAGTAACATACATGACCAACAAGATTCTAGAATCCAAAATATATCAGATTCGGATGAATTAAGTGAACAAGAGTCTAGTAATTCAACTGGCCAAAAATTTGCAAACTTCAAACAACCAAGTACCTCAAGTACAGGTTCGTATAACATTCCGCTGCGTGGACTTGGAAAAGCACTTTACAAAGAAACGTATGTCTCCCCTTCACAGATATTGCCTATCCCAAAAGCTGCTGCAAGAAAAAATACGCGAAAAGGCGGAAGAAAAAGAGCGTCATTAAGGGTGCTGACAAGCACCCCGTCAGAGATGAAATTGTAATTAATAAAACAAATCGTCAAACAAAAATTAAAAAAACAAAAAAGACAGGAAGTCCCTATTTTGTAAAGTTAGTTTTGATAGTGAAAGTGAAGTAGAATTAGTGCTATAAAGTAATACATGCACTGAAGAGAGTGATGACGAAGTTATTGAAGGCGATTTTGTGGTTGTAAAAGTGGAAGGAAAATCTCGAGAAGTACGATATATCGCCCAAGTGGATACTATTGACGGAGATGAGTTTGAAGGTACTTTTCTTAAAAAAGTGCCTCAAATTGTAGGACATGTGCCAGTGCTTATAATTAACAAAACTGACATCGCAGCATTTCAACGGAATGATGTGATTGCAAAGTTACCCGAACCAGTAAAGAACACTGGAAGCACCAGAAAATGTAATCAATTGGTGTTTCCTGTTGATATAACACATTGGTTGAGTTAGTTTTTTGCTGAAAATTGGTCACTGGGAAAAAGAGGTGTTGTTCTTGTTGTCCACAATGTACAGTTGCATGTATGTATAATAGTAGCCTACGGTTGAATGTACAGTTGACTGCTTTTAAATTCTTCTTTTTCTAATAAAATTGCCTTTAAGCGTGTGTGTGTGATAAGTGTTGTAGCTGTCCCAATTTGCCCCATAGCTCTTCCCGATTTACCCCATGCATGGGGTAAGTCGGGACGTTTGAGAGCATCATTTTAAACCCTGTTTTCGGCTGTTTCCCGATTTTGAAAACAAATGGTACTGCTCATGTTAATTTATTAGTTTTCAAAGTTTTCTATCCAAAGTTTCATTTTAAAATAGCTTATGTAGTTTCCGATTTATGGTCCAAAAACTGAAATTTGTCCCGACCTACCCCAGTCTCCCCTACAGAATTCAAACATTTTTAGATCGGAAAACTTTTTGTATGCTTTACTACTCGCTTATTTACAGTCGTATTCAATATGGAATAGTCACATGGGGTACAGCTAACCAAACACTAATGCATGAATTTAACGTCAAACTAAATAATATAGTTCGTACCATAACTTATAGTAGCAAATATTGTCCAGTAACCTCTTTATGTAAAACATTGAATTTTTTGAAATTAGATAACATTTATCAACTTGAACTAGCCAAATTCATGTATCAGCTTTATCATAAAAAATTTAAGACTGCACTCAATAACTGCTTCGTTGATATCACAAAAATTCACAGCCACAATACTAGAACAAAACACAACATAGTATACTTCAAATCTCGTGTTCAAGCGTCAGCAAGTAAAAAATCCCGGACGTACAGAGGAACTGAATTATGGGGAAAAATTAAACCTAAAATAAAAGAATCATTGTGGATATCATTAAAAAAAAAGATAAAACAAAAAGCAATTCAATAGTACATATCACATTAACCCTTTTTGATTCAGTTTCTGGAGATATAAATTTTATGCTGTTGTTTCATTGTGTATTAATTTTCTTGCCGTATACTTGTTAAACTGAATTTTGTCTGATTCATTCTTGCCGTCGCATTAGTTGAACTCATCAGTGTGAACTTACAACAATGTTAAGTTATTTACTATATTATTTTTTAAAGAGCTTCTTTGTGGTACAGAATTTTAATATCGCTTTAAACAAAGTCAATTTTATCGGAGCCATAAGCTTTTCGTGACGCTCTCATCAGTGGCAATCGCGTCAAAATTGGACGAACCAGAGAAAATCAAGGTAGTTATAGTCTCAACAGTTGGGAGAAAGGCGCTGCAGTCTCGGAAAGGAGAAAGGCACAGTTGTACAGTGTGGTGCAATACAGTGTAATCTCGGAAAGGAGAAATGCACTATGTGCAATTACCCAGGAGAAACACTGTTACTCGCAACTTAGGTTATTTGAAAAGTTTTAATGTGTAAACAAATTCCTTTTGTTTACATAAAACCGGATGTTTGGTTTTGATAAAAGTTGCCTCGAGTAGACACAGATGGAACGAGTTGCGTGCCACAGCAAGAATTTTAAAACGTTTGTCGTTATAGTTTGCAGCACATTGCTCGTTGTCAAGCAAGTGTTGTCCTATGGCAGAGTCACACTCTGAATTGTTACGTTTTAGTTTACAGGATCTGCCAGGTTGAGATCGTGTAGGGCGCTTCGCTTGCTGTTGTAGCCATTTAGGAACATGCTGCTTGATTCTATCTTGTAGTCGCTGTGATGTTCGTCCTACGTACCTACTGTCACAGTGGCACGAATATTCATAAACAACGGAACTTTTCAGCGTGGTAGGTAAAACATCTTTGCGGGCTACAGGCAACATGCGTTCCGATGTAAATACAACTCTGGTGGTAACGGAGCCATAGCAGCTTTCAACAGCCGTTTTGACGTTTTTATCAAGACCAATGGAAGCTTTCCCTATCCAAGGAACTCTCAAATATACGGGACACTTCTCAGGACCAAATCGTTTGGGCATAGAAAACTGAGCAATTTTTTTGGAAATGATGCAGTCAATAATGGATTCAGGATAACCATTGTCCAATAGAATGTTCTTGATATGCTTAATTTCTTCGTTTAGTTTAGATTTCGTGCATATCATTAGTGCTCGGTGTACCAAAGTTGATATAAGGTTTGTTTTTTGTTTAGTGGGACTGAAAGATTCCCAACGTAAGTACTGTCCAGTAAAGGTAGGTTTTCTATACACACTTGTTTCAAAACCGGTAGCTGTTTGTCACACTTCATTCATAATTTTAATCATAACGATGTAGTGTATCCCCGTTAAAAGCAGTTCGTAGTTTTATCATAAGAGAATAAATGCGGCTCTTTGAGCGCTGTCTGCGATATACGTCCAATTTGTTATATGGCTCGATACATGTATCTTTTTCTCTTTTTTTCTCTTTGTATTGACGTAATATGTTTTTTTGACTAACGTCATTGTACTGGAAAATTCGCGTATATTCCACTTGATTCGCGTAACGAACTCTCCAGAGGTTTCTGGCTGAATCTTGAATTTACGAGAAAGTTTACGTCACGTGATTTTGTTTTCTATATAAAGCCGATGCGTAGCGAGAAATTCATTATTATTATGATGATTATTATCGTTGTGAGGTAATTTGAAGCGACTCGAGGGGCGGCTCGAGCGAAGGTGATTTTGTTTGGCCACAGGAGGTGGACCGTTAGATTTTTGTGTCGGTGGACAATTGTTGAATTTATTTTGTGCCAGTGGTTGGCAGTTTTGTTCTACAGAGGTAGAATTATTTTGTGTTGATCGAATCAAGTTATAGCGTTGAGTTCGCTTTGCAGTGTGGCAAAGCGTGGAATAGAATTTCGTCGGTCGTGATTTTGTAATACATTTGTTGTTATTAGAGACAGTGGTCTCTGTCTGTTGTGAAGAAAAGTCTTCGACAAAATCAATCCGAGCTTTCGTTAATTCGACTGTATAAATCGTCAGGCTCATAGCAAAACTACTTCTTGAGCCGGAATAAAATAAAATTTAGACACAGCTTTGTTTCAGCGCAGGTATTCGGGTTACCTAGCTCAACTGGTCCTTTGGGATTCCCGAACAAAGTTTGTGACACTGTTCGTTCCACGTTAACGTCGAGAAACGGTAAACAATTATTTTTCTCTTTCTCAAAGGTAAATTTGAGAGAAGGATGGAGACAGTTTAGTTGTTTGAAAAAGTTATCCGACTCTTCTTCATTGCGAAACATAGCAAATGTATCGTCAACGTACCTAAAATATGTGAAGGTTTTGATTTTTGAGAAAAGAGTTTTTCTTCATAAAACCCAACAAAGATGTTAGCTAAGGCTGGGCCTAGTGGTGAACCCATTGCAACCCCATCAGTTTGCTTGTACATGATGTCGTTAAAGCTAAACTCTACTCCAGATGTGGCACTTTTCATCAGTTCAATGAAGGACAGCCTTCGAAATAAGTGGTTGTGCATCCGAATCATCGCAATATAAGGCATCTGCACAGATATTAATGGTCTCTTCAAGTGGGACGTTTGTAAAGAGGCTTGCGATGTCGAAGGAGCACATGAAAAGATTGTTAGCATCTTTAGAGTTTTGAATAGCATCAGCAAACGTAAATGAGTAACGAATACAATGGGTCGAGAACGCTTTAATACCGGTTCCAAGGGCTTGCTAACCACTTGCTGAGCTCATGATGGGATGAGCCTGTCATTGATAGTATCGGTCGTAACGGTACGTTTGTTTTGTGCGTTTTGGGTAAACCATACATTCTGGGTCTTTGTGATCCGGTGGAACGAATATTTTGGTAAAGACTTTTGGGTATTGAATCTTCTTTAAATAGTTCTAGTAAGCGTTTTTGAAGTTTTGATTCAATATAGCAGTGTTGTCGTTGCTTGAGGTTGGTCCAAGTTTTTCGAATTTTGATGGATCATCAAGTATTCCTAGCATTTTATCTATAAAGTCATTCTTGTTCAGAATGACTACTCCTGAACCCTTGTCCGGTTTGGTGATGACAATGTTTTCATTGGAATGCAAGCTGTTGAGTGCTCGAAAGCATTCTCCATAAAAAGCAAAATCCCGTGAGTCAATCTCTTCACCACAGTAGAGATGGGCAAGGTCTGTAAGTCTAGCCTTCAAAGAAAATTGATCATTTTCTGATGAAACTCTGTGATGGCCCAATTGCAATGAGGTTGCAATGGGTTCACCACTAGGCCCAGCCTTAGCTAACATCTTTGTTGGGTTTTATGAAGAAAAACTCTTTTCTCAAAAATCAAAACCTTCCACATATTTTAGGTACGTTGACGATACATTTGCTATGTTTCGCAATGAAGAAGAGTCGGATAACTTTTTCAAACAACTAAACTGTCTCCATCCTTCTCTCAAATTTACCTTTGAGAAAGAGGAAAAATAATTGTTTACCGTTTCTCGACGTTAACGTGGAACGAACAGCTACCGGTTTT
>CAVMFT010000251.1:0-77000 GCA_963680785.1 Diplosoma virens
AGAGAGAGACGGACGAATACGAGAACGACGAGAGAAGAGAGTTGAACGTTGGTTTGGGCGCAGAGCGGGGCGAAAAATTCTTTGATTATATTACGTTGATAAGTGTTATAATTGTTTTTTGCACGAGTGTTTGGAGATTGGTTCTACGCAGGTAGAATTGTTTGCATTGAACGAATTAAGTTATAGCGCTGATTTTCGCTTTGCAGTGGCAGAGCGCGGAAGAGAATTTTTGTCAGTCGCGAGTCGTAAATTGTATAATACATTCGTTTTGGTTAGAGACAGTGGTCTCTGTTTGTTTGCTGAGAAAAGTCTTTTGACGAATCAATCAGAATTTAGTCGATAACAACTGTATAAGAGCTTCATGCTCATAGCAAACTACTTCTTGAGCCGGAATAAAATAAAATTAGACACAGCTTTCTTTGCAGGTATTCGGGTTACCTTGCTCAACTGGTCCCTTAGGATTCCCAAACAAAGTCTGTGACAACAGGCAAGAGCATTGCGATGTATGATGCGATGAAAACCTTTTGCCTAGGGAGACTTTTGCTTTCACTTTAGTTTGGAATCCCAACCTTGAACCAAGCATAGCTGATACACCATTTGTGCATATCCTGCATAATTTATTCCACGGTAAACCTTCTGTATCAAAAAATGTAGAAATTTTTTCCATGACATCTTCACTTTTTGTAAAGTGCAAAATAAAAATTGGTTTTTGATATCATATTTGTGAATATATCGCACAAACACTATTAATTGTGAGCATAAAGCCACATCTGTACTTTCGTCAACTTGAAAGGCAAACAAAGAAGATGCTTTGATTTCTTCAATTACTTTGCTGTTTAACATCCAAAGACATTATTGAAATCCTTCTTCTAACGGTATCAGATAAAGATATTTGCTCAATTTTTTTGTAGCTGATTCTCCTAATATCAATTTCACCATAGTCACAGCGCAAGGTTTCACCAAAGTTTCTCCGATAGAATTAGGCTTAGTTTGTTTAGCGATTGCTAACGCAGCGTCATAAGATGCCTCAACAAGGGCTTTGTTTGGCTGCTGGAAATATTCTTTGGAATCAAGTTTCTGCCGTTTTAAAGTCAATTCTTTGCCTTCGAATAAGCTGAGGTTCTTCTCTACGCGTTCTGGGTGTTTCGTATTGAGATGACGTTTTGGTTCGCTAGGTTTCATTGCTTCGACACTTAAAACAGCATTGCACAACACGCATTGAGGCTTAGTCATGCCATTCTCGCTAATTGAAGTGAAGCCAAATTTAATATATTCGTTATTATATTTTCGCTGTTTAGCCATTTACCGTTAATAGAAAGGATTTGGTACTGTATTAATACACTTAGGGTCCTAAATAAGCAAATAAATAGCCAACCTCGAAGCTTAAAGCTATAACTAACACGGTAACATCAATTCTAACTAGAAGCAGCTAAATAACTTCAAAGGCTAATTTTTTTAGCTAGGCGCATTTATTAGAAACACAAAAGATAGGCTGCTAACCAGTTTTTGTGTAGAAATACGGTAATTTTGTAAGCTTCTAAGCAGTTTTTAACTGTATGTATCTGATTGAAACACGTATCTAGATTTTATCATGTTTACAAGTACCCTTATTTTTGGAACGCTTTAAAGAGCTCTGCAGGTTGCCTTTGATAAGCGAACTTCAAGCAACCCTAAATTAAACCTTTTCGGAGAAAAAGAAAGTGTTAGCCGCCCGTCGCGTTTTTTCCTTGTGCTTTGTCGAGGACTGATTAGCAGCACGGTGCTTTGAAAGAGGATAGTTCCAGTGAAAACGAATGAGTTTTGCAAAAGTAGAGAAAGAGAACATATGCGCGTGGAAGGCTATTCGATAAACTTGATTTTGTAAATTAAAAGGCTGTGAGTTCGTGTGAAACAAAACCTAAATAGTTCAGAACAATCTGAGTCTATATCTCAAAAACTGAATGCTGTTGCGGACCCCTTGAAAATTCTTCACGGACCCCAGTTTAAGAACCGTTGATCTAACCCCTCACATTATATTTTGTTCATCAAAACTTATTTACAGTAGCTACACAACCTGGTAACGGCATTTTGACCCGCTCTCAAAAACCTGTATTATTAAATCATACAGTAAATGTTGTATGAGAGAGATTTCAAGTTGATCGAAGCTTACTTTAAATCAGAGCTTCTCAACCATTTCAACATTGCGCCCCATTTTGTGGCTCATTTTTTACTGAGAATTTATTATACGACCCATAATAAGATATGGTGGCAAAAAAACAAAAAGAACACAAGAAATTTACTTTTTATGCAGAACTTGAGCTTGCTTGTTTGGAGATCAAGTCGAGGTTTGATAGGAAACAAACTTACACACAAACTAACATTCAGATTATCAGTTTTAAGATTGTCTTGTTTATATTTGAAGAATTATGAGGATTTAGAATTAATTTTAAACAAGCCGCTTAAAGATGAGAAGCACCAGACTCGAGTTTCCGCTCTCGTTAGAGTTTGTCAGTGATGCTTATCTCACTGCGAATCAAAGCGGGGACCTGTAGTCTTCCACGCAGGTTACCATTCCACTAGACCACAGCACCCGGACGATAGATGGACTCAAGCAGCTATAAGTTATAAGTATTCCCGGCTTTACAGAACAAGGAATACATAGAATCCACTATGTTGTAATTCCAAGGATGCTTAACGCTTGTCAGCTCTAAGAGAGTAAGCCCGATGCTTAAAAGCCCGTTTCCACTATGAGCGTGGAAAAGAGCATTCTTTGTTTGTTTTATTGATTTTTTTTGCGCTCGCTTCAATCGAAAATGAATAAAACAAACAAAGCATGCTCTTTTCCACGCTCGTAGTGGAAACGGGCCTTAACGCTTGTCGGGTAAGTCCCGGTCATGAGGTACGGCCTTGGAATTACAACATAGTGGATTCTATGTATTCCTTGTTCAGTAAAGCCGGGAATACTTATAACTTATAGCTGCTTTGAGTCCATCTGTCTTCCGGGTTCTGTGGTCTAGTGGTATAGTAACCTGCGTGGAAGACTACAGGTCCCCGCTTTGATTCGCAGTGAGATAAGCATCACTGACGAGCTCTAACAAAAGCGAAACTCGAGTCTGGTGCTTCTCATCTTTAAGCGGCTTGTTTAAGATTGTCTTGTTCATTGTAATTCTTGTTGAGAAACCCGATTCACACATATTACGTATTATCACCAAAATATTTTCTTGTATGATGAATATATGAAATTTGAAATTAGACAAGTTAGTTTCGAGTATATTCTGTGTTATTAAAATAATCATGAGCTTACGCTGTGAGATTTAAAATTAAAAAAAAATGACTGCAGTTGAAGTTAACGTTGCTAACCCAATGAGGACTTGAGTTAGAGCAAAACGTTCGTTTTTTATTGTATTGCACAGTATATCAAGGCTTCAAAATTCCAGGCCCGCAACAAAATATTAAAATTAGTTGTTCAACTTATCTCAGCAACTTTGCTGAACTTCTAGGTACAGTTATTTCAAAGTTTTTTGAACAAAGCGAAAATCGTAAACACACTGATAAAAATTGAAAATAGCAGCCATAATGGATTCAGCATTTATGGACTATAATGGATTCAGCATTTTCAGCATTTATTAAATAAACATTAAAAATTATTATTTAAAAAAAAAACGAACGTTTTCGGATTACTTCAGCCCTCATCAGGTTTCTACAATTAGTAATATTAATTAACTTTAAATTTACACACACACATAAAAAATAAATTAAAAATTAACAACAGCAAAAAACAATGTATATTTTTTAAAAAAGGCTGTACTTTTGACTAACAGGCTAAATTTTAAATCAAAACGAGAGAAACTAAATTGATACAAATTAAATTTCAGATTATGATGTCATTGAAGAAAAAAAAAAAAAAAAAAATATTACAATCAAAATATGAAGAGCTTATTTCCAAAACCCCGTAGGCGCCATGTCAAGAAAAAATGAGTTATGCACGCATTGAGTAGTATTCCGACATAATATGACATAAACTGTTCCGACATAATATATCATTGGGTAGTATCATTCATCATAAAAATTTTTTTGGAAACAAAGCATTGGCTGGTAGATGTATATGTCGGAATACTACCCAATGCCGTGCATAACTCATTTTTTTTTAACATGGCGCCTACGGGGTTTTGGAAATAAGCTCTTCATATATTCAATAAATATGAAGCTCCGTTTGCGAACATTTGTCTATTTAATTTTGGATTTAACTTTTTTATGAGTAGAGCTTCGTGAATCTTAGAACAAAATTCTGATTTGCATTTACGTATTATTACAAAATTGTTTTCATCAGACCGATTATTAGAACACTTTTTACACGACAAAATATGATCTTTAACTGCACTATCCTGTAGACTTTTGAAATTCAGATGCTCCCGAACTCTAGTGATCAAATGTCTGGACGACACACCGATGTATGTCTTGTTCGTATCGCACGAACACGAGAATTTATAGACAACATTTGAAGAAAGAGCCACAGGAGTTTTGGATTTTAACTGAAAATAATTGACTACTTTAAAAGTTTTATAGATTGGAGATATTTTTAAGTTGTACTTGTTTTTTATTAATGCAGAAAGACGATTTGCAAAGTGATGTGATTCCTTACCCAAATACGGAATACAAAAACTATTTTCAAAGCTAATGTTTTGAGAAAATTTGTTAGAAGATTGAAAGCTCGCAAGAATTTTATCAAAAAACGATGAAGGATAACCATTATTCAAAAACATCTTTTTTAACATACTAACTTCTTTATCAAACAAAAAATCGGAGGAACAAATACGCTTGGCTCGATTTAAAAAACATAGAATTAATCCAGACTTCCATTTAGTGGGACACAGCGCGTTAAAATTCAAAATTAAATTGGTGTTTGTAGGTTTTCTGTATACCCAAGTATCAATCCCTGTTTCATTAAGCCTAATTTCAACGTCAAGAAATGGTATGGTGTCAAAAGGGAGCTCCACTGTGAATTTAATATTATTATGTTGAGAATTAAGCAAATCGAGAAATTTAGTGCAGTGATCCGAATTATCAAATGCAGCAAATATGTCATCAACGTATCTAGAATACAATTTTGGATGAAAGTCTAATTGTTTCCCTAATAGTTTCAATTGTTGTCTGGTTGAAAAAAACAACCTCTTTGCCGAAACTTTACACTGATAAAAATCTACGCTCGAAGTTAACAAACAGCTTTTAGATAAATAAAAACTCAACTACAGTATGATCTTTATTCTATAGAAAGAAGAGAAGTCTTTGGTAGTAAAATCTATTCTTGAACCTAACCAGGCTATAGCAGTTGCATGCTCAACGATAGAGATATACATTTAAAAAAGGACGAAGAAATCTACTTATTTTTTGAATCTTTACTAATTCTATGTTTAAGCTTGGATTAGCAAACATAGCAAAATATTCGGTATAGTCATAATTGACAACATTCGTTCTGTTATTTACATTATGGTCAGCAGGTAAGTAGTCCTCTTTGTAATAAAGGGCGCCCGAAAAATTTTTAGCTAGAGAAAAACAATTAAAAAGAAACCTCAGCAAACGTAAAATTTATCGTAATGGAAAAAATGTTTATTAGAAAATTGTTAAGACAAAAACTTCTTCATTCGTAAAATTTAGCCGCAGTGTTTTATTCACTTGGCTCGCGAATATTTTTGATAACCGAAATGGTTTTGGCTTAAAACAAATTAAACGTCGCTGTCGTAAGTGAAATTTTTTTATTGGTTTTCAATTTGCATTAAAGAAAATTTTCAATTTGTTACTCAAGTAAAGAATTCTTTATATTGTGAGAAGTTTTCTGGCAAAAATTCTATCAAATGCGCTAAAATTAGCGTTTTTTGGGGGTGCTTTTCAACAAAAAAAGTGATTTTTTATCATGTTTTCCTCTATATTAAATTTGTCACTGATATTTGCTACGTGGCTCTTTAGAAAAAAACATTTTGTGACTTCTGGTCTAAATCGAAATTTATAAATTTGTTTGATTTAATTTTGATCGAGATTATATGACCATAGAGACGAATTTAACTCAATGCTTCTGTTGGGCGAATTTCAAAGGACCTTCTCCCCGGTCTACTGTGTTTTAAAAAAATTACTGATAATAGGACAATTGTTTCTCCCGCTTCGGGTTCTGGCACCCCCAATCGTAACACTGCTTTTTCATGGTCGAGTGTTTAAGGGCGCTGGGATTGTGATCAACATGGTCTCGGTTCAAACTTTATGGTTTTTAATTATCTTTTTGGGTCTTCAGCTAAATTTGAGCAAAAAAATTTAATTTTTAGTAATTATTAGTAATTTATATTTAGTGATTTAGTTATAAATTTAGTAATAAATTCATTAATAAATTTAGTAATTTATATTAAGCAAAAAAATTAAATTTTAGTTTTAAGTTATTAAACAAACTTTAAATTAAACAAAAAGTTTTGTGTATGCAAATGCTCAGAAAAGTAAAGACCTAAAAAGGGCTTAATTTTTTGTTTCTAGGAAAACTTTTTGCATGTTTTTAAATGGGGGTTCACTTACTTATATTTTAATCAAAATTAAGCAAAAAAGATTCATGTGTTAAGAAAGAGTGGGAATTCCTGATTTACCTTGAAGAAAATCATTATTAATTGTTTCATGCTTTAGCTGTCTTAGGGATTCTATGATAAATTTAATAATCTTGCATTTTTTTGCGGACCAACAAGTGTGGGGAAATAGTAAATTAAGCAAATGAAGCAGTCGTCATTGGCCACCTGCTTTTATATTGTCTTTTCTTTCATTTCGCAACACCTGACAATATTCAAAATAGTTTCTCACAAACTTTCAAAGGTCGGGGCTTTTTGGCACTTATTATCTTTTTATATCATTTTACATTTATCTCCCTGACTTGCAGGAAAGCGATGGAGGCGCTATAAATAGAGCAACCAATTACCCCGACCTGTTTCCGGAGATGTCAAAATTTTTTTATTTTGGTTATTTAGTTTTTATAAAGGTATGACCAAAATTTAAAACTGCATGCTAAGACCGCCAAGTAGGGGAAAGTGCCGCAGGCTTTTTTAAAGACACAACAGAATAGCGCGGGTAGGTTTTGAATTGAGACCATGTCGATTACAATCACCTAGCCTCTAACCACTGGGTCACGCTGCCAAAATAAAATTTATATAGACCCCGATATATAGAAAATGGGCACTATAAAAGAAATAGGATTTATATGGAGCTCTTAGCAGGGATCTATACTCCATGCGTGTGAGATGTGGGGTGCACACCCTGTACTTTTCCCCAGCAAAGTCTAAAGATACTTTCTTAAATTTCAGGTCAATTTTTATCAACGCAAAATGTATTTTATCTTACACTAAAAGAAAAATTTATGACGTAACAATAAACTTTTATTGAAATTTTGAACGGTTTTCTCTTTCTTAAAATAACGAATAACGAATATATTTATTTTGCCAAACACACAAACATAAATTTTAAGATATAGACATACGGTAATGTTAAAAGAAAATTGAAATATGTGTGAAGGCAGGGGGCACTGAAGAACATACGTTATCAAGTCAAGTGCCCCCAAAGTCAATTTCAATTTAATGAAAAGAAATTAATGAAATGAAATTAATTAAAAGAAAAAAGTCAATTTCAATTTAATGTTTGTTGTGTTTGTGCTTCTAAAGCAGTGGTTCTCAAGCGGGGTGGCATTTCTCCCCAGAGAGAAATTTCATGATTTTAGAGAAAGAATTTGTGCATTTAATGCTTTTGCGTTACATCAACTAAATTCGGTTTAACCTTATACGGCATAAATTAGTGTTTTGCAAGATGAAAATTATTTTGGAAACTACGTGGCGTTTATATGACTTAGATAAGATAGTTTAAAAAAAATTAATAATCGTATAAATACGTATTAACCACTTTACCGGAAGTGAACTAATTAGTTCAGTTGAAATTACAAGCTTGCAATCGGTGACATTTCTGATACCTCTCAATACAAAAAAAGATTATTGAAAACAATCAAAAAAAGGTAATATTTACGATTTTAATTAATTCTATTATTGTAATAGCTTATATAATTTGACATAGTACAATATAAGTTCTTCTGGCATAAGAACTTTTACCAAAATGCATAAAAAAGTAATATATCCGTGTACGAGCAAAGTACAGTCATTTGCAAAATTACCGGACCACCTCAAAAATATGTCGATTTGGCAACTTAAGCTAATTATTGCATCATCCACAATGACAAAGCACATGTACACATCCCAGAATTGTCAGTTTTCTAAGTGCAGTAAGTTTATTTCACATTCACTCACAGTTTATCAATTTATTTTATTGTTTTCCCATATTTTTTTGGTAAAAAATGGCCAAAAATTCATATCACAGTGAAGTAGAATATGCTCAAATTATTGCTTTTCACAAAAATGAATTATCACAGTGCTAAATATCTAAACAGCTAAGCATTACTAAGTCATCTATTCAAAGACTCTAAATTTAAAATCAAAATTTAAAATCACTAAATTTAAAAATGAAGGAATTTATGGCAATCGAAAGAAAAGTGGTAGACCCAGAAAAAGAACCTCTCGAGATGATACCTCTATGAAGCATGCTGTAGCTCAGTCCCCAAAAAGCTTATGTAAAAAAATCAGATCCCATTTGCTTCTTAATGGTACTAATGTTAGTATTAGTACAATTTCACATCAACTAAGCAAGGAATTTGGCCTGAAATCTTATAAACCTGCAAAAAACCATAACTCACTTCCCAAATAAAAAAGAAGAGATTGGAGTTTGCCAAGAAATATATCAATTGGAGCGTTGAAGACAGGAAAAAAGTGCTTTTCTCAGAAAAATCCACCTTTCAACAATTCACAGTAAGGAAAAATCATGTCCGCTGACCCGTGGAAGAAAGATTTAATGAAAAATACACCATCTCCACTATAAAACATCCCACAATACAATTGATATAGGGCATAATGAGTGCTTATGGTAAGGCTGGTATTTATTTCTTGAAGCCCAATACCACCATGGATAATGCTAAATATGCTGAATAGCAAAAGCATAAGCTACTGACACATATGGCAATCCATCAGTCACTCGTTTTTATGCATGACGTTGCACCTTATCATCGGTCAAAAATTGTCACGCAGTTTTTAATAGAAAATCACATCAAGATCCTAGATTGGCCTGGAAATAGCCCCAATTAAACCCAATTAAAAATTTATGGTCTAAAGTGAAGTATTTAATGTCACAAAAGCAGCCAGATCTTCCTCAGAGTTAGTTAAAGTTATTAAAGAAATGTGGGTGAAAGAAATTTCTGAAGAATATTGTGAATCCCTCATAGTATGCCTAATCGATTACAAGCTGCTATTGATGCTCGTGGAGGACACATAAAGTATTAAAAATGTATGCATTTATACACATGTTTCCTTCCTTTTCTTACGATATGATAGCAATTTACTTTTGTTTACTTCACCAAAATAATTTTTTTGTAGGAAAAGCTATTCATTTTAGAGTGGTCCAATACTTTTGCAAATGACTGTAAATGATAAACTCACTAGAAATAGTTAAAAGATATATCTATTAAATTACAAGCGGACAGCAATATCTTGGTATCTTCGGAAGCAGGTCGGGATAATTGCTTACCCTTTCTATTAGCGCCTCCGTTTTCAAGTCCTGGTTGCGTGACTTCCTTTCTTCCTGTTTGCACCGACTCAAAATTCCCAAGATCTGGTGAAGAGCGCTTGTGGTCGCGATCCCAAAACCAGGAAAGCCCGTGGGGGACCCAAAAAGTTATCGACCTATATCTCTGCTCTGTGTCTCTTACAAGATCCTCGAGAGGCTTATCTACGCCCGCGTTGAACCATTAATCGATCCACTCCTCCCTAAAGAGCAGGCTGAGTTCCGACGCGGGAAGTCAACCGTAGATCAAGTTGTTCTGCTAACCCAAAACATTGAGGATTCTTTCGAGGCTAAAAAGAAGGCCGGTGCCGTATTTGTCGATCTGACAGCTGCTTATGACACTTTCTGGCACCTTGGCCTTACCTGCAAGCTGCTGAAACTACTTCCGGATAAGCACATGGTCAGAATGATTATGGAGCTTGTTCGAAATCGAAGTTTCACCCTTACTACTGGTGACAGCAAGCAAAGCTGGCTACGCCGTCTTAAAACGGCGTTCCTCAGAGATCGGTCTTGGCTCCCCTCCTATTTAACATCTATACGTACGATCTTCCTTCCATGATTTCCAGAAAGTTTGCTTATGCTAATGATTTAGCATTGTTGCACTCTTCTGGAAACTGGAGGACTTGGAGGATACTTTAAGCCAAGACATGTCTACACTTTCAGCGTATCTCCAGACTTGGAGGTTGAAGCTCAGTCATACTAAGACGGTGACGGCAGCCTTTCACTTAAATAACCGAGAGGCCAAACGTGAGCTAAAGGTCTACAACAACGGTAGACTTTTACCGTTCTGTCCAACCCCTACTTACCTTGGGGTAAAACTGGACAGATCGCTAACGTTTCGTCATCATTTAGTGGCATTGCGCAAAAAGCTATCATCGCGCGTCACACTGTTGAGGCGACTTGTGGGCTCTGAATGAGGTGCTTGTGCTAAAACACTACGCATAGCTACCTTATCTCTAGTCTACTCAGCAGCTGAGTACTGTGTGCCAGTCTGGTGTCACAGTACTCACACTCGCCTCATCGACAGTGTCTTGAACGACGCCTTGCGAATAGTTACTGGAGGTTGCAATTTTACTTTACATTTTGCAATTTTTGCAATTTAAATTCGCAAGCCTTGCGAATAGTTGCGAATAGTTACTGCGTCTCACTCCAACGGACCACCTACCTGTACTCTCAGGCATCCAGCCAGCTGAGCTTCGCCGAATGGGAGCAACACTCTCCTTGGCTCATCGTGGATCTCTGGACCCTGATCATGTCTTGTAAGTGGGTCCTCAGATACTCGCCAAGTGAGACTAAGTTCCAGACGCCCGTTTGTGTCAGCTGCGCGGAATCTTTTGGACAATCTTGCCAGACTTGGCATCCGCGCTTCTGAATGGACAAATCACAAATGGAAAACGGAGTACTGTGAAAATGCTTCCAGGCTCCGTGCTTTTGTGCCCGGGACCAGTGTCAGGCCTGTTGGGATGGGCTTACCCCGAGCAGCTTGGGTTAAGCTCAACCGCCTGCGGACTGGTGTTGGGCGATTCCATTCGTCCATGCACAAATGGGGTCTCGTTCCTTCACCGAATTGCGAGTGTGGCGCCTCAGAGCAAAACGCAGACCATGTTTTAACAGCGTGCCCTATACATCGGGCACCACATGGAGCACGAGGTCTGACAGTTTTGGATGACGAAAGTCTATGCTGGCTTAATAACACCACTGCCAGCATCCGATTCAGGCAGTTCAGCGGTCTGGGGTAGTAAAAGGATAAACCCTCGGCTCCAGTCCTGCTTGTGTCTGACCTGGAGTGGATACCCTTCAAATGACGACGACGACAAAGCGCCTCCGTTGCTTTCCTGCAAGTCAGGAGAATAAATATAAGGACAAAAAAATATCAGGGCTGCTCAAATTCTTTGTTCTGCGACCCCATTTTAAAAAATAAATTTTTGTGCAAACCCATCATGTGTAGGCTAATTTTCGTTAATTTTTTCCTATGGAAAACCACGCGTGTGCATGAAAAAACATGTAATAACGAGAAACGGAAATAGTAACCTAAAGGCAATTAACAAAATTACAAAAACAGATTTTATCTTATAAACATTATTATGTACATTTAATAGGATGCAAAAATTACTCTAGGGAAAGTCGGGTATTATGGACTCCTTAAGCGAAAATCTCCGTAAATTTTTTTTGATTTTTCGAACACAAAATTATTTTGATTCAATGTCCTCAGACTATACTTTCTTACATGCAAATACCAGCTCGTAAATTGTTTTATGTAAGCTGTGATGGCCCTTCAAAATTTTTAGATAAAAGGCTCCATATTAGAAGCTGTGCATGTAATGTAGACCCCTACCGAAAATGACGTATTTAAAAATATTTTAGAAACTTTAAAATTTTATGGTACTTTTTTATAATGTAAAAATTTATTCATTAAGAACAAAACCAAGTAATGTAAAATCGAGCAACGAAAAAAGTGACCCTAAAATACAAAATTTGATTTATTGGCATCAATCTAGTTAAAAAATAAGATGAAATGAACAAAAATATCATTTTCGGAAAATGCAAAAAAATAAAGAAAAAATTTAAGTTTGCTAAAACCTTTTTTTGATTACTTTTTTATGTAGTTTTCAATAATGTAAATTGTTTTTTCTAAAATTTTTTCATATTCGAGAAATCAGAAGGGGTCCATATTATCTCGGGGTCCGTATTACCCGACTTTCCCTTATATTTTTTCACAGCTACCTTATCAAAACAAATAAATAATTTAATTTTTATACATTCATCTATAACAATCAATCTTGGTCTTAGACTTAGTAGGTAATTTTTTACTTTTGTTTTTCTCTTGATTACGCCACACGTCTCGCCTTCTGATCACACCACCTTACTACTTTATGACGTAACAATGGTGTAACGACATTTGACCTTTTCTAGTTTTTGATCGTCGTATTATTGTAAAAAAAGCAATTTCAAAAGCACAAAAAGCCAGTTTGTTTTGCGACGGCAAAAATTTTTTTACGCGACCCCAAATGGGGTGGCAATCCACAATTTGAGAAGCCCTGATCTATATCACTCATTACTGGAAAATAACCGAATACAAAATATTTTACTTATAGTGCTAAGCACACGATAGGTCGCAAAATGGCATTATACAAAAATATCAGTTAATATCAGCTTTTATTTCATTATTACGATGAAATAATAACTGAACGAATTTGTACACAATAAATGAGCAACACTTTAAATTCAAGTGAACTAATTAGTTTAGTATATATTTTGGCATATAAAATAAACATTAAAATTGCCTGAAATGTTGCTATCGACGTAGCCATCTATATAGACAAAACTCTTTGATAAAAGAGGGAGTAGCCTTGAAAAAGGCTGTTTAGGAAAACTCTAACGTTTTCGTGTAGCTCCCGAAAAACGTTCTCTTGAGCTACACGAAAACGTTAGAGTTTTCCTAAACAGCCTTTTTCAAGGCTATTCCCTCTTTCATCAAAGAGTTTTGTCTATATAGAAGGCTACGTCTATAGCGAAATTTCTACTGAATTTTTGGACGCTTGCAAAACTCATCATGTTGTTCCCTCATTTATTGGTCATTGCATCAAAGCAGCGAAGGTTCAGCAAAATTCTACAATGGAACGTGGTTTTCTACAAGATGAAATATGTAAGAATTTAACTAAAATACAACGTCTACGTCCTATTTATACTCGATGTTGGAAAAAGGTGCATAGTTTTCTCTCTTTCTTTGATTGGCTTCGATTCTGTAGGTATTTGGCTCAGGTTGAATTAGTAAACAAAAACAAATTCGTGTAAAGCACTTTAATTCCGTCAATTGGCTTCGAAAACAACGTTTTGGCATTTCTGTGTCACTCTTGGATGAAAATATTATCAATTTGTCTGACTATAATCTTTCCGAAACTGAAAGATATGTTTCAGCTCACGGTTTAGAATTCTGTCTCCCACCGTCTAATATTAAGTGAGAAGAAGTTTTTGCTGAATTTGAAATTTCACTATTTCAATTGTTACATCATAAACCAAAAACCAACGATGAATTAATTTTACTAAAAACCAAGCTCAATGAGGTAGCGCATTCATTTTGTGGTTCACCGATTGACACTTCTAAATTTTCTGTGGATAATATCCGTCTTCATGCAATTAAATCACTCATGTCTAACAAAGCAATCCTAATTACTAAACCCGACAAAGGCTCCGAAGTTGTGATTCTTAATAAATCTGACTACATGAATAAAATAGAGTGCATTTTATCTGACATAAGTAAATTTAAACTTCTTGGCCCTGTTAGTGAATTCGACAAAACCGGAAAAAATCAAGCAAAGCTCCAAAATAACTTTCTAAAACTCGTTAAAGCTGATGAATTACCTCAAAATGTTTACCAAGTCATCAGACCCACTGGGTTACAAAGGCCTAGAATGTATGGACTACCCAAAATTCATAAACAAAATGCTCCTTGTCGCCCCATTCTTTTCATGATCGGTTCTGCTCAACACGAATTGGCTAAATTTTTTTCTGCTCTACTTCAGCCTGTTTTAAATCGTTACTCAATCAATTGCATTCAAGATTCTTTCACCTTCGCTGAAAGAATACAAAAACTCAGCGTCAATCCTGATAAATGTTTTCTTAGCTCATATGATATTTGTAGTTTATTTACCAATGTTCCTTTAGCTGAAATGATCGAAATTTGCAGTCAAGCTCTCTACAATGTTGATCTTCCTTAGCCAATCATTTCAAAACACTGATTTAATGAAACTTGCAATATCTTCCGTTGAATTTAGTTTTAATAATTATATATACAGGCAAATTGACGGAGTCGCTATGGGCAGTCCGCTTGGTCCGGCCTTGGCAAATATTTTTGTTGGATTTTACGAATCTAAACTTTTCGACAAAATTTTCAAACCTCAAATCTATTACCGTTACGTCGACGACATTTGCTCTCTTCCAAGATGAAGTGGATTCTGAAACATTTTTAATTAATATGAATTCTTTGCATACCTCGCTCAAATTTACAAGTGAAAAAGAAGTTAACCAATCACTACCGTTTTCAGATGTATTGATTACCAAATCAACCAATAATTTTACTACATCTGTTTACAGGAAAGCCACATTTACTGGTGAATATATTAGATGGAACTCGTTTGGTCCAAAGACACGCAAAACTAACCTGATCGCAACTTTAACACACTGTGCATTCAAAATCTGCTCAAAATCTTCCCTCCAACAAGAACTGGACACTATTACATCTTTATTTCTTGAAAATGGTTGGCAGGAATCGGTAATTAATGCAAGAATTTCAAAGAAAATCCTGCAGTTTCAAAAACATCCGATAAAAGGTCCTCAACGATGCCCTGTTTACTTAAAGTTACCGTGGATTAGTGGCCCAGATGGTAGGTGCTTTCTCGCAGCCTGGGTCGTGAGTAAGTCTGTTCAGGGCTGTTTAAATGACAGACCGAAACCAAACCTACCAAAACGAAAGGGTAACCTACCAATCTACCCATTCCGATGTTCAGTGTGGGTCTGCTAGTCGGCAAACGTCTTTTTCAGGACGGGGCAATGCTAGGATAAAATTTACCTTTTCATGGCATATTGCCAACAAGTTTCGAAGACCCACTACTCTTCAGCTGAACATCGAAGGCCTCACTGCAAGCAAGATGAACGTTCTTCATCACCTCGCTATGCAGTCTGAGGCACTCGTCATCCTACTGCAGGAGACCCACTGCACTGATGCAGGGAAGTTGGTACTACCAAACTACCAACTAGCTGGGTCTTCTTTAAGCAGGAAGTATGGCCTTGCCACGTTTGTCCACGAGCGACTGAGATACACGCTTTTGGACCAATCTCCAACGACATCGAAGATCGAGTGGCTGTGTGTGGTTATATGGTTATAAAATAGTTATAGGGTATAAAATGTGTCGTTGATGGTTATAAAATAGTCAAAGTTTACAAGCCACCGCCAACGCGATTGCGAACCCTGGATCTCCCAGTGTTTCCTCACTCCTGTCTTTACGCTGGTGATTTTAACTGTCGTCATGTTGACTGGGGTTACGACGACAACAGTCCGGACGGTGAGTGCTTGGCTGGCTGGGTAAGTATTAATTGTCTTGCCCTCCTATATAATGCCAAGGACGCTGCCAGTTTTTATTCCGGCCGCTGTAACAATGGCACCAATCCAGATCTAGCTTTCGCTAGCGTAGGTCCAAAGAGTCCCTAAAAAAGAGTCCAAAGAGTCCCCAAAGTCCCTAAAGAAGGCCGGTGCCAAGCATGCCTGTTAAGCGATGGAACTTCCGCAAGGCCGAATGGAGTCACTACATTGCTTTGATGAATAAATTCGCAAAGACTTTGTTGCCGCCTGATTCACTTGATGTGGATGCGGCTTACCAGGACTTCTGTAACACCATTAAGAAAGCATCAAAAAGACTATTCCACGCGGGTATCGAAATAACTATATTCCGTGTTGAGATGCAGAGTGTGAATTCCTCTATAAAACCTTTCTGCATTCTCCTCAGGAAGACGACTCGAGCTTGGCTGTTACAGCTCTGCTTGCCAAGCTTGACAGAAAGCGGAGGAATCGATGGTCCGAGGCAGTTCGGAGCATTGACTTCTCACACTCTAGTCGAAAAGCGTGGAGTATTTTAAACAACTTTACTGGTAGGTCACGACACTCTCCTCGTCACTGTCCCATTTCAGCCGATGCTGTTGTATTTCAGCTGGTTAGAAATGGGAAATACGAGGCTGTTGATCGCAAGTCATCTCGACTTGTCTTTCAAAAAATGTCTGACCTTTGGAGGGCCACAACAGCAGACGCAGTAAATATCTCTGACAATTTTTCGCAGAGAGAATTTGCTGCTGCCCTCCAACATTTAAAACCAGGTAAAGCTCCGGGACCTGATTCCATCTGCCCAGAGCTTATACTCCATGCTGGAGCTGCTTTGAAGTCCTGGTTACGTGACTTCCTTTCTTCCTGTTTGCGCCGACTCAAAATTCCCAAGATCTGGTGAAGAGCGCTTGTGGTCGCGATCCCAAAACCAGGAAAGCCCGTGGGGGACCCAAAGAGTTATCGACCTATATCTCTGCTCTGTGTCTCTTACAAGATCCTCGAGAGGCTTATCTACGCCCGCGTTGAACCATTAATCGATCCACTGCTCCCTAAAGAGCAGGCTGAGTTCCGACGCGGGAAGTCAACCGTAGATCAAGTTGTTCTGCTAACCCAAAACATTGAGGATTCTTTCGAGGCTAAAAAGAAGGCCGGTGCCGTATTTGTCGATCTGACAGCTGCTTATGACACTTTCTGGCACCTTGGCCTTACCTGCAAGCTGCTGAAACTACTTCCGGATAAGCACATGGTCAGAATGATTATGGAGCTTGTTCGAAATCGAAGTTTCACCCTTACTACTGGTGACAGCAAGCAAAGCTGGCTACGCCGTCTTAAAACGGCGTTCCTTAGAGATCGGTCTTGGCTCCCCTCCTATTTAACATCTATACGTACGATCTTCCTTCCATGATTTCCAGAAAGTTTGCTTATGCTAATGATTTAGCATTGTTGCACTCTTCTGGAAACTGGAGGACTTGGAGGATACTTTAAGCCAAGACATGTCTACACTTTCAGCGTATCTCCAGACTTGGAGGTTGAAGCTCAGTCACACTAAGACGGTGACGGCAGCCTTTCACTTAAATAACCGAGAGGCCAAACGTGAACTAAAAGTCAAACAACAATGATAGACTTTTACTGATATATTTTGCTTTGAAATAATTTTTTTGCATGAAATAATGTTCTGGTTCAGGGAATTACTTATATGCACTTTCAACATAATTCAATATTGCTACGTTTATAATTTTTAGGAACTTTTTATTAAGAAGGATTACATCACAAATGCCCAAATTTTACATGCTGGGAGCCTAATTTTTTTGCAAGTGTCTTCTGGGCCGCAATCGGTACAAAATTACAGTGATAAAACTTGTTTTGGTCTTTAATTTTAATGATCAAAACCCTTCCTCCAAAAAAAAACTTATTATTTGATACTAAGTATTTTTTTCTAAATGAAGCAAACAAGTTTTTGTTGTAATGAAATTTATGCATGCAATAATTTGAACATTCTATTTATATATTTATTCATTGGCCTTTGATTGTTTATAAAAGTAAAGAAGTGGTGGTCCTCTGCGTTACAACGTTTTGTCCAACCTTATAGCTTGTTTATTTTTTTGTTGTCATTTGTATTTTCATTCTCCTGACTTGCAGAAAAAGCGTCGGAGGCGCTATACTTAGCACTATACTTAGGACGATTAACCCGACCCCTTACGATGATGCCAAGATATTACTGTGTCCGGTTAAAATTTTTAGTTTGGTTTTTAGTTTTATAGAGATACGAATGAAATTTTTCATCTGCTTGCCAAGACCGCCAAACAGGGAAAAGTGCCGTAAAGTGTCTTTTCCATGGATATAACAGATTACTGGAGTAGGTTCTCAAACGCGGCCGTTTCGATCATGATCAACACGCTCTAAACACTCGACCACGCTGCCTAGGACCCGATTAATAACCGGTACAAAAGTTTTTATCAATGAATCCATAGGCGCATGCGCGGAAGGGAAAGGGTTGGAGCTTAAAAATCTTCCACGAAGTATAATCGTTAAAGCTTCCTAGTAGCTTTTTGACCCGATCTTAAAAACCTGTATTATTAAATCATACAGTAAATGTTGTATGAGTGAGATTTCAAGTTGATCGAAGCTTACTTTAAATCAGAGCTTCTCAACCATTTCAACATTGTGCCCCATTTTATGGCTCATTTTTTACTGAGAATTTATTATACGACCCACAATAAGATATGGTGGCAAAAAAAACAAAAAGAACACAAGAAATTTACTTTTTATGCAGAACTTGAGCTTGCTTGTTTGGAGATCAAATTGAGGTTTGATAGGAAACAAACTTACACACAAAGTAACATTCAGATTATCAGTTTTAAGATTGTCTTGTTCATTGTAATTCTTGTTGAGAAACCCGATTCACACATATTACGTATTATCACCAAAATATTTTCTTGTATGACATCATAATAATTCTATAATTTAATTTATTCAATTTAGGAATTTAGTCGCTTTAATTTGAAATTAGACAAGTTAGTTTCGAGTATATTCTGTGATGTAAATAATCATGTTCTTACGCTTTGAGATTTAAAATTAAAAAAAATGACTGTAGTTGAAGTTAACGTTGCTAACCCAATGAGGACTTGAGTTAGAGCAAAACATTCGTTTTTTATTGTAATTTTAAATCAAGGCTTCAAAATTCCAGGCCCGCAACAAAATATTAAAATTAGTTGCTCAATTTATCTTAACAACTTTGCTAAACTTCTAGGTACAGTTATTTCAAAGTTTTTTGAACAAAGCGAAAATGCGAAACAGACTGATAAAAAATCTACAATCGAAGTTAACAAACAGCTTTTAGATAAATAAAAACTCAACTACAGCATGATCTTTATTCTATAGAAAGAAGAGAAGTTTTTGATAGTAAAATCCGTGGATAAATTTGAAAATATTTTGTTGCCATCTAATTCACTTGATGTGGACATGTGGACATGGCTTGCCAAAAATTTTGTAACACCATCGAAAAAGCACCCAAAAAGACTATCCCATGCTGGTATCGCAATAACTATACTCCACAGTGTTTTTTTTAAGGTTTGGCTTGAGGAACCTCTAAGCAATTTTGAAAAAGCGCTAATTTTTGTTCCTATTGTTCCTGAGCATACTTAGCTTTGTTTACACTATTGTAGTAGCCATAGCCGTACCAGCCCAAAAAATTTTGGGGGGGCAATGAAGTTTTGCCCAAATTTTGTGACGTTTGCCCAAATCATCATTTTAGAGTACATTTCGGATATGACAAAAAAATTGTCTGAGTTTCTCAGACAAAAACCAATTTTGTCCTAAAATCATGGTGATCTCTAAAAAAAAAAAAAAAAAAAAAAGGTCTTCACCTAAATTTGGATTATTATTTCTTGCAGTTCCTCATCATCACCTCTCTAAATTTCCTGACTTTGCCCAAATTTTTCATATCGCTGCCCGAAAAACTATGGTTTTGCCCAAATATTTTCTTCTCACTGCCCGAAAAATCTTAATTTTGCCCAAATCTTCGAAACTTGGGGGGGCAATTGCCCCCCCTGCACCCCCGGCAGGTACGGCTATGGTAGTAGCAGATTTTGAGAGACCGCTGGACAATTTTGAGAGACCGTTTCGGTTCCTCAAAACACCTTAAAAAAAACACCGATACTCCATGTTGGAATGCAGAGTGTGAATCTCTCTATACAATGTTCCTGCAGTCTCCTTAGAGAGGCAACTCGAGTTTGGCTGCTACAGGTGGCTTTACTTGCCAAACTTGACAAAAAACAAAGAACTGCTTCGGACCATCGATTTTTCACACTCTAGTCAAAAGGCATGGAGTATCGTATTTGACAACCTTACTGGTAGGTCATGACACTGTCCTTGTCTCTTTACTATTTAATCTAATGCAATTGCATCTCAGCTAGTCAGAATCAAAGATACGAGGCTGTTGACTGCAATCCATCTCGACTTGCTTCTCAAAAAGTGTATGACCTTTGAAAGGCCACAATACTAGACCCAGTGAATACCTCTGACATTTTCTCACAGAAAGAATTCATTGCTGCCCCCAACACTTAAAACCAGGTACAGTTCTGGGCTCTAATTCCATTTGCCCAGAGCTTCTAATCCAATCTAAAACTACATTGAAGTTCTGGTTACGTAACTTTTTTCCTGCTTGCGCTGAAGCAAAATTTCCAAGATCTAGAGAAGAGCGTTTGTAGTCACGATCCCAAAGCCGATGAACCCTGTGGGAGACCAAAGAGTTAGCGAACGATATCTCTGCTCTGTAGATGGTAATGGCAGCTTTTCATTTAAATAACCGAGAGGCCAAACGTGAGCTAAAAGTCAAACAACAATGATAGACTTTTACCGATATATTTTGCTTTGAAATAATTTTTTTGCTTGAAATAATGTTCTGGTTCAGGGAATTTTATTTTTATTTATTCGGTTTTGGCTTAGGTTATTTTTGCCTAGTATAAAACCAATTTGAATTTCACTAAGCTCAAATTGTTCTTCAATTTACTCTTTAAGCAATCTACGAATTGCATAATTAAGCATATTTAGGCTTTATGACCGTTACATTCCTCTGTATGATCTTTTGTACAAAAAACCATTGCACTCTTTAATTTTTAGACATTTCCTTTCTATTCATCATGCCGTTGCCAGTCTGTTCGACACTGCGCTTGTCAATGTGCAACCGATTTAATTTAATATTTTTTACTGAGACATTCCATTTGCTAGGTGCAAATAGCAGCTATTTTATTTTAAATAATTATTATTATTAGTTGGAACTGACGCCAGCTGTACAAAGCTACTTTTTTTAAAATTATATTAAAAACCTTTTTTTAATCTTAATTCAATATGCAAAAAATGCTTGTATAATTAAGTGCAGAATTTTTTTGACCTTTTTTTTGAAGTTGAAATGAAGACGAATTGCTGAGCCGCAATAGTTATTTTCCAATTTTTTTGGTACATGATGTTTAGAGGCACTGCTCTGGGCTATGCGCTTGACTAACCAATCAGGCACATAGTTCTTCCAAACCAAGTTACTTAGTTATTTTTGATGCTCACCTACAAATGCAATACCAAGCTTGCTCCCCATTATGAGGTACCAACCTTTATTACTCAATAACCGCCATCTGTTCGAATGTGCGGTCTGAACATTTAAAAGAAGGAAACTTTTTAGGAATTCAAATATAGAAATTTTATGATTATGTTGTATTGCTAGTTTAATACTTTTTTTAGCTGCTATTTTTATGATATTACTTTGAGAACGTGATCAATTTTATGGTAGTAGCTAAAGTTAATTTTTTTGTAATTTGGGTTAAATTGATAAAAGATTATTGTTTATTCTTTTCTTCAAGCGTTTTAAGCTGAATCACAAAACAACGCTAGAAGAATAATTTGTAATGATTTACAAAAACTTGGGAAAGTCTGGCCTTAAAGTTTCTTGTATTGGTTTGGGTACTTGGGCAACTTTTTGCAATCAAATCACTGACGAAATCGCAGAAGAACTTGCGACTATCGCTTACGCTTATGAGAACGGAGTCAATTTGTTTGATTGCGCAGAGGTTTATGCTGGTGGTAAGGCAGAAATAGTTCCTGGTAACATTTTGAAATAAAAAAGTAGAGGCGATCTTCCTATATTGTGACAACTAAGCTTTTTTGGGGGGGCCTTGCAGAAACAGAATTAGGTTTATTAAGAAAACATATAGTAGAAGGGCTTCATACCTCATTGAAGCGACTCCAACTATCTCACGTTGACATTGTATTTGCAAACAAATATGATCCTGAAACTTCAATGGAAGAAATTGTTCGTGCTTTTACTTTTGTTATCAATCAAGGGTTGGCTTTTTATTGGGGGACATCTCGATGGACTCCCGCAGAAACCATGGAAGCTTACTCAATAGCTCGTCAATTCAATCTCATCCCACCGACAGTAGAACAGGCAGAATACAACTTTTTTTAACGAGAAAACGTTGAAGTTCATCTTTCACTTTTGTTCAAAAAAATGCGAATAGGTACTTTGACATGGTCGTCGCTTGCTGGCCGTGTAATCACCGGGAAATGCGCGAACTCTATTCCAGCCTCCTGTAGAGCGGAATTAACAGATTTTTCCTGGTTGAAGGACCATATAACGTCAGAAGCTGGTCGCCGCCAACAAGCCAAATTAAAAGAACCTCAAATAATATCAGACCGGATCGGATGTACTCTGGCTCAGTTGTCGATTGTCTGGTGTCTCCGCTACGATTCAAACAGCGGCGTATTGCTCGGGGCGACCTCTGCCGAGCAGCTTTATGAGAATCTTAAATCGATCAGTTTCATCAACAAACTTACGCCGTCTGTGCTCGAAAAAATCGACGTTGTCCTCGGTAATAAGCCAGCGTGAAAGACTAAGCTGCAATTGTTTCACTTCGATGACGACTAGTGATGCTTCTTGTGTTAATTTAATTATGCAAAAACTGTATTTGAAATTGTACTCTATTGCTTCTTATTTGGAGACATTAAAGTTGGATCTACGCTCAAGCAAAAATACTGTAACTGCTGCATTTTTTGTTACTGTACTTACTGGTGTATTATTTTTTCATTGCTTTTATTTTATAAATTCTTTACATTAGAAATTTGAAAATATTTATAGTTTTGCTGGCAAATACCTTAGGCAATTAAAAGTTGTTTTTAACGTGTAATTACTCCTGGGTTGTTGCTGAAGAAATTAGTTTGTGATTAATTTCTTTGCACGTGACAATATATGAAAGCAAAGTGTTCGTATGAGTCACGCCGTAATAATGTTGCACTGCCCCCAGCCTGGACTCTTCTCTATTCGCAATAACTTTGAGGGGATGACTAAAAAGTTTTAATTTTCTACCAGAGGTGTGGTTGGTATGGATTTCATTTTATAAAACATAGCAATTTTAGGCTTGACACCATTTCATTAACGATAATATTACGGGACTTTTGGAAAAAGCATTCTTTAGTTTTAGATCAATGCTACTTTTAAAATACAACTAAATCAAAGTCCTTTTTTGGTCTTTACTTTAATCTGTACGTAAATTTTATTAATAAACTTTTGACATAACCGGAATTTGAATCACGAGTTTGCTTGAAGACAAAAAAATCTTTACTTGATAAACAATAGGGTTTTTTAAGTTAAATGTTGAGGAAATGACGTTAGGTCCACCTGAGTCCTAAAAAAGAGGACGCGGCAAGGATTGTGAGATCCGCCCCCCTCCCAAAACTCATTGGTGGGTCCCAATTTTGTTTGTTAACTTTTGTTTGATAGCAATTACATGTGGCAATAACCAGATAATTATCTAAATTGCGCATCACCGGTAAGCAGAAAAGACACTTGGCTCTATTTCTCTGTAAAAATTAATATACGAAAACCTAATAACAATGTATTTTGCATTTTAAAACTTAACAATGCAGCAAATATACACAAACTTAAGAAATCGCTTAATATAAACACAATAACATTTTTACCGAAGATTTTTTAATTTGGCATGAAACTATTAAAACGATTAATTGCGAGCTTTCTCTGTCACAAACACATCAATTACGTGGTTGTAATCTAAGGAACGTGAACAATCACTTTTAATTGAAATAATTGCTAATGATGATAGCCTATCATCTTTTATTGCTGATCAATGAAATGTTTTAATCAACTTAAGTTTACTGAAACTTCTTTCAGCACCGGCTATGAAAAGCGGGCACGTCAACTGTAGGCCTACCCTCAGAGCAATAGATGAGTTAGGGTATACTTCCATCAAATGCTTCATGCAAATATAGATCGAAAAAATTTTCGCTGTTTTTAAAGTTTGTTTTCTTTTATAACAAGTGCAAAGCACTTCATTTTAAGAGTGTCAATATCTCTAAGCTTTTTGTCCGACACTCGCCAGGAAATAAACGTCAGAATGAAGGAAAGAAAAATTCCATTGATTTTGTAATAAAGCTAAACGAAGATGATTGCATGTTTGAGAGAAGCGTCACAACACGTGATCAACGCAAGAATTTCAAGTTGTAAACAAACTCTTTTCCATCCTTGTACATCAAGCCTTAATGATATGCTCAGACTGCAAGCTAAACTTAGAAAAATTCTTTCAATACTACTTATGAATGGGTATCAGAGGTGGGCAATACCGCGGTACTTTTTTAAAACCGTTACCGGTACCATTGGTACTTGGTACCGAATATCGGTACCGCGGTACTTGCGCTTTTTTTAGCTTTGTGAGCGGAGTCAATAATTGCATCAGTATCATGCAGCATTGCAGCTGCTTTGAAAACGATGATTCCATTGCATAAATTTTAGGGTCATTGGAAGTTTTTTTGCGAGCATTGCAACATGTTTTTATTTTTTGAATCGATTGCAGCTTTAAAAAATTTTCTTGATTTACAGTAGTTCATCACTGATTTACATTTGTTGTACTTAAGTATTTGCCAATACTTTCCTCGTCTTTCCGATACTAGTTGCCAGCAGGGGTGTATTGAAGGGGGATCGTCGTCCACCCACTTTTTTAAAAACACTTCACTGAAGACACATTGACGAGTGTTGAGGCCAACCGTCCACCTACATTTTTATTTAGCAATACACCACTGGTTGCCAGTTAGTTTTAAGTAGGGTCAGGTTTAGGAACTTTTTACGCACTTCATAGCCAATAATCACTTTAGTACTTTTCGTTTAGGCTGAGCTTACTCAGGCTAGTGGGGTAGTTTGTGTAGACTAGCATTTTACTTATGCCTCAAATTAAAACTAAAAAAGTAAATTAAAATTTCCAACCCACTGTAATATCTTGGGATCTCTGAAAGCAATTGTCTGCTAAATCTTAAGGCTGCTTGCGGGCCCGCATATATAGCATTGAATAATAGGTACGGTATCGCTTGAAGGTTGCCCAAAGTATAATGCCTTCAACATTTTTCTACGAGTCAGAAAGATAAATAGAGGTGAAATACGATAAAAATCAATAAATATTTTAAATTTTGAAAAAAAATAATGGGTTGTGCATGAAGCTTATTTTGGTTTATTTCTTTCAATCATTCTCAATCATGTTATTAATGTGCATAGAAAAAAGCAAAACTTAAAAGTGGTTAAAAAAATTTTGTTTTAACGTATTAGTTTAAATATCAGGTTTTGTTTTGATGAAATTCAAGAAAGATCTTTATTTACTTATGCGCTTGAAATTTTACTTTATACAATTACTAGTATCATTATTTATATCACAGAGTCGGTCTATTATATTTGACCTTTACCATACATCCAATATCTCTGCTGCTCTTGAAACTTTACTGAAACTCCAATTTTTAAACAATTTTAACAGAATAAAAAGAGATTACTCAAAATAAATTCAACTAATAAAATTTTAATTAACACAAAAAATAACACAATCATTGTTAATGTTAAACTTAATGGAAAACGCACCAACAGAGGTTATTTGACTTTTTTTTATTCAAACAGATGACACAACAAATGTAGCAGAGTTAGAAGACCTCTGCTCCATTTTTTTTCCTATATTTTTGCTTGCAACAAGAACAAGCTGTGGAAATTATTTTACAACACTACTGACCGGTATTAAAATTTTGCATAAATAACTTGGCGTGAATAACTACATCATTTTTATATGTGACGTTCTCCTACAGCACAATATTTAGATAATTTTACGTTTATTTTTTCTCCCTGTAAGTTTATGTTAGAAATCCAAATAGAATATCTTGCTTTTCTTTTTTTCACTGAGTTTGTAATAAAAATGACCAAAAAACTGGAGTAAATTTTAAGAAATATTTGTCGTAGTTTGCTTTAGGTAATTGAAAACTATTAAAGGGCTTTCGTCCTACTTTTGGATTGCGCTGCGTACTGTACGGAACATTTACGTGAAAAAATCAAAAGACATTCGAATAGAACAGTGGTTCTTAACTGGGGGGCGTACGTAAATTTTTAAAGGGGTGCGAGCCCTAACATGCTTTACAACACATTCTTTATTAATTTTAATAATCAAAACGACAGGGAACTTGATCTCAGAAAGAAGCCGTCAGTGTTACGATCCCTAAGGTTTTGTGCAGCCAGCTTTACTTCGGGCAAAAATGTTAATGCAGGACCTTTTGCAGTAGGGGCCTTGGTTGGAATGAAACGGTTTCTCCAAGTGATATACGGCGTTGCAATGATTGGTTAGATAGTCTCCCTGCGTTACAAGACGTAGAAATTCCCAGATGTGTTAAGCCATCTGCCTTTGAGGTAAAGTCTTCTCAGCTGCACTGCTTGTGCGATTTTAGCCAGACTGGTTACGGTGCTGTGATATACATGCGGTCGGTAAGTGTTACTGGAGAGATACATTGTTCTTTTATTGTGGCATGGTCTAGAGTTGCTCCTATTAAACCAGGGACAATACCATGCAGGGAGTTAGTTGCAGCAGTAGTTGGAGTAGAGCTAACAACCTTTCTTAAGCGAGAACTTGAACTTAAATTTAATGACATCGTCTTTTGGACGGACTCTACCTCTGTTTTACAATGTATAAAGAGTATGCAGTAAAAGATTTAAAACCTTCATGGTTAATCGCATTGCAGCCATTCAAGCAGGCTCCTTTCCTTCGCAATGGAGGCATGTAGGGACAGCGCATAATCCAGCCGACATAGTGTCCAGAGGAATAAGTCCGAGTCGTTTGGCCTCTTGTACGAACTGGTTGAGAGGCTCAGATTTCCTTTGGAAAGATGAAGATGCATGGCCGGTTGCCCCTATAGGTCTTATTTCCACATCGCCGGTAGATCAGGAGTTGCTAAAGGTGCATCAAGTTAATTGCACCAATACCTTCGATATGCAAGCGATAAAGTCACCCTATACAGACTGTTGGCGCACTACTTTTCGTGGAGTCGCTTAAGAAGAGCAGTCGCCTACCTTCTTCGTCTTAAACAATTCTTGCTCGGTAAAAGTAAAAACGGCATCACCAAAAATATGTTTCCTTCTCGATACTTATCGGTTGAAGAGTTTAGGGCTTCTACCTTAGTAATAGTAAAGTTAGTCAAACTTGAGTATTTCCACGAGAAACTAAATTCTCTCAAAACTAAGGACAGGTTTTTCGTGTCCGGAACAGAAGAGGTGCACAAGGACAAGGACGGGTTTGTGCACTCTGTCCGGCTGCGAACTTCTTCCCATTCTCTTGTTCGAGACATTCATAAACTGTGCCTTTTTGAAAAACATGTATTAATATAATCGAAAATTTGTGTTAAGTGTTTTAATTTTATTTGTATACGTTAGTGTATTGTTTGTTGGACTCATTCAATTCCATTTCAGTTAATATTGATTTGGCGTTTGATAAAATATCTCCTTGCCGGTCATATTCGGGGCAGGTATGTTGCGACCAAATCAAATTCCTTTTTTTTGTATGACCTAGTTTCATGATCTAAATTACGCTTTCCTGGCTGAACGGTACACGTCATTCTAATCGAGACTACGTTTTTCTCATGCAAGTAATTCTTTTCATTCGGTTAAAATTGCAAGTTTAATTGCACACGGAAGTTTTGGTTCGCTCGCTTAGTAAAGATTCCCGCTGCCACAAATAATTAGGTAATAATTAAGACATCTTGTTGGGTTTATGAATAGTTCTAATATACAGTATATTGCTTTAGGTGACCTATAAAATTCTTTTGAATCGCAAATATTGCATTAGCGTGTGCTTTCGTTTTGCTTGTTGTTGGTGTGCCGGAGCAGGCTACGTAACACTTTGCACTTCTCGTCTTTACATTTAAATTATTTTAGTCATTTACTCTCATTGGTCTACTTGTTGTTTCGCGCATTCAAAATTATTCAGAGTATCTTAGATTTTAGGGAAGCGGTATTTGGCCATTCGTCCCCTTCCCCTGTAGGTATTTGGAGCTTACAGTATTATTTATTTCACACGTATTACTTTTTACCACAAATAATTATATTTTTAATTTTCTAGTAACCACCTGACGATTCTAAGAATGAAACAGACTGTTGTCGTTTTTAAACAATGATTGAATAAATTTTACACTATATATATATATACACACACACACATATATATACATACATACATAATAATAAAAGTGGTAAGACTGTCATTAAAGAGCTCAATGAAAACTCAGAGCATTAAATTAAATTACAAAAGCCACAAAAGAGATTTTATTAAAACCTTTTTACAAATTCTATATATATAAAATTGTGGTAAATTACGTTAAAAAAACTTGCCATGTGCACTCTCTCAGACTGCACCCCGTATTCGACTGCTTTCAAATAATCAAGGACAAGTATCGCATCAATTTGAAAGTTTAAGAAATTTGTTGTCTTTCCTCATTTTGTTAGTGTTTCTAGTAGTATGTACTACGCTTCGGGGGAATGAAAAAATTCAGAACAAGCAAGGGAAGGCATGCAACAAAAAAGTTGAGAACCGCTGCTCTAAAGCCTAAACGTAAAATGTGATTTGAAGTGGTTGGGTTAAACGTCGCAAACCAAAATAATTCATTAAAATCCAATTAAATTTTATTAACTTGCCTTTTGTTCTCACATTTCATCATTACAATAATTAAGCGAAATGATAAAAGCAATTTGATGAAAAATAGCGTTAAAAATATTAAAAAACATTTTCAAAAAGTTACAGCGAAAAATAGAAATAATAACTGCTGGACAAACCTGAGCAAAAATTAAATTTGACAACAAATATAAAAGCAAAGAAGAAAACTTTTACAACATTTTATGACTTCTCTTTTTTCGTTTTGAGGATATGGACGGAAGCTGGATGGTCTACTAAATGCCCAGATATGTTTCTATCAGCCAGGTCACCGCGTTCTTGTTGACATTTAAAAGAGCACGGGCTCCATTTGTATGGTGATAAATGGGACAAGATGTTATTACGTGCTCAGCTGTCTGCTTTTTTGCCCCACAGTCACAGGCCGCCGTAGCAGCCATACCCCATTGTGCGTTTCTGAGCAAAATAGACCCATGTCGGTTCGGAAAATCGGTTCGCCTATCGTGCTACACTGATGCCTGACTGGGCAAGGTTGTTCAGCAGTTCTAATGCAGCAGGCACAAATGGGTATCTCAATTTAAGTTTTCCGAAGCTTTCCACGAAACGGAGACAAGAGTCTTTCATATAGGAGGTGTTCTGGCTGATGAGCGCGGCAATTTAAATGCTTTATTTTTAGTGATTTTTAAAGACTGATGATGGTTTTAAACTTAAATCGGCTTTATTATTTTAGATGATTTAATTTTTAACGAAATTGATTTGAAAAAATTTGCTTTGGTGGCGTTCGTGAGATACACGATTTTTTTGTTTTGATTCAGATAGAGAGCTTTCTTACTTTAACTTTAACTGTAGGTCGATAAAATTTTTTTTTTTCATTTAAAATCAAGGAAATCTGCTGTGCATAATGTGTCAGGAAACAGCAGTTTAAATCTATTTTATTTTATTATTTACTTCACCTGTATATTTTTTCTTCAAAGACAGGAAAACTTCGAAGGCGTTTTTTCATTACGGCACATTAATAAACTCTGAATTTTCCTGCGGCACACTTACATTATGAAGACGAAAGCTACGGCACACTTACAATACTAAATACACTCTTCAAGTTTACATACAAAAATTATATTTAATATATAACAGTAACACCTAATGAAAGGGTGTGCCTACAGAAATTGCTTTAATACTGGGTAGAACACGGATGTCCAACCAGTGATGGATATTGTGTGAGGCGAATGAGCTATTTGCCTCGGGCCCCCCTTGAAAATACCGCATATAGTTCATTTTGCTGTAAATGTTTTTTTTAGAGATCACCATGATTTGGGAGAAAAATAGCGAAATATGAGATCAAATCGAAGTGAAGACCTTTTTTATTTTTTTTTAGAGATCAGCATGCATGATTTTGGGAAAAATAAGGGAAATACGAGATTAAAGTTCCTCCTTTTTTTTAAAGAACACCAATTTTTGGGAATCCTTGACTCAGGCTCCTAAGTTTAAATATCCGTCACTGTGTCCAACCTTGTTTTAATTTGGGCCAAACTTTAAATCAAGCCAAAATCGCTGGGCCGCAAAAAGCTTGTCATGCAGAATCTCGCTGCAATTTCTTGATTTTTGTCTCCAAAATCAAGTGTTCTGTAAAAAAAAAATGGACCAAGACTCTATCTATGGCTTTTTGTCAAAACACGAAAATTTCGTGGCACATTTCAATCCCTTTCACGGCACACAGTTTGGGAAACTCTGCTTTAGGCAACCGTTAAGCGATTGCTTCGATCTAACTTTAAAGACGCCAAGATATTGTTTTCCGGTTGAAAGTTTTTATTTGTTTTTTAATTTTTATTTAAAAATATGACTGAAATTTAGAACTGCTTGTCAAAACCGTCAAACGGTGGAAAGTGCCCAAAAGTGTCTTTTTCAAGACACAACAAAATAACAAGTGTAGGTTTTGAACCGAAGCTGTGTCAATTGCTTGAGTTATTAATACGGGTCTTCTCCACTCGACCACGCTCTCGATATTTGTGATAAAAGAATGAAATGCTTCTATTTGTTCTTTATAGCAATTGCAGCCCGCGAAAAACTCGAAGAAAAATTTTGGTCCACAATACGTAAAAAGTTGGGCAGCCATGTTCGAAATGTTTGTTAAATAAAATAAAAAATGTTAAACGCGCTGCTGTTCACTATGGTTACATTACAATCAGTAAGTTTCAGTCCAGTCATCTAGCAGTGTTGCTATGCCCAACAAGCTTTGTCTTTCTTTGTGTGATATTAGGTTTTCACCACAAATCATGAAATGATAGCTTATTTTGATGATTTGAATTTGAGTTGACTCTATAAATTAATTTAAATTTTACAATCTGTTAGCAAGGTAATGTATTTCTTGCTTTTACTAGGCCAGACTTTGCTTGTAGTCAGACATGGTAGTTATTTTAAAATTTTTTGTGAACATCTTCTACATCGTAGCTCGCAGTAAATTAGTTTTTTAAATTAGTTTTTGCTTTTTAAATTCAAGCCAAATCTAAGTTGACAATGCAACTATTTTGTAACTGTATTTTATGATAAGCTTATTTTGTTACTTTATTTTACAAATATTAATCATTTATGTTTGTGTCAACATTTTTTGTAGAAATGAATAAAACAACTACAATTTTTGTTTTAAATAATATTTTGTTTGGTTCTTGCGCTTATGTATATTCTTGTAACTTTTTATATCTCCAATTCTATTGCAGTCAAGTTGCACGACATAATGACTTTCAGTTAATTTTCGTTAATATGTTGAAACAATTGTTTAAAGACACGCGTCACCACGCCAATATTTTGCTGGTGGTAACAAAATCACAAAATTGTAAAAGTTACTTACTTCCTCCAATCTGGATCCTCGCATTCGCAGTTAAACTCGCCGGAGCAATGACCATAGTGGCAATCAACTACAAAAAGAATTTCAAACCATTTTTCAAGTAAAATTAAAACTAAATTTTTCAATCACAAAATATATGTTCAACAAAAAGTAAGTGATAAAAAAATTGTGATAAAAGTAGCAAAATATTAAAGCATATGTAAATGCCATGTAATAAATAATATATTCATAAAATTCTGAAAATAAAAAGAAAATAAAAACAGCGAAGTCACGAGCACGCAGTGTACGCGGTGCGAGTCGCGAGCACGCGGTGCACACCAGAGCCATCCGACCATTCCGACCGCATCGTGTCCATGCGCCTCCCTCTGAAGAACAAGCATTATGCAACGCTTTTTAGTGTATATGCTCCGACTCTTCAAACTGAGCCAGCAGAAAAAGAAAAGTTTTACTCAGAACTCCGCATCCTCCCCCAAGGCATCCCTGCAGACGACAAGCTGTTTGTTCTTGGCGACTTCAATGCTAGAGTGGGCCAAGACGCAGTTACCTGGAAAAAAAATACTTGGCAGACACGGCGTTGGAAACTGCAACGACAACAGGCGCTTACTGCTGGAGTTCTGCATGGAGCAACAACTTGTCATCACCAACATTATCTTTCAACAAAAGGACAGTCTGGAGACAACTTGGATGCACCCTTGGTCTAAACACTGGCACCTAATTGACTATGTCCTAGCCAGGGCCGGATTTAGACCATGAGAGGCCCTAGGCTATTCCATTTGTGAAGCCCCTTCCTATTTTTGAACTCATACACAACATGACATTGCTTAATGTTAAAATAATTCTCCCGATTCATGGTTGCAAATTTTCATGGTTGCAATATGGTTCAATATGGTTCATGGTTGCAAATAAAAAAATAAAATTTTAGTTAAGACAGTTTTGCTTTTAATTTCAATTTCTTTGATGAAACAGCCGTTACAATAGTTGTAAAGTTTATTTACAAGGACATAAAAAATAATAACAGCTATCAAATAGAGTAAGACTAGGCTATAAAATTTTTTTTCTAGCTTTCGTCAAAGCAAAATCATGCAACATTTCATCAAAATTTATCTGTTTAAGTTTGTCATTCTCAATGCACAGAATGCTCAGTCCAGACAATCTTTCTTGAGACGTGGTGGATCTCAGTCCATTTTTGATGCTTTTGAGCCTTAAGAAAGATCTCTCTTTCGAGCAGTTAGTGACCATTAAGCTTAGAAACAGTCTTAATATGGCTTCTACATTAGGAAAGGCTGTGTGAATTTTTCCTTGCACATAATTTGATACAGGTTTTCATGAGACAAGGAAATAGATTGCTCTTCTGTGAGCCCTTGACTTTGTGTTTGTCTCACGTACAAATAAAAATGTCGAAGTTTATCAATAAGTTTCGGGTCAACATCTTCTGCATATGCTTCCTTTAAAAGTTTTACACCTTGTCCAATTTCCAGCTCAGTTTCTTTCAGATTAACAAGAAAAAGGGACATTTTTGCAACGTCACTTTAAACAATAGCTTTTCTTCTTAAATTGGCTTCAAGTGCTGCATCAAGCATAGGAATAAAGAAATTTATTCTAAATCTATTCTTTCAAAAGAGTTTACTTAAAGCCTCAGGTGCATTTCTTTGTCTCCTAGTGACAGCTCTGTAGTTAATACTCGGCAAGGTAGCTTTTGCTTGCTGATCAAAACTCATCAAATTTATCTATACTTTCGCTTAGAAAGTCTACAAGTGAACTGTACAATTCGGCACAAGTACTTAATAACAATTCAGATTTCTAAGGGCTTTGTTAACCCTGTGAAAACGACCTAGCACTCTGATCCAAAACTGCAACATAAATACAAATTCCAATTTTTCTATTTTTTGCAAAAGATTGTTAGCATGAAGCCTGGTATCACCCTTCTCACTTATGTCGGAGTGCAAATGACTGAGTGCATTAGCAATGGCACTGTAACTTTCCAAAATAGCTCCCATGGCTTTTGCATGTGCATCCCACCTAGTATCTGACAAATGTTTAGGCACCTTTGACTGAGGTTGTAAAAAAGATTTTAAAACTGCCACCTCTTTGTGGAAGATGAAAAAAATGTAAATTTTATTGATAATGCCAAAACAGTGTACTGCATCAAGACAACAATTAACCATTGAGCGGCCAACCAAATTTAAGGAGTGACTAGTAAATGGAATAAATTTTGCAAATTTATTTCATTTTAGAATTTTTTGCTGCATACCATTGTACCTACCAGCTATGTTTGCAGCATTATTATAAGACTACCCTCTGCATTTATTATAATCATGATAAAGCTTTTTAGTGACATATTTATGCACTAAATCTGCCATGCCTACCCCAAAGTGGTCTTTCAGCTCAAGGAAATCTCTCACTTAGTAAATCGTTTATAGAAGACACATATCTTATAATCAAAATTATCTGATCGGTATGTAAAATATCTGGAGTAGAATCCACAGAAAAGCTGAAATATCTCACTTTTTTCATTTCAGCCACAATTGACTCCTGAACTTTTTTGGCCATGAGCTAAATCATCACTTTACAAATAGTTTTTGACAAATAAGAGGGATTTCCTGATCCTGATTTTCCATGACGATTGATATGAGCAAGAAAAATGGATCAAATTTTGCTACTAATTCTAAAAGACCAAGATAATTGTCGTTATTAGGAGATCCAAATTGTTTATTGTTTCCTCTAAAAGGTAAGCTTCGTTCTGCAAGAGTGCAGACTACAGCGGTGATTCTTTCCATTACATGCCACCAATACTGCTGTTTTGCTTTTATTTGCTCCTCTAGCTTTAAAGTAACGTATATCCTCGTTTCCTTGTTAGGTAGGTCAACGTGGCATTTCTGTGTTTTTCTGAGTTTTCATGAGCTTGGGTAGGATAAGAGTTGTGCCAGTCATCAAAACCATCAGAAGCTGAAGCCGAAAAAGATGCATGGTTTGGAAAGAGTTTACAAACAAAGCAATATATTCGTCCTTTTTCGAGGGAATAAACAAGCCACTCTCTGCTATGTGTTTCACCATTGACTTTCGTTGAATAAAACAGAGCTTTTGTGCAAAACCAGGATTGCTTCTTGTACACTCGCTTGGAACTAGAAAATGGTCCACACTTGTGCTGAACTGAAGAAGAGAAAATGGTCCACAATTGTGCTGAACTGAAGAAGGGCCTCTCTTTATCCAGTAGGCTATTTCCTCATTTCATAAATCTTTTCACAAACCAACGTTCTTTAAACGTGTATATGTAGATCTATGTTCGGCATACTCTGAATAAGTATCTATAATAGGCCTACCTTGGGATTGATTTACTTTACTAGGTGTGAACTGAAAATTTTGACTGTCTCCACTACTTTCATGTGTTTCTTTTTTCCCTTCCTTTGCAGCAACTGAGTTTTGAAAGATATTTGTATTTTCATTTTTGCTGGGTATGGTTGCTTCCTCATTACCAAGTTGCTGTTCAACGTCCAGCATTGCTTTTTCAATAAGATTTTCTTTTGTTTGAATGCTAGCAGTTGGCTGATTAGCTTGATCATCACAGAGATTTTCTTGTGCTAGGGTCAATGCACCTACTTCAGTGCCAGCACCTGTTGCTTCTGTCAGAGGTTGATGCAAGAAAGCAGTGATTGATTTTATCTTTTTTATCATATCATTTTCAATTTTCTTTCTCTTGCGCTTGCTAACTCCACTTTCAAATCTTTTACTCATAATAAAATTAGGGTTAGAAAAAGTAAGAAATAAGATTATTGCTTGATCTAAACGCAGGTAAGCAATATCAATACGTCTAATAATAAAATAAATCGATAACATTGGTAAATTTCTATTGATAAAACGTATATTTTATCACAAAAGTAAGCAACACACTGTCTGTAAGTTATTTTAGCAACATGTCAACTACTGATACTGTTTCTTGCAGAGTATACTACTTAGTAACTTTTATAACTGTTGTGATATTGTGCAATAGATGACGTAGTGTTTTTCTTAAACGCTCTAATCTTAATCAGCGCCTTCTGCTCAAACAATTATTGGACACGCGCATCTCCAAGCATAATTGTTACAAGTTAAATATGCGCCTTTATTTCGGTTCTTCAGTCAGTTCAGAGTTATCAAGCTACTACAGCAAACGAACTAAAAGCATTCTATTTTCAATACGGTTGTTTTTTGGCTAAGTACTTTTGTGAATATTTACTATTGTTTTTTTAATAAACCTGTGTATTCGTGCAAAGATACAACAGGCAAAAGTGGCGACGAGGATTCAAGGAACTCAACTGCGTCAAGAAAGAAAAAAAGAAAATTTGTTGAATTTGCAAAGCTTGAATTGTCGATATGAGAGAAATTTCTGAACTGATTTTGTTGTTAAATAAGCAACACCAAGAGCAAATGGCAGTTTTACGCGACGAGCATCGCGAGCAGAATAAGCAACACCAAGAGCAGAACAAGCGACACCAAGAGCAAATGACAATGCTTCAAGAGCAGCTGAAAATTTTACAAAGCAGCTTGAACAAACCGCGAGAAAATGTTCCAACACCGATGGCAAGTTTTCAACCATTCGATTCCACATCTGAGTTATGGACTGATTATTTGGCAAGGTTCCGAACATTCGTCACTGCTAACTCTATTCCCGACAACAAGCAAGCACAAATTTTTCTTACCAACCAATCTAACTCCGTTTACAAAATGCTTAGCAACTTAGCGGCTCAGCAACAACCTGTCAAAAGCATACATGAGCTAACCATGAATGATATTCAGACGTTTATGGCAGAGCAGTTTGACCCAAAACGGTTTGTTGTCAGAGAACGTTTCAAGTTCTGGTCTGACATGAAACGCAAACCTGGCGAAACTATTCCTGAACTGGCAAGCAGAATACGACAAGATGCAGCTACATGTGATTTTCAATCCATTAAAGATCCTTTAGATGAAGCCTTGCGAACTAAATTCATCTGTTCAGTAGACAACGAAGCAGTTTTGAAGACACTCTTCAAGCTCAAGGACAATGAACTGAAGTTTAGCAACGCCATCAGAGTGGCTCAAGAAGTGGAAGAAGCAGCCAAAGTAGCAAAGGAAACCGTACACGGTCAACCTTCTACGTCGGTGCAGAAAGTTTATCACGCAAAGTCCAAAACTTCCAAAACGCAAGAAAAGAAAACCGCCTGCTTCAGGTGTGGAAATTCTGGACATTTTAGCAAAGCTTGTCCTCACATCAAAGCTATTTGCAGCTTCTGCAAGAAAACAGGTCATCTGCAATCTGTATGCATGTCTCGACTAAGAGATAATAAGCTTGTGAAACAATTGGTGCACAAAGTCCAATGTTCTGTTTCACCCATCTATCAAACTATTAGACTTAATGACCACAGAATTAAGTTTGAAATTGATAGCGGAGCCAGTGACACATTTTGCTGTGAAGCGACGTGGCAAACGCTGGGTAAACCCACTCTACAACCTGTATCAGTTCAATATCAAGTTGCTGAAGGTAGCCCGCTACCCGTCGTGGGACAATTCCAATCAACTGCAAGTATTGATGGAAAATCACCTGACGTGACCTTTCCTGTAATTGTCACTAAGGTGCCCAATCTAAATTTACTAGGTCGTCTGGCGATGATGAAGTTGAAACTCACCAACTTAACTGATCACTTCAGAGAAAACCTAAGTTGTGCTGAATCTACTGCAACGATAGAGCACGTCACTACAACTGGTCCAGAAAACTCTTTAGATGCGGCATGTATTCAATTATGTGGAGAGTTTCCTACTTTATTTGAATCTACATTGGGTTGTCTAAAAGATTTTTCGCTGGACATACGGTTTAAACCTGAAGCTAAACCTATTTTCAAGAAGCCAAGACCTGTTCCGTTCTCAATCCTACAAGATTTAAACGAAGCATACGAAGCAGGAATTAAGAGAGGTGTATGGGAGCTTACAGATTTTAACTCGTACGGCACCCCCGTGGTTCCTATTCGAAAGTCTCCTTTGCCAGGTCAAGCAAAAGCAAGCATCCGAGTTTGTGGAGATTATTCGGTGACTGTAAACTCGCAACTGGAAGACCATCGTCAACCAATCCCTCTCCCAGAAGATCTAATGCGCAAGTTAGGACGTGGTTACTGCTTTAGTAAGATTGATCTAGCTAATGCATATAATCAAATCTGTCTTTCTCCTGACAGCCAGAAGAAGCTGGCTCTCAGCACTCACAAAGGAGTTTTACTGCAGAAAAGACTTCCTTTCGGAATTAAATCCGCACCAGGGTATTTCCAAGAAATCATGGAACAGTTAACGCAAAATTTGCGAGGAGTTGCCGTGTATTTCGATGATATTTTGGTAAGTGGTGACAACGCAAAAGATCATTTGATGAACCTGCGAGCTTTGTTCAAAAGACTAGAAGAAAAAGGTCTTCGCTGCAACCGTGAGAAATGTGTTTTCGCCCAAGTATCAATTGATTACCTGGGTCACACTTTATCAAGTCGAGGAATTGCAAAAGGGTCCAAAGTTGATGCCATACTAGAAATGCCTACACCCAAGAACATTTCTACGTTAAAATCTTTTTTAGCATCTGTGCAGTTTTATTCTAAATTCTTACCTCCATATTTTTCGGAAATCACCGAGCCGTTGTACAAGCTTACACGCAAAGGACAACAGTGGAATTGGGGTGAAGAAGAAGCAACATCTTTCAAAAAGATCAAACGGTTACTATGCACAGAGACTGTACTTGCTCACTATGACCCATCTCTTCCGTTGGGTTTATCTTGTGACGCCTCAGAATGCGGAATTGGAGCGGTATTATTTCATCGCTTTGCAGACGGAAGCGAGCGTCCGATTCTCAATATTTCTAAAATTCTATCGGCAACACAAAGACGCTACAGCCAAATACAGAAAGAAGCACTATCCTTAGTGTACGCTTTGAAGAAATTTCATCAGTTTCTGTACGGTCGTAAGTTCATTGTGGTTACCGATCACAAACCTTTAGTGACCTTGTTTGCCCCTGATAAAGGTACTCCTGCAATGGCCGCGAATCGACTTGCACGATGGGCATTACTAGTCCATCAATATGACTACACGGTGGAATACCGTAGAAGCAAGGACCATGGCAATGCCGATGCTCTTAGTCGCTTGCCATTTTCAAATGACACAAGTTTTGATGGGGAGGAGATGGAAGATGATGTCGATAGCGTTTGTTTAGTTCGAACAATCAGTCGTCAAATCAATCCTGACAATCCATTGCTTGTGGTCAGAGAGACTGCCAAGGATCCAATTCTTTCCCAACTAATGCGATTTGTGAAGGAAGGATGGCCGCATGCATTTTCGGAAGAGCTTAAAGACTTCAAAAAGTTGGAAAATTCGTTGTCAACAGAGAATGGTTGCGTTTTTTACGGCTTACGGGTAATAATTCCTTCAACCCTACGTAATCATATTCTTAAATTATTACACCTTGGACATTTCGGTATGCAACGGATGAAACAACTTGCCAGGTCAACTGTCTATTGGCCTAGAATTGACTTTGACATTGAGGATTTATGTCGCAAATGCACTTCCTGTGGCCAATTTCAAAATAAGCCGGATAAACCTTCAATCCATCCGTGGATGATGCCAGAAAAACCATGGTCAAGACTCCACTTGGACCATGCGATCAACTTTCTGGGAAGAAACTGGTTAGTCCTTGTAGACGCTTATTCAAAATATCCTTGCATTCATCCAACAACCTCAACGTCTTCGAAAAGTACTACTGCCATACTTGAACAAGAATTTGCTCATTTCGGATATCCCCACACGTTGGTGACCGATAATGCCACAACATTCATGTCTCAAGAGTTCCAAGCTTGGTGCAAACAACGAGGCATTGTACATCTCACCGGAGCACCTTATCATCCAGCAACAAACGGTGCTGCCGAGCGTTTGATACAATCGTTCAAACAGGCATTGAGAAAATCCTCGTTACCTCCAAAGGAAGCTTTGCAAGAATTTCTAATGCAATATAGAAGAATTCCTTTTGCATCAGGACTGTCACCAAGCGAATTGTTGAATGGAAGAAGAATACGCACCAAAATTGACACTTTGGTTCCATCCATTCCGCATCTCCTGCAGGGAAGACAGTCAAGACAAGCGAGCAAGCATTCAAATGCTGAAGACTCGGAAGTGGTTTCGAAAGTCGAACATCATTACTCACTAGTAGACCCTTGTTACGCACAGTACTTCGGCCCTAGAAGAGATCGTGACCCACGATGGGTGCCTGCGATAGTTACGAAAGTCCATGGTACACGAAGCGTCAATGTACGAGTCATTCCTCGAGGACCAACTTGGAGAAGACATCTTGATCAACTTCGACCTCGATACGGTTCGGATCAAGATGATGATCCCTGTGAAATCCCAACGAGCGTTTTGTCTACAGAAACACTTCCAGCCGGGACTGACCACGCATCTAGTTCTTCTTCGATGAACCAACGCAACAATCCGAGACTACCAACCGGAGACGAGTACGGGCGACACAATCTACGACGATCAGCGAGAACAAAGAGACCTCCAAAAAAATATTGTTGCTAAAATGTATATATATTTTTTTGTCGTAGTTTATTTGGGGAGGTGTTGTGATATTGTGCAATAGATGACGTAGTGTTTTTCTTAAACGCTCTAATCTTAATCAGCGCCTTCTGCTCAAACAATTATTGGACACGCGCATCTCCAAGCATAATTGTTACAAGTTAAATATGCGCCTTTATTTCGGTTCTTCAGTCAGTTCAGAGTTATCAAGCTACTACAGCAAACGAACTAAAAGCATTCTATTTTCAATACGGTTGTTTTTTGGCTAAGTACTTTTGTGAATATTTACTATTGTTTTTTTAATAAACCTGTGTATTCGTGCAAAGATACAACAATAACTACGTTTACTTATAACCTATGTAGAAGATATTTAGCAATACAGGTATAGGGTCTGCTCTAGGTGCGGTTTAAACTTGTCAAGTTTTTATTAGAATTAAAAACTTCGAAATTGAATTTCGAGGCCCCTGGACGTTGAGGCCTAGGCTTCAGCCTGCCTAGCCTATTGGTAAATCTGGCCCTGGTCCTAGCGCGCCAAAGAGACCTCAAAGACATCCTGCACACCAGAGTGATGCTCAGCGCAAAATGTCATACTAATCATTGCCTAGTGCACTGCAAACTCAAGTTGCACTTCAAACCTAAGCCAAGAAAGGGAGGGCTCCCAAGAAAAAGTCAAGCTCAGCAAGCTACAGTCAGCTGAAGTGAAATTTGACTTTCAGGCAGACTTACAGGCCAAGCTTGAAAACAACAGGTGCCCAGAAAATCCCTCTCCCAAAACACTCTGGGACAAACTGAAAACCACCATCCTGCAGACATCTGAAGAAGTGCTTGGGTTTACCACTAAAAAGAATAAAAACTGGTTTGACGAAAACAACGAAGAGATTCAGAAATTGCTGGTGGAGAAGAGGTCAGCCCACCAGGCCCACCTGGCCCACCCGTCCTGTCCTGTCAAGAAATTTGCAGCAACCTCCAGCTCAAGCTTCGAGTGATGCAAAACGAATGGTGGACCAACCTCGCAGTTAAAGTGCGGATGGACGGGCACTCCTCAAAGACAAGACATCCATCCTGAGCTGTCGGTCTGAGCACTTCTAGGAGCTCTTCAGTGCTGATCGAGTTGTCCAGGACTCAGCGCTCTTCCGCATTCCCCAGATACCAGTCAAAGTTGAACAGGACAAACTGCCCTCTATGCAAGAACTTATTAAAGCCATAGAGCAGATGAAAAGTGGCAAGGCAGCAGAAGTTGACGGAATTCCACCTGAGTTTTGGAAAAGTGGAGGCCCAGCGTTGCACAGCAAGCTCCACGAACTCCTTGTCTGTTGTTGGGAGCAGGGCAAACTACCAAGAAACCTTCGCGATGCAGTCATTGTTACTTTATACAAGAACGGAGTATACTTATATACTTTATACAACAAAGGAAAAAGTCCGACTGTTCTAACTATTTGATTGAAAATAAAAACAGTTAAAAAATTGCTTTGTGGCGCCGTTAAATGTTTGTTTTTATGTCGGGTTTATAACTGAAAAGGTTGGAAAACACCGCTTTACAGCAACAGAAAGGTTACTCTTTATAATTTACTTCATAAATATTTGGCCATACAATGATGAAAACGCAAAATAGTGAAGAACTATTACCGATGCGCAACATTCCAAATTTTTTATCGTTTGGTTGAACAATTCACTTCGTGTTTTTTGAAAGAAAAACTAAAAATTTCTTTTTTCTAAATCTTCCTCAACTCTTGAAGCCAAAAGTTAACTTTTATCGCTTTACTATAAGCGCAATGAGGAGGGTTGGTTACTGATTTATCCAAATTACTGCCAACGGTCATTTGATCAACATTTTCAACAAAAAGTAATTTTAATTTTTTAAGGAAAATTGTCTTTTAAATGAAGTATTTTGGTGTCTTTCTGTTTCAACATATTGTAAAAAACTTTTAATTCTAATATGTCTGGTTTAGTAATGTTATACTAGTCTTGTTTGTAAAACATTTTATCGAAAATTTTTGGAAAAATTACAATTTTCTGAAATTTATAAGTAAATTTTGAAAGGTTACAACGACAATTGAAGTTTTTACCAGTGCATACTGGTGATTTTTTTATTTAATTGTGAAATTAAACCAGCAAAGTTTAAGTAAATTACTGAAAATAACTTGTAAAAAATGCTAGGCCGCCCTAAATAATGCTTTCAAGGCCGGCCAGGTAAAAATAAACAAAATTTTAACTGCGTTTAAGAACTGCAATAACTTGCAATAGGTAGAAAATAGTTTAGTCTCAAAGGTGGAAAGTCAATATCGTATTGAGTATAGAGCTGGTAGTAGAAAATGATTTAGGTTTAAATTAGACTGTAGAAAATTACCAACGCACGTGTTTTATTTTATTTCTCTTGAGTTTCTAATCATTATTTGGCGAGCACTCGCTGCCAGCGCCTTTTTTGTTTTACGCTTTATTTTTAATTAATCTCACCTTGAAGCATAGTTGTGTCTGCAGCGCGTTGATTTTAGAGCTGGCTTTTTTGCGTTTGTTCACACTTCTCTATTTGTGAGGCGACCAGCTGCAGTGTTTGTGGGCAGCTGGTTGAAGTCTGAGTAGACTTAGCGTGCAGATTAAGATAATTCCCGTTTTCCCCGTGAGTCAGCACCGAAGTGAACTGCTCGGTAAGACACCTATGCGTTTTCTTTTTGTGTTTAATTTTTAGTTTGTTTTTATTTATTTACAGATTACCGTTTCCGCTTTCGTTTCTGCTTTCGTTTTCGCTTTTATTTCCAAGTTTCAACGTTTCAGTTATAACTTATTTTATATTAAATTATTTTCCTTGGTTATTATTTCCTTTTAATTTGTCGAATCCGGAAGCGCGTTGATCGACACTTCATTTTGCGGTAATCGGCAACTTCAGCGCCGTTTACCGTTACATAGACACTTTTCTTTATAACATAAGTCTAAAATAAATTGAAAATTTTAGTTGCTTTGGTAAAGACTTATGTCAATGGAAAACGTTCAGCTTTAATATATTTTGTATTTTTTAATCAGTGATTCCCAACCACGGATTTCAATTATCCTTCTTGTGCCTCTCATTAACCTCTGAAAACTTATGATTTCACAATGTCCTTTCTATAGTTTTTGTTCCACAATGATTACGCTTCATAGCGCAACAGTAGAAGATTTGTGCGTTTTGCCTTGACCAGATGTGAAAAAAGTCTATAAATAAAATATTAGAATATCACGAACTAGCCCGTTCTTGCATACAGATAGCTACGTGAAAAACATTTATTTTTTAATTAGCCAAACCAAATGTCAAGAAAAATTTTAAAAAAGCTCAAATTTTTTAGCAAAAAAATCAAGCGCTTTATAATGATTGTAAAGAGAACTTTTTCAAATACAAATATTTAACAAACATAAGTGAATTGCTTTTCGTGGATCGTGGTAATAAATAGTAGCCTAAAGATTTTAACATTAAGAGAGACTAATTCATTTTTGAAAATATGTTTGTTTCTAAGAGAATCAAGAAAGAGAAAGTTAGAGGTTCTTAGAGCATCCAGGCAAGCAGCAAATAAGTACGTTTGTTTAAGAGAAATAATTCCAAAACTAAATAAAGCATCTTACAAGTTGAGACATTTACTTACTTGCAATATGGAACCCTATTCAGATGGTGAAATGATGAATCAGACAGAGGTAGGCATTTATTCATAATACAAGGGCAACGCAGTAAACGCGACAGTCGGTAGCGTGGTCAAGTGCGTGTAAGTGCCACTTTAATGGCGACCACGATCGAAATAATCTTGGTTTAACTCTTACTCTCGTGATTCTGTTACTTTTTAGAGAAAGAGATTTCACTGCATTTTTTCTGCTTGGTAGTGTTGACAAACAACTCTAAAGTTCAGTTATACCGGGTGGCCACCAGAAAAGTGGGAAATTTGAGGTTGTAAATTTATAAACTTTATTTACAATTTGATGGTAAATAAAATTTTTAAAATTTATAAATTTCCCGCTTTTCTAGCGACCACCCTATATTACAAATAAAAAATTTTAAACTGGCGAGCGACATCCTAGCAATTCTCAAAGCAGGTTGGGGGTAGTCTAATTGCTTAACTTTAACATCACGAACGTTGTCTGGTAGAACCAATAGGGCATTTTCACCTCAAGCAAATTACATTACTTTCAGACTTTAATCAAAAACAAAAGAAAAAATGCACTTGATTAAGGTTATTTTTTGAGAAAATTTTATTCTGTTACATCAGCTCGCGAAAACTTGTGCTAATAAAAAACAAAGTCCAGTAAAACAAATTTTTTAGAATATTTTTGATTGTTTTTAATAGCTGACAAGGCTTTTCCATGTTTATTCATTCGATTACAGACTTTTACAAAAACAACCACAATGCCGCGAAATAATAAACTTAATCATCGACCAACATACACAAAAACAATGTTGACTTCTTCTTCTTTCGGGGTTGCCAAAGCGTATGATGTTTTTCCACAGCGTCTTGTTTTTAATATCCTTCTCCCTCGCACCAACTTCTCCATATCCTCCTTCACTACATCTAGAAATCTTCTCTTTGGCCTCCCTCTTTTCCTCTTTTCCGGGTAATTTCATTTCCACCACTCTTTTCCTACATACTCCTAATCTCTTCTCATGACATTTCCATACTACCTCAGCCTGCCCTCCCTCATCTTCATTCCTAACCGTTCTATCTTAACTGTTGACTGTAACCAGTTATTCAGGCAAAACCAAACGTGAAACTTCACGCTTTTCATTTTCTTTAATAAAAACAATTTCTTCAAGGTTTTCTCACCATAAGTTCGCTCTCTTCAGTCTTTATTAGTTCTCTTCACTTCACTCATTAGCTCTCTTCACTCTCTTCAGTTTTTATTCGAGAAAATGAAAATTTTTCAATTGGAGAAAATAAAAAGCTCCACGCTTTTCATTTTCTCGAATAAAAACAATTTCTTCACGTTGGCTTGGCGATTATTCAAAGTTCTATACTCTTTAGCTTTATTGACAACAAGAAGATTGGCCGTTTTGAAATAGAAAAAAATACTTTAATAGTTTAAAGCAGTGGTTCTCAACCTTTATAATTTCATGGACCCCTTTAACCGATATTCAAAACTAAATTCCCCCACCAGAAATTTAGTTTCTAGCCTAATTAGTATGTTTATATCAGCATGCAAAAAAGAGAAACTAAGTACAGTACTTACAATTTAACCTAAATTCTATAAATTTTTAGTGAAAACATCCAGGATTTTTTTGTCGATTTGTCAATATGACGGCAGCATATGATTCTGTCTGGTACCGTGGCCTTACATGCAAGCTGCTTGAGACTTGTGCCAGATAAGCACATGGTCAGAATAATCATGAAACTTGTCCGAAACCCAAGTTTTCATACTTACTACTGGTGACAGCAAACAAAGTTGGATTCGCTGCCTGAAAAACAGCGTTGCTCAGAGATCGGTTTTGACTCTCCTTCTTTTCAACCTCTTTATATATACGTCTACATCGCCCCCTACAATTTCCAGAAAGTTTACCTATGCAAATGCTCTAGAATTTTTGCACTCCAATGGAAACTGGAAGGTTTTTGAGGAAACTTTAAGTCAAGACATGACTAAACATCTTGTGCATCTTTAGACGTGGAAGCTGAAACTCAGTCGCACTAAGATGATGACAGCAGCCTTTCATTTAAGTAACGAAGAGGCCCAACGAGAGCTAAATGTTTTGTACAACCTTTAGAATTTTACCATTCTGTACAACCCCACTTATTTGGGGAAAATCGCTCATGTTTCGTCATCATCTCGTGGAGCAAAAAACTATATTAGCGCGTTAAACTGCTGAGGCAACTTGCAGGCTCAGGTTGGGGTGCTGGAGCCAAAACACTGCGCATAGCTGCCTTACCTACGGTCTACTTAACAGCTGAGTACTAGACACCAATCTGGTGCCGCAACGCTTTTTATCGCTAAATAGACAATGTCCTGTATGACGCCTTGCGCAGTGTAACTGGATGCTTGCGTCCCGCTCCAATTGACCACCAATCAATATTTTCAGGCATCCAGCCAGCTGAGTTTCGCCGACTAGGAGCAGCACTTTCCTTGACTAACGATGCAACCCTGGACCCTGACCGTATGTTAAATTCCTAGATTGGACCTAATATCTCTAAAAACATCTGATCCTCTTTCCACCCTCCTAGTAAATCTACATGATTTCCTTTTTTACCAAAAGCAGTATTGCTGCTACTACTGTAATCTTATTCCAAATCACTCCGCATTGGTTCAATGTTGCTTTCGCTGCTACCACCAAAGTCATTAACTAACTATCACTTGATATTGTAAAAAATGTTTAGAAATAACACATTCAATATTGATTTAATCGCAAAACAATATGAATAATGAAAATGATGCTACAGGGGCCAATATCTTTATGACAAGTTCCGCCCAGAAAAGTTTTCATAGATCATTTTATAGGACTTCACTTCGCAAAGCAATCAACTAATCTATTCACTTTGTTTCCCTATACGTTACTATGACAGCAGTGACATCGAATTTGATAAAGTTATAAAAATATAACTAAAATTTGAGTAAGCAGTAGGCCGCATAAAAAATTAAATGGGCCGCAGTTGGACATTCCTTTTTTAGATTAAGCTTTGTTACAATACTAAGACAATTAGTATTGTATTAACAAATGAAAAAAGTACAAGAATAATAGTTTTATGTAATACAAAAACCATAGCTATTATCAAAAAATTAATAGAAGAATCATCAATCAAAAAGCAACAATTAACCATTATGATGCAGAAAAGCAAAAAAACAATTTACTCAATACGATCGCTTACATGAAAGTCAAATTTACCAAAATGAATCAAACTTTTGAAATGTTCTTCACATAAATAGTCTATAAACTATTACCGTTAATTCTAAAACGTTCAATTACATTTAAAAAAATTCCCCCCTCAAAAATACAAAATTCCCCCCTAGTGGGGAATTCCCCCCCGGTTGAGAACCACTGGTTTAAAGCAATATTGCTTGACATAGCGTGTTTTTATGATTTTTCACAAAAAAATACAAAAGTGTTCTGCAAAGGCATCGAGTTTAAAGTTTTTCGGGAAAACAAAAATCACTCCATGAACTACAGTATAAACAAGTTTCATAAATTGAGGCGTTATAGTTGTTTACGAATATGGATATTGTATACAAATTTTTTTATATATTTTCTGGTCGGCGTTTACTCAAAAGATGTTCAATGACGGTTATGTCGGAATGATTTTGATTAATTTAAACTATCAGACCACAAAATTTTTTTAACTTTCAGACCACAAATATTTGTCTTAACAATGTTACAACTATTAACCTCGTTAGGGGAAGCTGACAAGAACGCAAGAATAAATTCAATCACTTAAGAAGATTTAGCTTCGTGGTTTTATGTTACGACACGTAAGTTGCAATGACAAATGTAAATGATAGACACCGTTTTCCAGCTCCTTAATATTAGCTACAAACCTGCTGAGCTTTCCACTGATTCAACTTTTGCCATTTGCCAAATAAAGAAACTGGTTAATTACTTTGCTTTTAAACTGCTACGGGCGAATCTTTGTATTCAATTTGTTGAAAACAATTTTTAGCAAAAATTTCTTGTCTACTTCAGCTTGAAATTACTTTTTGAAAGCACAAGCTATCAAGTGCGTCATTTCCATGCACGTTTCGACCGATTTGGGTGCTGCCGTTGCTCAAACAAAAAACTTGCTAATTTTTATTTTAAGAAGAGTAAAGATTAATTTATTTTACCTGCGATGCATGAATTTATTAATAAAATCGGTCAACTTTCAATTTATTATAGCAAATAAAAGTTAAAATTTAAAAACCAACTGTATTATTATGAAAAATCGATTTCGACCTATAAAGGTCATCATCAGTTTCTGTAAAAAATTAATTAATTAAAATAGATTACCATATATTTGACAAGACATTTTGAAAATTCTACTCATACTATACGGGTCCTGACTCAATGACACAAAGTGAAGCTTTCGATAAAAACTAAGAGCTAAACGACACAATAACTGACATAATGATTATGGATTACGTAATAATGAAGAAAACGTACAGTGTAAAAACTTGTAGTGAAATTAAAACCGCAAACTCCCGCTAAGATTCAAAGTGTTGACTGAAAAGATTAGCAAAACTGTTGTAGTCTAACTGTGTATAGTAAAGGATAAACGGGTTTAAAATTCAATCGCAATTATAAGACAAAAAAATTCTATTAATATTAATTTTAGCATTCAAATTATTAATCCATTTATTTTCACACCAATCTAATAAAGTTTTATCTGGTTGTTCTACAAATATGACCATGTAGCATTCAGTGATGTCAGGTTTACCATTAAAAGCATCAAAATGAAATGTATAAAAATGTTTAAGGAGGGCAGCTCGGTCATTGTTATCCTTAACGTTAAATTTGTTCCAGAATGAGCGGTGGTTATTCCATCGGGTAGAAAATTTGTTTTTAGTTTGTCCTACGTATTGCATTTTACAAAATTTACATTCTGCGACGTAAATACCATAATTTTTGCAAGTAAGATGTTGTTTTAAATTAAATTTTTTGCTATTTGAGTGCGAAGTAATATAATTAACTGTTTTAACCATATTTTTATAGTTTTTAAAGTTTCCACATAAAGCACATTTTCCACATGGGTATGAACCTCGGTTATCTGTATTAGGAAGAATCTGTGATAATTTTTTGTAATTCGTTAATTTAGTAGCTAATGTGGGTGGGTTTTTATATACAATAGCTGCTTCCGGTTTTAGTTTCTTTTCTTGGTTAGAGAGTTGAAGTAGATTAGTAAACTGCGTTGCCCAAACAATTCTGTTTTTCTTGTGATGTTGCGATTTTGGTTCGAAGCGCTCTTCCCAGTGTTTAGCAATTTCCAACATATATTCTGTCATTTTTTGGTTAAAATTTGAACGGAAACATTTATCTTTTAGATTAACTAAACTTTTTAAGTAATCGGATTTACGTTCATTAAGGCGACGAAGTCGGACAGCTTCTCCAAAAACAATTGACTTGTATACTGATGTAGGATGATGTGATGCTCCATTAAGAAAACATCGGTCTTTGGCTGTAGATTTTATGAAATTTTTTGTAATAAAACCACCTGTGGCATTTAGGGTTGTTACATGGAGTACATCTAAAAATTCTAGTTTATTATCCATATTTTCGGTGTTAATACTGTTAAAAACTAGTTGCAGATTAAAATCATTAAACTGGGCTTGGAGTAGCTCTTTAATTTCTGTTGTTGTAGAATAATTATATGAAAGCCAAATGATGTCATCAATGTATCTTTTAAAGACAACAGTTTTGTTCAATACTTTAGCCAACGGTAATAGTATATAATGCATGCAAATATTCGCTATAGAAACTGAATGATTGTCTGTCTCCAGTAACAATTCCATTTTTTTGTACATAAAATTTATCTAAATATTGTAGAATAACGTTATTTAGGCAAGTCATAGTCAATTCTATTAAAATCTGTTGAGCTTCTAACTTAAAACTGGATTGTGTTTTCAAGGCATGGTTTAGCGCTATAGGAATAAGATCTCGGTTTACACTGGGATATAATGATTTTACATCTGCGGTATTGATAAAAAGAGTGGAGGTAAGGTTTGTTGGTTGAGTAGATTTCCAATTTTCTAATTCCATAAGGTAATGTTTTGAATCTCTGCAGTACTCGTTTAATTGAAATTGGCAATAATTTGTGTTAATAGGTTTAAAAATCATTTCCAGAAACGCTGTTATTCTAGACGTTGTAATATCACCTGCAGATTGAAGAAATCTTCTGGGAATGTCCACTATGTCCACTTCTAGTAACTGGTTATTATTAAGTTTGTGGGTTTTAAACAAGGGGTATCCGTAGGCAGAGTTGTAGCATGCAAAATATTTGGCAGTGGGTCCACTAACTTTTTTATAAAATCCATTGTAATTTTTTATTCCGCAAGTGTGAAATAAAACCTCATCTTTAATTTCTCCTAAGCTATGAAGTTCAATCATTTTATTATAGCATTGGACCATAACAACATCAAATTTGGCATTTTTGTTGTCAATATTCCAGTCGTTTAAAATTTCGAATTGTTCAAGTTCGGCTTCCATAATTTTTTGGTAGTCCTTGTAATCTACAATAATAATTTTGCCATCTTTGTCTGCTTTACATATTACAATTTTGTTAGTATGTACTAATTGAGATAAGTGTTTCAAGCTGGTACGCATCTCTAAATTTAAATTGTTTCTTTGATGGAAATGAAAATTTACTTTGTTTCTGAAATTTTGTAATTTAGATGTAATTGATTGGCAATAGGTTTTGGTTTCAGAATCTAGTAAATCTTGATCAGGTCTGTTAAATTTAGGGATACCAAGTTTTTTAGGTAGGTTTTGTATATTTTGAGACATTTCTACGTAGCTTTCATTTTTAAAAACATGTGCCCATTCTATTCTTCTGATATGTTCATGTAAGTTTTTCCATTCTGTATTCTTTGTAATTTCCGACCAACTTTGTAATTTCCGACCAACTTAAATTGAAAGTTGACCGATTTTATTAATAAATTCATGCATCGCAATTTGATCAGTTAAATAAAATCGTCAATGTAACTTTACTGAAAGAAGGGTAATAGATTTCTGATAAAAAAACTTTAACATTTATTTTACCTGCATTGAAAAACATTTAAAATTATTGAAAACCATTGAATTATTATGACGATGATGCGTCATAATTACCAGAACAATGTAATAAATGAAGTAATTTTTTTGTTTTTCAATAAATCAAGAGCGACCTCTCGTGACAAAATGGTTTTTTGCAGCATTTATAAACTTTGTTGTTGTTTTTATCATTTGGTGTAAGTGTAATGTGATGACTTCAATATACTTACAAAAAGTTTTTATTGGTAGATTTGTATTTTAAGTTATTGCAAATAAAAATTAAATAAAATTATTTGTAAGCAAGCAATAGTTAAAAACTGTGTTTGTTTCACTCTAAAACACAATTCTTTTGTAAATCTAAAGTAAAAACATTCTAAAGCAGTGTTTCTCAACTTTTTTGGCCATACCCCACCAAATCATTTTTAAAAGTTTGATGTTCCCCATTTGATGATACAAAGGTGTGAGAGCTCAAATTTTTTGGTGTAGCAATGCAGTTCCTGTGCTTTCGAAAACTTTTTTTCACATATATTGGTGTATTTTTCGTTTTGAAGCACAAAACAAATAAATAGATTGATTGAATAGATTGATTGAATAGATTGATTGATTGATTTTCCCTAAAGACTAGTGAAGACTTAAAAAAAGGTCATCACTTTGAAACTGCATCATGATTTTTTATTTTTACAAAAACTTCAACGAAGGTTTCTCCTCAAAGCGTCCTTGTGTTTTTCCATCAAAATTGATTGATAGTATCTTAATAATGTCCATGCCCCACCAAAATGTGCCAGGCCCCATCGATGGGATACACGCTCCACGTTGAGAACAACTATTCTAAAGCTTATCTTTAGTATGCGTGATCACTTCTACTTTTACAAAATTTCACGAATGCTTAGTGCAAGCTTTTACAATATTAACCAATTTAAAACAGAAAAGCAAGACATAATTTAAAACTTTTTCTCAATACTTCAACTCGATGTATTGTATACAATAAAGCACAAAAAGTTTAAGATTGAATGTTTTTTTAAATCAAGCCGCTTAAAAGACATGAAGCACCAGACTCGAGTTTCGCTCTTGTTAGAGCTCGTCAGTGATGCTTATCTCACTGCAGAATGTTAAGTTCGATTCACATTAAGATCAGCATCACTGACGAGCTCTAACAAGAGCGAAACTCGAGTCTGATGCTTCTCGTCTTTTAAGCGACTTGATTTAAGTAATTCGAAATCCTCATTATTCTTCAATTGTATGTTTTATTCACAAGTCAGAAAAATACAATCGATTTATTTTTCACTGAACAAAGAGTGATCATTCAAATCAGACATTACAGCGTTCTTGCTATTGGTAGAAAAAGATGCAAGAAATTGGCTGATTTCACAAAGTTTTTCTTTTCGACATCACTCACATTTTCAAGGCGAATGCATTCATAAGCGACAAGAGATCCATGGATTTCCACATACAAAAGAGAAGAAAACAAATGATATATCTATAATATAACTTCATTTCATCAGTCAATACTTCTTTTTGCGTTTTTTCAAACATAACCCTAACAAATTGAACATTTGTTAGGGTCAGTTTTAGCAAGAAAAATTATGTAAACTTTTCGAATTCTTTGCTGTTTTGATTTTCGAAAAGTAGCAGACATGTTTGACAAGATAGCAGTTTCAATAAAGCTTCGCGTAACTGAAGATGATCGAAATACTGTTGCTCTTCCAATTCAACAAAAAAAAAAGAAATCATTCTCAATTCGCTGTCTGCTTGAGGTTTCTTTTTGTATTCTCGCTTGACCTTGATTGCACAAAACACATTTCGAATCGACGTGGTGTCTGTTCCGTTGTTCGTCGAAGAAAGCGACTTCTTTAACTTTGCTTTACCACTCGCAGATACAGGTGCGCTATATTTTAGGAAAACGACTATTTCGACTCTAACGAATAATTATAAGGAATTTTTTTTCTTATATAACCTATTGCCCAATAGCAACTCTATTAAGTTTCTTTTTTGTCGATTAGTAGCTGTTTACTTAAACGTTTTGACAAGCGTGAACACGCCCAAAGATGTCAAAAACTCGTAAACTGTTTTTAATAAACAAGTGCTTTTATTTTTGACTCAATATATTTTCGATTTAGTTTGTTGAAACAACCAATTATTTCTTTGAAAACGGATACTCTCTGCGTTTTAAAATATTAGGTTTTAGTAACTAAAACGTATGTTTTTGGAGTAATTAACGTATATGCTAAAAATTTGAAAAACATTTAATTTTGTAAGCTTTTTAAAACTATGTAAAAATGACAAACAATGTCATGTTTAAAAAAAAGCAAAAAATTGGATGGATTTTTAAGAAAATTAAAGGTAACTACAGCTAAATACTTTATAACTTTAATTTTATTTGTCTTCATGTCGTTATAACAAAATGGTTGTATTTTTTTGTTAAATGTTACAATTTAAAAATTTTTTAAAAATTATAGCAAGCAAAATCCAATATTTCATTTAGTTTGTCAAATTTTTTTTTTAATTAAAAAGCTGAACGTTTTCGACTATCATCAGTCCTTATCAAAGCATCTAAAATTGTTTAAAATCGTCTAAAAATTTTTTAACCATAAACGAAAATTACAATCAATTAAAATATATAAAAAATAACGACTCCCTTCCGACTCCTTCCTAAAATATGCGACTGATCCGGCAATTTCGACTCCACAATCCTGATTAAAATTCGATTTTGTCGTGAACAAATTAACAAAATGTAAAATTGTCCTTGTATGTGTAAAAAAACTGACAAAATGTAAAAATGTAAAAATGTCTTGAGAAATAGTTTTATGATTATACAAAAAAATGGTAGACGACTATAAGTTGTTTTAAATGTGGTCAGCAGCAAATTTTTCAAAGATTTGGGATAAACAATAAAGATTTTTGCTTCGGAAACCAACTATTTTATTAAAACAGTAAAATTCGCTATAAAATGTAGTTCAGATAATTTGTGCTTTTTTGTAAATTAAAATTTTCATCTAATATTTTACCTAAAAAAATTTACTCATAAATTATGATATAAGAGAGCTTTATGTGCTATATTTTTTGGTCTAAAAAGATGATAAAACCAGAGAATGATTTATTGGAATGTACGGTGAAGTTGGAATCACACCTCTAAGTTAATACGTCAGCACCTTTTAAAAATTAGAATTGTAGTTTTAGAATAACAAAGCATTGATTTTTTAAAACAAACCTAAAGTTTACTGATGCATATGCTGAAAACAAAGTGGGTGGACACCATGTATTTTTTCATTAGACTTAATACCGAGAGGTTTGCCTGATATAAATTAGCGCAGTGGTTCTCAACCATTTTCGTTTTGCTAGGGTCAGTTATTAACAAACAGTTTTTTTATTAAAAGTTTTAACCACTGTTTTCTTGCTTTCAAAGTCACAAAAATTGTAAACGTTTTGCCCTTTGCTAAAGAGTAACTTGTTCACTTTTAACAAAATTTTTACTTGAAAAAAGCCGCAATCAAACCGCTTTGAGGTTAGAAAAACTTGAAAAATTTGCGTTAATCATTCTGCAACATAAAAAATGCAAGTTTTTTTTTGTATCAACAGGTCAAACGGTTTAAAAAATTCTGACAGACGCAATAACTTTTATGAGACGAACCTAAATTGTCTCGGGTCGTGATTTTTCTGGCAGTATTTTTCAAAACTAATCTTGAATAAAAAACGCCTTTACTTTGTTTGGCGAAGAAATAGTTTAAAAACAAATTAACCGATATTAAAAAAAACTGCATTATTTTCAATTGACTGATCTATTGTATGGCTTTTAAAAGAAAAATTGAGTGAGGTACAAACAAATAAATTTTAAACTGTGCAAAATAATGTTTAACAACAAAAAGTTTTTGTCCCTATTTAACAACAACGTTTATACTTTAAGCAGCAATTCATACTCCCAAGCTTCGAAGTTTGAAAATTTACAACATTCAAGAAAAACTTTAAATGACTTGGGTCAAAAGTCAAAAATTAAACCCATGTTGCTTTTCCACAAAAATCTGCCGCTGACGTTCTGCTGTTGCTAAGCAGATACGTACGTTAAAGAACATTGAAAATCTTGATTAAATTACGGTTTTGTAGAATTTTGCCGGTGTTTTGTGTTTGAAGAATTTAAAGTAATGTAAATTTATTGCCTAAGAGTTTCGAAATATGAAACGCTAAGTTCACAATTGCAGACTTTTAAAGAGTTTTTGAAAGTACGTATAAGCAGTATAAAAATTTTAAGTTTTCTTGCAAGCCCTATCCACAGTTAAAGTTTCAAATTCAAAAACGCCTTCACGGTTTCTGTTTTGGGTATTTTACAGCTTGTGCTTGCCGACTAAAAGCTGCAGAACGCCAGATTTTAATTGTCAACGTTTTTACACAATATTTTTAAGAACTTGAGCACAAATGTCTGTGTGAAAAATGTGTTAATTTATATTCACCAATCAATTTTCAACTTATTTTACACGGTCACTGTCAAAACATTTTTGAAAAAATAATCATAACACTTTCAACAATTTTGCCTTCATTAGAAACATATTGTTCAAAATCCTTATCGTCGTCCACGTTTGAAGGGTATCCACTCCAGGTCAGACACAAACAGGACTGAGGCCGAGGATTTATCCTTTTACTGCCCTAGGCTGCTGCACTGCCTGAATCAGATGCTGGCAGTGATGTTATTAACCCAGCATCGAGTTTCGTCATCCAAAACCGTCAGATCTTGTGCTCCATGTGGTGCCCGATGTATAGGGCACGCTGTTAGAACATGGTCTGCGGTTTGCTCAGAGGCGCCACACTCGCAATTCGATGTGCATGGCCCATTTGTGCATGGACGAATAAAATCGCCCAACGCCAATCCACAGGCGGTTGAGCTTAACCCAAGCTGTTCGGGGTAAGCCCATCCCAACAGGCCTGGCACCGGTCTCGGGCACAAAAATATGGAGCCTGGAAGCACCTTTACATTACTCCGCATTCCAATTTGTGATTTGTCCGTTCAGAAGCGCGGATGCCAAGTCTGGCAAGGTTGTCCAAAAGATTCCCGCAACTGGCACAAACGGGCGTCTGGATCTTAGTCTCACTTGGCGAGTATATGAGGACCTGCTTAAAAGACCATACAAGATATGATCGGGGTCCAGAGATTCACGATGAACCAAGGAGAGTGTTGCTCCCATTCGGCGAAACTCAGCTGGCTGGATGCCTGAAAGTACAGGTAAGTGGTCCGTTGGAGTGGGACGCAGGCATCCAGTAACTATGCACAAGGCGTCGTTCAAGACACTGTCGATGAGGCGAGTGTGAGCACTGCGACACCAGACTGGCACACAGTACTCAGCTGCTAAGTAGACTAGAGATAAGGTGGTTATGCGTAGTGTTTTAGCACCAGCACTCCATCCCGAGCCCACGAGTCGCCTCAGCAGTGTGACGCGCGAAGATAGTTTTTTACGCAATGCCACTAGATGGTGACGAAACGTGAGCGATCTGTCCAGTTTTACCCCGAGATAAGCAGGGGTTGGACAGAACAGTAAAAGTCTGCCGTTGTTGTAGACCTTTAGCTCACGTTTGGCCTCTCGGTTATTTAAGTGAAAGGCTACCGTCACCGTCTTAGTGTGACTGAGCTTCAACCTCCAAGTCTGCAGATACGCTAAAAGTGTAGACATGTCTTGGCTTAAGGTCCCCTCCAAGTCCTTCCAGTTTCCAGAAGAATGCAACAATGCTAGATCATCAGCATAAGCAAACTTTCTAGAAATCATGGAAGGAAGATCGAACGTATAGATGTTAAATAGGAGGGGAGCCAAGACCGATCTCTAAGGAACGCCGTTTTTAACATGGCGTAGCTTGCTTTGCTTGCTGTCACCGGTACTAAGGGTGAAACTTTGATTTTGGACAAGCTTCATAATCATTCTGACCATGTGCTTATCAAGAAGAAGTCTCAGCAGCTTGCAGGTAAGGCCACAGTGCCAGGCAGTGCCATAAGCAGCTGTCAGATTGACAAATACGGTACCGACCTTCTTTTTAGCCTCAAAAGAATCCTCGATGTTCTGGGTTAGCAGAACAACTTGATCTACGGTTGACTTCCCGCGTCGGAACCCAGCTTGCTCTTTAGGGAGCAGTGGATCGACTAATGGTTCAACGCGGGCGTAGATAAGCCTCTCGAGGATCCAATGAGCAGACTTACTCACGGCCCGGGCTGCGAGAAAGCACCTACCATCTGGGCCTTCAAAATCCTGTTCATTGGTATACTAGTTTGATGTTTCTCACCGGAAGCATGTCTTAACGATGTTAAAGAATTTTAAATTGAAAGTTAATTTTTGGAAAAAATTGATAATTGCATATTGTTTATGTGTATGAAGTTGAAGCTGTTTTTTGTTTGTTGTCAGATTGCAAATTAGCAAGAAAGACAAAAAGTTATAATTAATTTTAATGATGTTAAAGAATTTAACCTGATTTTTCTTAAAAAAACTACCATTGAGTTTGGAAGGGATGGCTGATAATGGGTTTTTGCGCTATTGACGATTACTTGTGTGGAAATCATCTTTATTGTGACACGAAAAAGAATAAGCTTTTAAAAAGCGTAAATAAACAAAGCTGTAACAGATTTTCTTAAATATCTTAAATAAACAAACTGTAACAGATTGCTGTTGAACGTCTTAAAATTATTAAATTAAAAAAAAGCCTGAACAATTCAGTTGGAAGAAACAAAATGAAAACCGATGTGATTTATAATAGACTTAATAGTTACAACTAGATTTTCTTGAAATCAACAACTGTAAAACAGATACCACATTGTCTTTTCCATCAGAAGAAACAAAAATATTGAAAAACAAAATCCGGTTTAAGATTTTAATATTGAAAAAAACTTTTTTAAGAAATTAATGAAATAATAAAGATGTCTTTACACTTGATTGCAGCTGCTTTACAAAGAAGACAATGTCTAGCATGAAAATTCTTACACACATAATCGCAACTTCGTTGTTCAGCATAGGGAGGCATCTTGTTTTTTTGTGTGTGACGTCATAGATTGCACTCATTCCTGTAATTGGTCTCTGCGCAGTTTTTTAAACTAAGTATAAAAACTTTTTTTTTGCAATACAGTACGTCATGAATTGCATTATGTTTTTTGTATTAGAAAGGCATCCAAACGTTTGAAATCTCTGAGCAGATTACTGATCTTTGCAACAGAAGAACATTGTTAAAATCCTTGACCAGATAACTGATTTTTGCAATAGAAAAGCATTGTTAAAATCTATGTTCAGATTTTAAATACAGCATTGTTGCTTAGCATAAATTATGTTTAGACACGACTGCGTTGCTCTGAGTAAAAATCAAACTCGCAGATAAACGCAAATTCGTTGCTCTGGGTGGGAATTAAACTCACATTTAAACACAATTTTGTTGCTCAGCTTAAAAACAAACCTGTGATTAGACGCGACTTCATCGATCTGGGTGAGAATCAAACCCATGGTTGGTCGCAACTTTGTTTTTAGGCTTAAAGAAAAATTCTGTGGTTAAACAAAACTTCGTTGCTCTTGGTGGGAATCAAACCCGTGCTTGCTCAGCATAGGTTGTGTTTAGACGCAACTGCGTCGCTCTGAGTAAAAATCAAACTCGCAGATAAACGCAAATTCGTTGCTCTGGGTGAGAATTAAACTCACATATAAACGCAACTTTGTTGCTCAGCTTAAAAACGAACCTGTTGTTCCGGATCCGTCAATTGATTGTTTCAACCAATGTGAATATTTACCTCGTGAAAATAATTCTTTGTCTAATAAGGTTGACTGGTAATGAGACTTGTCGATTTGGTTGGGTTTGGTTAGTCGTTTGGCTACAACCCAGTTTAGACTGTTAATGTGCCGTTAGGTACGATTTGTTGTAATTTGAAGATTTGATTTCACTGGGATAAGTTTTTATTCGGTAATCATCATCATCACCATTATTATCATTGTTATTATTACCCCTGCTATTGTAATTGTTGTTAATTTGTGAATTGTGATCTATTTTGAATAAGAAGCTGATTGATCACCGATCATCCCAGTTTGAACTTTGTTTTTGAGGCTTTACAGACTTAAGTTGTAGTCTTAAAGTTAGAATTTTCTTTTATTTGCATAAGATAAGATTTGCTTCATACATTCATTACCGAATAACTATCCATTTGTGTTTGGTGTTTACAGTTATTCTTATGTTTTAGTCTATTTTAATAAGATTGTTTACTTCTATTTGAGTTAAGGTATGTCTCATTATAATTTAGGAGCTAGTGCTGATAGCACTACTGTTGATAAAGTTCCCCATGTTGATGCAGATGTCTTAGCTCTAGTGGATAAGCTACAGCAGGAATTGACTGCTTCCCATGGTAGAGAGCAAACTTTGATTAATGTAATTAAAAATAAATGTAGAAGTAGTAGGGAAGGTTCATGTGATAACTCTATAGGTGAGTCATTGGATTCTAGTTCTGAGGCTTATAATGTACTAGACCAAACTGGTTCTTTTACTCAGGATGTTAGCCAAGCTGAAGCTAATTCTTCTAGGAATAGTATAGGTTATAGGGAGCCTAAAGCTCATTCAACTAGGTCTAATTGTAATCCACATACTTTAAAACCACCATTTCAACCCAACTTTCATCCATATTTTAGTGCAACTAACTCTGCTCCATATCTTGATTGGCCATCTGCAAGCCATTTATCTTTACCCCATATACAAATTTCTAAGTTTAGTGGAGATATTGCAGAGTACCCTGCCTTTGTGCAAGAATTTAAATCGTTTGTAGAACCTGTTTGCCTGGATGCCCATCGTCGACTTTTGTACTTGAAACTGTATTTAGTTGGTGAAGCAGCTGAAGTCATAAAGGGCTGTAACAGCTATTATAATAAGCAGGAAGGCTATTATAAAGCTTGGGAGCTTCTGGATCAGAGGTATGGTGATTCTATGTTATTATTAAAAAGGGTTAAAGAAGAAATTTTACATGGTCCAACAATTTGTATTAGTGATGTTAAAAGATTAAATGAATTAACAATTAAAATGAACAACTGTAAATGTTTATTCGAAAGTCAGGGATTACTTTCTGAACTTAATGGTTCTGAGGTTCTTAAGGGTGTATTATATGGATTACCTATTCGCCTACAGGAGCGATTTGCTGAGTTAAGTTTTAATAAATGTGGCTCTCATGCCACCTTTTGTGACCTGCTTTCTATTGTAAATGATGCTGCCAAATATGCCCAAACAGAATGGGCACAACAAACCTTTCAATTTTACAAAAATAATGGTAAAACGTCTGGTTCAAAAGGTAAACCACCTTTCCCTAGATCAAATATTAAAACCATGTTAGTCTCAAATGGAACTTCTAAAACTTATGATGATGCCTTTAAGACTAGTCGTCTATGTTTTTTGTGTAAAGGTTCACATTCCTTGTGGAACTGTTTTAAGTTTAGTGAAAAATCTGTTGAAGAACGACGAAAATTAGTTAAAGAGAAGTCTTTATGTTTTAATTGCTTAAGAATAGGTCATCGAGTTGTTGATTGTGAGTTTAAAAGAAGTTGTCAGGTTTGTGGTCAACGTCACAATACTTTGCTGCACACTAGCATATCATCTCCTAAATTGACCCAGTCGATTGAATCAAAAAAAAATGTTGAAGCTGCAGAGAATGTGGTGGTGTCACTTTCTAATACTAGAGCTGCTATACCTGCAGCCAATAAACGATTTATGAATATTTTGCCCATTAAGGTCTGGAAAAATGATCCCAATAATGCAGTAACTACTTATGCTCTTTTGGACAGTGGCTCTACTACATGCATTAGTAGTTCTAGTTTAGTTAATCGTCTTGGTTTAAATCAGATGAATGATCAGGTAAAATTAAGTGGAATTGGGTCTATTTCTTCTTGTTCATCAAGAACTAGTGAATTTTTTATTTGTGGAATTAATGAGCCACATGTGTTCAAAATCACTGAATGCAGGGTAATGGATAAACTTCCAAACATGGAAGAAAATATTCCAAGTAATGATGTAGTACTTAGGTATCCTCACTTAGAAGATTTAAAGTTTCCAACTTTGGTACCTGCTAATGTAGAGCTTCTATTAGGTATTAATGCTCATGAAGTCTTTAAGATAAGTGAGCAGCGTTGTGGTGAGTATGGACAACCTTATGGATTACATACAGCACTTGGCTGGACAATATTTGGGTCAGAATACAATGCATTTGAAAATGAGTCTAGTGACAACATTTGTGCTAAAGTGTCTGTTTTACCTGATGGAAGGGAAGATGATGGCCTTTGTGATGATATACTCAATTTTCTGGAACAAGATTTTCATGATCTTGATGTATATCAAAGGCCTGAAATGTCATTGGAAGATAAGAGGGCGTTGAATATTATGAAATCAGGCGTTACGAAGTGTGATAAGCATTATCAGGTTCAATTGCCCTGGAAGCTTAAAAATCCAGGTTTGGAAAATAACCGAGAGTTAGCCTTAAAGCGTTTAGCTGGGCTTAAGCGACGGTTGGAAAGATCTCCCGATTTATATGAAAAATATTGTACAAAAATTAATTCGTATATAGATGAAGGTCATGCTAGTCTAGTCACCAATCAAAGATCGTCTACAGAAAGTTTAATTTGGTACTTACCACACCATTGCACAGGTGAGAAGTTTCGCATAGTTTTCGACTGTAGTGCTAAATTTAATAACACTTCTATTAACGATGTGCTTTTACAGGGTCCAGATTTATGTAATAATTTAACTGGTGTCTTGCTGAGATTTAGGCAGGAAGAGGTAGCTGTTGCTGCCGATATTAGAAATATGTTTCATCAGGTATTTGTAGAAGAACAGGACAGATCGGTGTTACGGTTTTTGTGGTTTCCTAATCATGATATGACCCAGACTCCACTGGATTACCAAATGAACGTGTTGCCCTTTGGCTTGACGTGTTCGCCAAGCTGTGCATCGTTTGCACTTCATAAGACAGCTGTCGACAATGTTACTGACGCCGACCATGAGGTAATACAAACTGTTTTTAAAAATTTCTATGTTGATGACATGCTTAAGTCTTGTAGTAGTGTTGATGGTTGCATATCTTTAATTTCACAATTGAGATCGCTGCTGAGTAGTGGTGGATTTCATTTGTCTAAATTTTCTTCCAATAATTCCCGCGTTTTAAGCTGTATTTCAGAAGCTGACCGTGCATCAAGCGTGGTAGAGTTTGGCCCAAACACACAAAAAGCACTTGGGCTTTATTGGTGTACAAAATCCGATCAACTTAAGACTCGTGTAAAGGTGACCTCTAGGCCGTTTACTCGTAGAGGGCTTTTGTCCATGGTAAGTCAAATATTTGATGTGGTGGGTATTATACAACCTTTTTTATTGCCAGCTCGTAGGCTTTTGCAGGAAGCGTGCAAAACCGAATCCTCTTGGGATGCTCCGTTGGGCGAACAGCAGCGTGCTGTCTGGGACCAATGGTTACAGTCTTTGGCGTACTTAGAGGGCGTATCGTTGCGCCGCTGCTTTAAGCTCGCCAATAAAATATTAGAGCGTGTTGAATTACATGTTTTTTGTGATGCCAGTACTACTGGTTATTCTGCTGTCTGTTATATTCGTTCTCGTTATGCAAATGATGTAATTGCGTGCGTTTTTTGCATGGGTAAATCTCGCGTTGCTCCTCTCAAAGCAGTCAGCGTACCCCGCTTAGAACTTACGGCTGCCACTCTTGCAGTTAAGTTGTGTGCCTTTGTATGTAATGAGCTGGATTATGAATTTAGTAAAGTAGTGATGTGGACAGATGCCACTATTGCATTGCGTTATATAAATAATACTAATAAGCGATTTAAAACTTTCGTTGCCAACCGATTGCGAGTGATTCACTCACTTAGTTCGCCTAATCAATGGCGCTATGTACCCTCAGCTCTTAATCCCGCGGACATTGGTTCAAGGGGTGTAATGCCAAGTAAATATGAGACTGTAGACTTATGGTTGAATGGGCCCTCATTCCTTCATAATGGTGAGGATGACTGGCCTCAACAACCAGAGTGGTGCGATCCATCGGATGACGAAGAAACGAAGAAGACAAAGATTTGCTGTTCTCTAAGGTTGAATTGTGTTGATTACTTGCATCGGCAGATGTCACGTTTTTCATCGTACCAAAAACTTCAGCGTGCTACTGCGTGGTGGCTACGATTTATTAAGTACATAAAATGGAAATTCATAAGGGATCATGATCCTCCCTTATGTGGTCGTCTTACTGTACAAGAATTGAATGATGCCACTCTAAACATTGCTCGACTAGTGCAGTTGGAGGCGTTTCCTGACGTCATGGCTAAACTGCCGAATGTAATAGACCATCGATCGTCAAGTAGACTGGTTTCTGAATCATCAGCTCGTACTCTTTTCAAATTTCGTCAGTTGAAAGGACTAAGTCCCTTTATATATAATGGAGTCTTGAGAATGGAGGGAAGAATAGAAAATTCTGATGCTCCCTTGGAAAAAAAACACCCAATTATATTACCGCCGAACCACTTTGTAACAGAAATGCTAATAAGAATGTATCATGAAAATGCTGGCCATAGCGGCGTGTCTCATGTTCTCAACTGCTTGCGTGAACGTTTCTGGATTGTACGCGGTCGAGCAGCTGTGCAAAAGGTTCTGCTAAAATGTTTTAAATGTCGTTTGTGGACTGCTAAAGCTGGCTGTCAACGAATGGCCGATCTCCCTGAGTCACGTGTGATTGCTGGGAGCCACCGTTTACGGCGACAGGAGTGGATTTGATGGGTCCATTGAATGTGCGCATCGGAAGGAATATTGTCAAACGATACGTTGTCGTCTTCACTTGTATGGCTTCACGAGCCGTTCATCTTGAAGTAGCTGAGTCTCTTGAGGCAAGTGCCTTTATACAAGCATTTAGAAGATTTGTCTCTCGTCGTACAAAACCATCAACAATGTTTAGTGATAATGCTACTAATTTTAAGGGTGCTGAAAGGGAACTTAATTCGGGTATTGCCTCCTGGAATGACCACCAAATACAAAATTGGTTGTTACAAGAGCAAATTAATTGGGAATACAACGTGCCAGCTTGTTCGCATTCAGGAGGAGTGTGGGAGCGTATAATTAAGAGTATACGCACACTAATGCGGAGAATAGTGGGTGAAAGTTTATTGAACGAATTTGACCTATTAACGTTGGTCGCTGAAGTAGAGCGAATATTAAATGATCGTCCTTTAGTCGATGTCTCTACCGATCCTCGTGACCTTACCGCGTTGACACCCAATATGCTTCTCACCGGCACATTTGACAGTAGCCTTCCGCCAGATGTTTTTATGAAAGGGGATCAGTACCGGAAATCTTGGCGAAAAACCCAAGCACTAGCTGACATCTTTTGGAAACGTTGGCTAGCGGAATATTTACCTTTGCTTCAGCCTCGAAAGAAATGGTTTGGAACTTCGCCGAATCTTGAACCTGGTGATTTAGTTTTGGTCGGTGATGATAACGTTAAACGTGGCAAGTGGCCAAAGGCCATCGTTGAGGAATGTTATCTTGATCGGAACGGTTTGGTGCGTCGAGTACGCGTGCGCACTGCCGATGCTGTGCTTGTTAGAGACATAAGAAAACTATATCTTTTAGAGGGACACATTGATGATTGATTTAAATCAATAATATCACTCGCTCTCGGTGATAAGGCTAATTTGTGTTGTACGTATAATGTTTCTTCTTTTGTATGTGTGTGTGTAATATTCGTGATTCTATTTCATTGAGTTCGTTGAAATTTGCAAGCACGATATTTCATAATCTTGTGTTAATTAATTCGTACCTATTGTAGCGTCATCACATGTGTAATTTAATCTTTGAGGCTGTGTACGGAGTCCTCCACTTTTAGAAAAGACTAAATTAGCTTTTCGGGGGTCGGTATGTTCCGGATCCGTCAATTGATTGTTTCAACCAATGTGAATATTTACCTCGTGAAAATAATTCTTTGTCTAATAAGGTTGACTGGTAATGAGACTTGTCGATTTGGTTGGGTTTGGTTAGTCGTTTGGCTACAACCCAGTTTAGACTGTTAATGTGCCGTTAGGTACGATTTGTTGTAATTTGAAGATTTGATTTCACTGGGATAAGTTTTTATTCGGTAATCATCATCATCACCATTATTATCATTGTTATTATTACCCCTGCTATTGTAATTGTTGTTAATTTGTGAATTGTGATCTATTTTGAATAAGAAGCTGATTGATCACCGATCATCCCAGTTTGAACTTTGTTTTTGAGGCTTTACAGACTTAAGTTGTAGTCTTAAAGTTAGAATTTTCTTTTATTTGCATAAGATAAGATTTGCTTCTTACACCTGTGGTTAGACGCGAATTCGTCGTTCTGGGTATAAATCGAACTCGTGTCTAGACCTAGACAGCCGACGTTAGACGCGACTGCGTCGCTCTGCCTGGGATCAATTCATAATTCCAATCTCTCTCAGGACCCGTATCTCTGTTTTTCTACGCGTTCCACAAGGTGGAGCAAAATATGCATATACGTTCCCAGCGGGTGACGTTGGCGGACGAACAATGCAAAAAAAAGTTCGGCAGCGTGATTGAGTGGTTAAAGCGCCGTGCTCGTGATCAACACGGTCTCGGTTCAAAACCCACTCGCGCTTTTCTGTTGTGTTCGTGGGAAAGATACTTTACAGCCCATTCCTCTGCTTGGTAATCTTGACAAGCAGCTTTAAATTACAGTCATATCTCTATTAAATTATAAGCGGACAGCAATATCATGGCATCTCCGGAAGTAGGTCGGGGTAATTGCTTACCCTTTGTATCAGCGCCTCCGTCGCTTTCCTGCGAGTCAGGAGGATAAACAAAGAGGTAAAATAAAAAAATTAAAAAAATAAGTGAAAAAAATTAAAGCTGAACCTCAATGTTGCAAAAACCAGAACAAGACACAAAGCAAAACAGCAAATTTATTTGCATAATCATCCCATGCAATTAACCTTTATTTCTTGATGCTATGAAAAATTTAGATTAATTATGAAAAATGGTGTTCAGAGTTTGCAAAAAGGAATTGAGTTAATTATAACCTATTAAAGTGCAATGAATAAGAATGGAAGCAAAACGTCTAAGCAAATGCAAGAATGGAAGTCGAGAAACTGAAATAAAAGAAATGAGCTCGAACTAAATTTTGTAAAGCAATTAATTAAGATTCGAAATCTTAAAGCTTTATTTCAGCTTTATTTTAGCTAGCTTTATTTCAGCTTTATAATAAGAAAAACATCTAATATTAAAATCTCTTTTTTTCAAAACAATTAAAACTTGAAACGTAAGAAACCAAAGCGGCGCATCTAAATCCAGAAAATGAGGTTAATCCCGACCTCGCATATTTCAATAGGCCACTAACATTGCACAGATAGACATTAACTATGCACAAAACACAACTAAGATTAATATTTTGACCGACCAAATTAATGACCTTTGTAAAAACTCTGCATTTCATTCAATGAACTGAATTTGTAATTGAAGCCGTTTATTGCAAAAATTAGTTTAAAAAAATAACCAGTGTTTCTAATTTATTGCTTCAGTAAACACTTCTCAGTTTAAGTCTTTTCAACTGATCATTTCATAAAGCAGCAAAATTGTTTTGTGACGTAATAAACCAATGCAATGACGTCTTACAGCATTAATAATATTTACAAGTTTACTTACACAAATAAATCCAATATTCCAATCTTCGACTCGAAGCAGAACTCACAAATAACAACGCAATTAACTTTAACAACTTCATTATGACCAAACAATAACTTTCAAAACTTTATAATTTCTCTGACAAATATTAACAAGTTTCATTCAATCGATGAAACAATTTTGTTGATTTAAGTTTTGCAAAAAATTAATTTGTTAATATAACTTTCTAACTTGCAGAAAATTAATTAAAAATTAATATAACCTTCTATAGTAAATTAATTTAAAACTATATAGACACAAAATAACTAAGTCGTATTTATAGAAAGACCGGAGTCTTCACACCCCTGTAAAAGTAGAAAACTTTTTGAATCAAAAAATTATTTTAACATAAGTTTATTATCTTTTAAAAATTTTACTTTAAATGTTATAAAAAAGTGACGTAGCCGCTGTTATAAAGTAAAATAATATTAAAGCAGAATTTGATTAGATTGAATAGATTTGAATAGAATTTATTGAAACTTTAAATTGAAATAAAATTGCTTGAGATGTTCAAGCTTTTGTATTAGAATTGTGGAGTCAGAGTCGCACGAATTGTATGTTTTTAGGCTGTGTCAAAGTTATTTTTTAGATAAACTGAAGTCCTCACTATTACTTTTGGTGACTCCAATTTTCAAATTTTCGTTAAATTACTTGTAAGCTATAGTCAGATTTACCATCTCAATTGACTAGATAATAATCACGTTCAAATACGGTGAATATATTTTTGAGAACTGGACCGCTTTTTGGCCTTCAATTCAAAGTGAAGACAAAAAAAAAAACGGTTTTCGCTTGAAAACGATTTTCAATACAAAAAAATAAACTCAACTTCGGTTAGGGATTTGTTTTGTAAAATTTAACAAAAACTTAAGAAAAAAAAGTAAAAATTTGGTCAAAATTGTAGTTTTCGTCTTAAAAAGTCAAGTTACGACAAAAAAAGTCTTCACCTTTTACTCAAAAATCAGCCTTTTTAAAAACTTTTAAATCTTGAAGAATCAAGGTCCTTGTCTGAAGCTACCGGCTCGACTTAATTTCACTATCAAATACCGTGAATATGACGAAACTATAAACTCTTGACTATATTTTGAAATTTTGAACCTTGTTCCGGCGCAAGCAGACAACCCTATATTCTGCTATGTATTTTAAAAGCAGACTTTAAGCCAGACATGGGCATTTTACGGCCGTGGGCCGCGGGGCGCATGCGGTTCTTTGTTTGGCTCTGATCAGCCCGTGAAAGAATCGTAAGAAATTACAAAATAAACGAGCTTTTTTAATCTAGTGATGCCTGGATTGAATGTGAATTGCTTTGATTTTGAATTGTTTTATTTACATCGCGCATGCGTGTTACTTAGTTGACGTAGTTGAAAGCAAGTTGCAAGTATCGAGACAACTTTTATCGCCACAATGTGAACTAAAAAAAAAACATAATCAGGGGCGTATAATCCATATGTACGGAGTTTGGGGCGCACATTTTGTAATTTTCTACAACAAACTGTAAGAAGTATTTTCTTAAATTTTAAATCAAATATAATGATATTGTAGCGAACTCATCACTGCAAACCTTCATGTTTTTTATTCGTTATTGCAATTTAGCCTGATCACGTGGTTTTATCGATAAATAAGGCAGACGACACAATAATACAGACATAAAATCATTACGACTACATATACGCGCTAGACCTCAGATTAGATTAGAGACTAGTGAAATTCGACTCGAGAGTATTCGTGAAACTGATTCTATTTGAATAAGGTTATTTATATCCATATTTGCTGAAACGTTTATTTGAAGTTGTGCCCCTTAATAGAAAAGTGTCAAAGTTATTTGTGTGCTAATAATCACTCACGCGTTTATCAACGCAATTAAATAAATATATTCATGTCAATCTTAAACGAGAAAATTATGACATAACAATAAACTCTTTATGATATTTTGAAATTTTGAGCTTCAATTCGGCGCACGCAGACAAGCCGATCTTTTATTTTGTTTTTTCAAAGCAACCTTTAGCGGACATTGGTTTTTCTTGTTTTAGAAAAACGCTTTTAACTCATATAGGCTCTTGGTGTCCTGAAAAGTTTAACATAGTGTAAAGCCAAAAATTTTGCACTAAAGTTGACTTAGTATTTATGAATGGCACAAGCTTTCGTGAGCAACTGCTCACTTCGTCAGGCGCAAAACTATTTAATAAAAACTAAGTCAACTTTAGTGAACAATTTTTTGTTCTTTTCTGATTGATTTCAAGAATTGACACGGCTTTCCCAATTTTTATTCCTTCCAATCCTTTGATGATAGTGTTAACCACAGATTAGGGTTGCCATACCGTTCGGAATTTTTTGTTAAATTTTGTGTCCGGAAGGAATGTCCGGAATTTTAGTATCAACCAAAAACAACGTGCGATTTTTTAAGAAAACACATTGATTATGGGACAAAAATAGCAAATTCCAAAACCGATTCTAAGTGAAGACCTTTTTTATTAAAGAACACCATGATTTTGGAACGAAAATAGGAAAATCCTAGATCGATTCCAAGTGAAGACCTTTTTTTCTTTTTGGTCTTCGTCCTAGATTCGTAAACAAATTTATTTTGTCCGCCTCTTCAAAAATTTTTTCGTTGGTGCGCCTATGTCTGTCCCGAATTCCGCCTATTCAGATATGGCAACCCTAGCGTAGATTAACTTTCTCTTTTTTATGAAAGAAATCAGTTTTAATTGGCTTTTTCCTATGATTAGAAGTGACGTGTTAAGCCTCGCAATACCAAACAAAATTTAAAGAAATCCAATAAAATTTTAATAGTTTGCCATTTCGTACTCACATTCAATAATACGAGTAATAACAATTTAGCTAAATGATAAAAATAGTTTGACGAAAAATAATTGAAAGTATTTAAGAACATTTTCAAGCAGAAATTATTGCAAAAAACTAGAAATAATAAGTGCTGGGCAAACCTAAATCAAAATAAAGCTTGAAATAAATTATAAAACTAAGGAAAAAAACTTTTTGCAGCACTTTATGACTTGACATATTTTTAGTAAAGGAGACAACAAAAGCATTGTCAGCAGCGTGGTCGAGTGGTTAAAGCGCCGTGCTTATGAGCAACATTATCTCGGTTCAAAACCCATTTGCGACATTCCATTGTCTCCTTGGAAAAGCCGCTTTGCGACACTTTCCCCTGCTTGATGATCTTGGCAAGCAGTTCTAAATTAAAGTCATATCACTATTAAATTTCAAACGGACAGCAATATCTTGACATCTCCGGAAGCAGGTCGGGGTAATTGCTTACCCTATGTATAGCGACTCCTTCGCTTTCCTACGAGTCAAGAGAATAAATAGAAAAATAAAATAAAAAATTTTAATTAATTTGTAATATCTCAAGCAACATGTTTATGCAAATGAGACTAGATATTTGTCATTTTCAAAACTTGATTTTTATTTATAACTGTAGCACGTTGAATATATAGAATATAAAACCAAGTTAGCGAATTGACTTTTTTTCGACTAGACCTACTGGATAGGTTGCTACGGACCCCCAGTATAGAAATCCTGCTTAAAAATCCAATTTAGAAATCCTGTACCGACCCCACAAATTTGCTGGAAAGCATGATCACGAGCAAACTAAATTTATTTGAAATAAGAATTTTAACAAGAATCTTCAAATTAGATTAAAAGAAGTAAATAAGCTTTCTTAATTGACTTCTACTATGCTCAACAATACTGCTTCCGCTAAAAAAATTATTTTCTGCTTTGAAGCAACAATATGACAACCTGCTATTAAGGAAAGCAAGATCTAGGAATGGGTTTCTAAACGGGATCCACAGAATTTTTTTATTAAACAATAATTTGCTATCTACGTTCAACTTTATCTAAAAAATTTCTAAAATCATAAGAACTTGTCAATGATAAGCGCATTGCCCAAAAAAGTTTAAGATTGTAGTCTTTACTTGTTGTTGAAGCATCAAATTTTTTCCCTAAAGTGTCAAAAAAAAATCATCAATTAAAGTTCGTGTACTGTTATTAGTAAACGTAAAAAAAAAAAACTTTTTTCTTTCCTTGAATTTTAGAAAAAAAAATTTAAACTTGCAGTTTATAGAGTTTTACAAAATTACCCCAAAGTTTTACGTGATTCAACAAACTTATCTGTATAGAAATGTTGCTTATGATACTATAAAATAATGTGAAATGGTTTTGGTATTTTTTCACTAAAAATATGTCAAATCATAAAATGTTGCTATAGTTCTTTTTTCTTGGTTTTGTAATTTGTATGTTCCAACCAATTTAGAAAGCCTTATTTAGGATGTTGAACCGGTCTTAATTTAAAAAAAACATTATAATTGAATTAAAACAAAAGATTTGTTATGATTTTCATCCGTGATGTTAAAAAGGTTGAGAAGCACTGGTGTAACCAATTCTGCACTTAAATGGCTAGCTAGCTTATAACTATTTTTAATTGTGATTAAATCATCGAAAAGTAACCACTCAATCAATTAAATTTTTAATAGTTCTCGTTTCTATCAATAACAATATTTAATATTAAATCTTAAAATTTTTCTTGTAGCTTATTTAATTTGGTGTTGGCAACTGAGATCTGACTTGTCAAACTTGCATTTTAACATGTTGATTGACACAAATACGTGTTACCGCTGTAATATAGCCAGTGTAACAATAAAGTGTTTTTTGTTTTTCTTTGAAATTACCGCGATATTATACAGTATATTTCAGTTTAAGCGCACACCTTAAAAAAAGCTCATCGTCTGTCACTGAAGGTAATTGCAATAAAACATTGACACTTACCAGTCTTTTCAACTTATCACAAACTGTTTTATATAAAGAAAAACAATCAATATTTTTCAGATTTTAGCTCAACTTTTCGACTGGCTTTCTATAATATTTTATTGTTGTCATGTGACCCCATGTAAAAAATAATTTTCTTTCTTGTTTTAAAAGGACAATTGTTTTAAATTTTTATAAAAAATTTGTGCATTTTAAATTGCTGTTTGTACGCTCTAACACTTGAACGTAAAGTATGAGCTAAAAAAATCTAAAGCGAGCATTTTTTTTATTTTTTTTTTGAAAAAAAATAAAAATAATTTATATAGTGTTACAGTTACTTGCTGCATTGCTATTTGCTAGATTGAAATCCGTTTTATTTTGCTTTTATTAAATATTTAGGCAATTTTTGTTCGAAATCTAAGAATTTATAAATTTTACTTATGTCATAATCATTTTTCGTTCTTGAATTTTATGGAATTAATGCTAAAGTTTACGCTGACGCTAACACCTTTAAATTTTGTTGGCGCAAACGCTTTAGCTTAACGCCATTAAGATTTTGAGGAGTTGAAGTTGACGCTGGCGGCTTCAACATGTTTTATTGACACCCACAAGACTGTGTGCTTGCATTGCGTGCTTACAACGTGCTCATAATTGGCATGTCTTTCAAGAAAGAATAAATTTTTTGTCCCAGAAGATTTTGGCTATTAACACTTTGCTTAATCGAATAAATACTTTTATTCCTATGCAATTAGTTTTATTTCTATGCAATTAAAAGGATTATGCCATAAATTGGTATGCAATTAACCTTAATTTTCGTCATGCTGTAAATATTGAGACAAATCGTTATTCTTTTAAACACAGTAAAGAACATCATACATTTAGCTTTCAACATATTGCAAAAAACTTCCATAAGCATGAAGCATAAAAAAGCTGATTAGAGAAAACTATGGGCTATAAATCGTGAAAAAAACCCAAAAGGTGTCTTCAGTGTAAGGAATAAATGCAATTGAGATTTAATTTTGTTAATAATTGTTTGTTATTGTTTTTTGGACAGATTAACCCAGTATTGCCAAATATAATTTATATATTCATAGACCAAGCTGTGAGTTTTACTCAAATAAAACTAAAGTTAAATAAAATTTGCCTTAATTCTCGCTGCGATTTTGACAGTTTCAAATTTTTATTTTATTTTTTCTAATTTCGCAAATTTGTAATTAAATCCGTGCAGCAACAAGATATTTCCCAACTGCAAGTTGTTATCATGTGAAGAGGCTTATTTTTGTGGAATGCAAGCTTGTGTTCGAAACAGCTGCGAGTTCAAACCAAGAATGCAACAGTTGCTACAATTACTGATTTTGAAGACAGTTTTGATGGACGTCGCCTAAAAAATTACAAAATGAAACTGATTTCTGCTCAACGTTGCAGTTTTTCTTATATTTTTTACGCGATTGCATTCAGTTTTTCAGTAATAATTTCTTTATTTTATTCAAGAAAAAATTTGAAAATGTAGTATAAAATATTGGACGTTTGATTTTAAAAATGAATATAGAGTTTACGGCGAAACCTGCTTCATAAATTAAAAAAAATCAGTGGCATAAGCGTCTGCGCAACCTAAAAATTGTCGCCGACAATTGACGCCGTCAACGCACAACATTGGTCTTTAAGGTGATTGAAAAACTGAAAAGATGTGATTTTATATTATTACGCAACTTGGTATTCAAGCATTTGTTCTTTTAAATTTGCGGTTTTCATTTAGCGAAGTTTGTACTTTACAAAATCCTATTGAATTTTTGAAGGTCTTGACATGGACACATTTTTTGTTTAAAAAGCAAATACAAAAAAAGAACCAGCAAAACAAACAACAATTGCGCAGTGTTTTAAGCAATAAAATAAGGCTTTGCCTTATTTCCTGCTTTGCTTACACGTTTTTTTACTAATTTAAAATAAATGCATTATTTGCTTAATTGCATAAAAAAGCTACGCAAACCTATTATGCGATTATTTGGGTTCGTCAATAATATATTTTTAAAAATTAAGATTTTCGCGCATTGCGTTCTGAAGATTAAGATTTCGCGCATTACGTGTCTGTACGCAAACATTTGTGTGTGTATGTTTTGCATTTGTTTACATAATTGTAGTAATTTGATTTTTATGCCAATTTATCAACTTTTTAAATTATTTGCTTGGCTTTTGCGGGTCGTAGTTTGCCCACCTCAATATAATTTGTTGTAGACCTACGTAAATGATTAGAAAACCAGAGTAATATGTGTTAAAATTTGAAATTCATCTATTTCTTATTGATGTTAATATCTTTACATTTACTTTCCTGACTCACAGGAAAACTTTGTAGATGTTGTACTTAGGGCACCAATTAAGCGGTTATCCCGATTTTCCTGCTTCAAAGATGCCAAGACATTGCTGCCCAGTCGGAAGTTTTTATTTGGTTTTTATTTTTTATTTAGAGCAGTGAGTGATTCTCAACCTTTTTGCGCCTGCGGCACACTTTGAGATCTTTTCAAAATTCGCGGCACACTTGGATCAGAGTACAAATCTTAATTTTTTAATGTAAATGTTCTCTTAAACAAAAAGTCTTCATTTTGAATTTATCTCGGATTTTTTTGGTTTTCATCCCTAAAAAGTAGTGTTTACTAAAAAAAAATTGCCCAATTAATGAACTAATGTTTTTTTAAATCTTTCCTTGCACACTTGGAAATCTCTCGCAGCACACAGACTGAAAATTACTGATTTAGATACAAATAAAATATGGATCTGCTTACTAAGACCGCCAAGCAAAAGAAAGTGTTGTGAAGTCTTATTCCCAAGGATACAACAGAATCACCCAAGTGAGGTTTGAACTGCGACAGTGTCGATCACTATCGCCATCAATACAAACTCTACCAACCAAGCCTTCTACCAACTCGACCACGCTACCAACACAATTAATCATAATAAGGTTCATCGTGATTATCGAACGCGCATTATAAGCTTCTATTGACTATGGATGTTATTATCTTGATATCAACTTTTGGGTTTTTAGTTTTATTCGGAGATGAGACTGAAATATGGAGATGCTTACAGAGATCTAGAAGTTTGCTAGACCGCCAAGCACAAGACAGTCAAATATAAAAGTCATATATGTTGACTCGCCTCCGACGCTTACAGATGAAATAAAAAGAATGAACTTTACCTCAGCCATAATTAATATCAAGCTTAATCATAACCTAAAGCTCATCAGCACACTTTTTAAACTAAAACGATACATAGAATTGTATATACGAGTGTAGGCTTACAAACTTTTCAAAGCATAGCTTTTTTATATTTATTCTCTGGAATGCGACTAACATTTGTTGAAGTAAAATCAGTGCAAGTAATTTTTTAAGCTTTTTTAAAACCTTAGGAAAAAAAGTTTATTAAGTTTATTTTTTATATTCGTAATGTTAGGCAAAAGTTTCGTTTGGTTTGGTTTTGAGTTTTGAAAGAAAGTTTAAGAGACTGCTCTCGAAATCTCACGAGTTGATTCGAAACGAAAGCTTGAGTTATTGAAAAAAACAAACACATTCAACTTATAAAAAATCAATTTTAATACGCAAAAAAGTAAAAAAGGTTAGATTTTTTAGCAAGAAAAAAATCAATATAATTAAAAGTAAGCGGAGAATTATTGCAGAATCTTTCACGCGAAAAGGTAAGCAAGAATATGACAAAAACCACTTCTAGCGTTCCAACTTGAAAACCACATTTACCCAATCGAGAAAATGCATACCCATTGCACAAGAGTAATTACCTCTTCAGTCTTGATTTTTTAATGGGGGCAAAGTTTTAAATTGCTTTTTTGAAGAACAAAAAACTTTTTATAGAACTTGAGAGTCGAAAAATGTTTTTTGCTTTCAAAAGTCACGTAAAAGCAAAAATAAGAGTTTCTACTTGCTTGTTTTGGGTGAAATTTTGCTTTATAAACAATCTTTTAAGAGTTTAAGTAGTTGGCTTATTTCTCTTTAGACCTATAAACTAAAAATACTAATCTTAGGCAATTTGCATTAGTAAATTTTATAAAATATTTGCTCATTTTAAAAAAATTTTTAAATTCAACTTTTACCTATTTAATCTATATCGGATTTATTGTCTTTGTTTTGCTAACAGTTTTTAGGTTTTGTGACTTGGGAAAAAAAATTTTAATCTATTGTGCTCTTGGCCGAAAAGTTAAGGAATAGATAAAATGCAAAGAGCTACTGCGTAAAACAAATATTAATTTTCAAATGTTGAAAAACACGTAATTTGTTTTAGTAAAGCAGTTTTACAATTTAAAAACCATAGTTGGGAAGACCAGGGCTACAAACACAAACTCGAACCAAAACTCAAAGAACTTGGTCTTTTTTGCCGAACTCGAACTAAAAAGCAAAAATTCTTAAACTCAAACTAAAAAAATCGATTGAATTGAAGTTCATTATCTACCCAACATAGGCTAGACAAATAAATTATTGTTTCCACCCGACAAACAGTGGAATATTATTTTACGACGTTATATTTATATTTTTTTTGGTTCTTCAATGGTAAAAAAATTATATAAAAAGTTATCCGAGTTACTAAAGGTATTAAAGTTACCACAGCAACCGCAATTTTCTGGAAAATCTGTTTTGTTACCTACGTGGTTTCTTTGTTCTATAAATGCAAAGTTGATAAAAACAATGTGCTGAAAAATTTTCCTTCTTACTTAAAAACTTTTAACAAAAAGAGAAAACAATCATCGACAAATTAACTGAACTTGTATGGCACTATCGGAAGTTTCGAACCCGTGTGCAACGAGGCTACTGCAATCTGTCCCAGCGGCTGCTTCAAATGAGACGAATCGATTTCTGGGTAATTTTCGAAATGAAATGCTCATTGTAATATAGCTGAACATCTTGTCTTCGTAACAATAACTAATACTTTTGCATAAATTATTGTAATAATAATATGGACCAATATTTTTAGATTCATATTTTGCTGTTTGGTGCAGCTTGTTTGCTTCAATGCAAAATAATGATCTTGGTAATGTTTTTAGTGTTGTCCAGTTAAGTATAATTTATCGTGTATTTTGAATGTTTGTGATTACATTCATTTTTTGGGGCATAAAAAATATATCAAAATGATTTTTTGTCACTGTCTGTGAATATTGAGCTAATGCTATTACTATTGAGCAGGATCAGAAATCTTTTTGGGTAGGAGAGCCATAAAAGCTAGATATTTTTAAATATATTTCCGTGAGAGTCATACAATGTTTCTCTAATTTTTAGCTCTATGTGTGTGTGGCCAGAAATTTGTTTGTGAGCAAACTTTGGTCTTTTTTTGCGAAGCAAAACTTGTATTATTGACTATTGACTCTGATTTCTCGATTTTCGTCTTGAAAACGTAGTGATCTCTTAAGAAAGGGTCTTCACTTTTGAAATCTTGTGAGCGCAGATCTTTTTTTATGTGCGCTTGTTTATGCTTGTCAACAAAAGAGCCAGATGCAATTATCAAAACAGTCACATCTGGCTCGCGACCCCAGGCTATTGAACATTATTTTTTATCAGCAAAATTTATAATAACACAAGGATTTAGATTATGTTAAGAACTGAGTCACATAAGCAAAAATTCCGATTGTCTTCCACTTGAGTGGGTCAAGTGGAGTGATCACGGTGCGCGGGACAGCATCTAGTTAGTTTGAATGCTAGTGGGATATGTATCATTGACGAGCTCTATCAAGAGCAAAACTCGACTCTGGAGCTTCTCGTTTTAAGTGGCTTAGTTTTTGATCAGCAAAGTAGTAGAACTGATTATATTTCACTAAAGTTTTATT
>CAVMFT010000253.1:0-18147 GCA_963680785.1 Diplosoma virens
AAGTTCGTTCCTCTTTTCAGTGATAATGGATAGGATAATGGACCAAGTAAGGAGAGAACCACCGTGGACAATGCTGTTTGCTGATGATATAGTGATTTGCAAAGAGACCAAGGAAGAAGTGAAGCGGGCACTAAAATGCTGTAGGTATGCATTGGAAAGAAGAGAAATGAAAGTAAGTAGGTCAAAGACCAAATATCTGTGCGTAAATGGAGGAAATGACGACAAAACAGCGAAGATAAAGGACACAAAAGTGCCAAGAGTAAAGGAATTTAACCCTTTCGAACCGAAAGGACTATTTAGTCCCACACCACTATTTTTAAAATTTCTTCTATAATACTATAAAATTTTATGAAAAACTTTTTTATTATTCTTTAGCAATATTTTGGCAACCATGCTAGTCAATTGTAACAGGTGCAAATTCTTTTCTTTATGATTATCAAACCAACTAAATACATAAAATTTAGTTTAACCATATATAGTTTTAAAATTAAATTCGCAAATAAAATAATGTTTAATTTAAGAAAAGCTGGATAAAATTTACTATAAAAAAGTCTTGTGGGATGATATAAAGCAAATTTGACTTTTTTACTAGTGTTTATGTTTAATTTATTTGCTTTTCAAACTTGGGACTATTTAGTCCCAACCGGTTTTATGCGTACTTTTTACTTGTTTTTTGTCGAATTTAGATGACCTAGAAACAGACTAGATCAAGAGAATTTATAATTGATGTAAATGAAGTAATGGAATTAATTACTGCTGATGAGTCCGATTCATCCAATAATAACCCTATAGATGAAAAAGATGTAATGTTTTTGGAGAAAGCAATGTCAGATACTGATAATAATATAATGGTAACAATCGATGAGGCCCACGCACAAAGTATTGAACCAAATGTTGTGGAGCCTTTACCTCATCTATTTTATTGGAGAAAGATTTGTACTTCTTTTAATATTCCGAATTGCTCTTTATCTGGTACAATTAATTTAAATTATGAACATGGCCATGAGCCAAAACCAATAGAAATCTTTTCAGACACCATAAAGCTGGAAACACTAATGAATTTAATCAGTGCACAGTGTGAGTTGTACATGCAGCAGAAAGGAATGTTTTTTAAAGTAGAAATTAATGAGCTAAAAGCATTTATTTTATTTATTTTATCTCTACATTTATCCTCCTGACTCGCAGGAAAGCGACGGAGGCGCTAATACATAAGGTAGGCAATCACCCCGATCTACTTCCGGAGATGCCAAGATATTGCTGTCCGCTTATAATTTAATAGAGATATAACTGCAATTTAGAACTGTTTGCCAGGACCACCAATCAGGGGAAAGTGCGTAAAGTGTTTTTCCCAAGGACACAACAGAATGGCGCGAGTGGGTTTTGAACCGAGACAGTGTTGATCACGAGCCCGGCGCTCTAACCACTTGACCACTTTGCCGACAACTTCTTTTATGGGATATCATACCCTTCCTAGTATTCGCAATTATTGGAATAAAGATCGTGGTCTTGGTGTAAAAGTTGTGTCAGACGTAATGCCTCGAAACATATGCAAGATAAATTTCCTCACAGTGCGTGCTTGAAAACATTAAAGAACTTCAAGCACGACGTTGTTATGGATTTGATCGGGAAATTTTCAAGCAGAAAACGAGCAAGAAGTTCTTCAACTGTGGTTTCAAGATTTCCCTCAGACGGTTCCGATATTCATCAAGTTACACGAGTTTCTTATCAAGACCGTGTTAAATGCAAATTGTGTACCAAGCGGAAAATAGATTCTCGTACTTGCACATGTTGCAATGATTGTAATTTATTTCTTTGTCAAACAAATAAAAAAATTGTTTCAGGAAATGGCATTTCGGTGTTGAGAGGAATATTTTAGTGTAAAATATGTGTGTGCATTATTTCAATTCTTATGCTGTTTAGTAAAGCAGGGTAAAAAGTAATTATCATAACAACGAAAGACCACTATGACAGAAAATCGTTAATAGACGCAAATGCTCTTTGAATAATAATTGCTTAAATTCAAATGTTAAAAAAAAACAGAAAGTTTTCATGATGTAATAAATATATCTATTTTTCTAAAACTCCAGATACCTTAAAGTTACTCAAATTCATTGAATATGACAAGAAAAATTAAAGCTAATATTTTGAAAAAAAGTACGCTTTGAACCGATTGGGACTAAATAGTCCCAAATATTTAAAGCCCCTATACTAATTTGTAGATGTGCCCCGACAAATTTTTTTTTGTGCAACGGCATTTTGGTAACACATCCTTCAAAGAAGTAATAAATTTACTATTTTATATTGTATAATAAAAGTTCAGGTCTGAAGGGGTTAAGTATTTGGGATCAACGGTGCAAGAAAGTGATAGTTGTGAGAGGGAGGTAAAGAAGAGAGCACAGGCAGGATGGAACGGATGCAAAAGAGTATCGGAAGTAATCTGTGACAGGAGATTACCAGCTAGAGTAAAATAAAAACTGTACAGTTCATTGGTGAGACCAACAATGATGCATAAAATTGAGACAGTGGCGGTCACAAAGAAACAAGCAGAAGAGATAAAAGTTGCAGAGATGAAAATGTTGAGATGAAAATGTTTGCTGTGGGAGTGACGAGAAAATATAACATTAGAAATAAGTTTGTCAGGGGTACAGTTAAGCTAGAACGGTTAGGAATGAAGATGAGGGAGGGTAGGCTGAGGTGGTATGGACGTGTCATGAGGAGAGTCCAGGAGTATGTAGGAAGAAGGATAATGTAAATGGAATTACCGGGAAAAAAGAAAAGAGAAAGGCCGAAGAAAAGATTTCTAGATGTAGTGAAAGAAGATGTGGGGGAAGTTGGTGCGAGGGAGCAGGACATTAAAAGCAGGACACTTTGGAGAAACATCTTACGCTGTGGCTACCCCTGACTAAAGATAAAGGTCGAAAGAAGAAAAAGAAGATAAAATTCTAAATTTATTGTATTTAATACCTAACTTATTTACTTACTTAAACATTATTGCATTTACTTACTTAACCAGTTATTTTTTTCAGTAACTGTAACTTTGTTACTTTGAGAAAACTTTTAGTAATATTTTGACCCTCTCAAAAGTTACTGGCTTCAGTTGCTTTTTAAATTGAAAGATAATTTTTGTCAACACAACCAATGCCGGCTAGATTAAAATAATGGCTTTTTCTGTTTTCAAATAAATTTGAAAATCCAAATCTAATTATCGGAAAGATGAAATCAAAGTGAAGACTAAAGATAAAAGGAATATTTTTTTAAGAAAGTAACTAGAACTTGAATTATAAATTAATATTATTTTTTATCTATTTATTTTACGTATCTCTCTACTTATGCTCCTGACTTGCAGGAAAATGACTGAGGCGATAATACATAGGGCAAGCAATTACCCCGACCTGCTTCCAAAGATCTTAAGATATTGCTGTTCGCTTAAAATTTAGTAGAGATACGACTGAAATTTAGAATTTGTTTCTAAGTCCACCACACATAGGAATGTGCCGTAAAGTGTCTTTCCCAAAGACCCAACAGAATGGCGCGACTAGGTTTTGAACGGAGACCATGTCAATTACAATCCCGGCGCTCTAACCACTCGACCACGCTGCCGACTAAATACAATTCCAATTAAAATTATAAATGCAATTAAAAAAAGTAGATCTAGATTTTACCGAATGTTTTTTTTCAATGTAATGTCATTTCAATAAAGTAGACTCCAGTCTTCAAGGCTTTTTAATGTAATTGTGTCATTGAAAACGCCCATCCTTCATTGAAAAAAATTCGTTTGAAAATTCACTTTTGCTATATCTTTGCGTTCTTCAGTACAAAGATACCAAAATCGGGGCGGCCATTTGTGTTTGATATAGACCAGAGTTTCTCAAACTTTTCTGCTCGTCGACCCCATTTCGAGCAAAAATTTTTTCTATCGAACCCCTAATTTAGTGCACACTCAAAACTAATGTAATGTGTAATTAAAGTGAAGGCTTTTTCTCTTCACTTTCTTGTAACTATATGTTTTTTCCATTAAGTGTTGAGAAAAACATGCAAGACCAAAAAAAAGATCTTCACTTTAATAATTACATATTTTTTAGTTTAGCACAGTTGCCAAAAAGGTACTGTACAGTTTCTTTGATGCTGCAGTAAATTTCAAGAAGTTTACATCGATCCCTGGGCATTTATTTCCCCTATTCAACACCTTAGATCAGGGGTGGCCAACCTGTGACGCATTGGATGGTTAGTAGTGGTGCATTGCAGTTGGGGAAAATATTTCATATGAAAAATGTTCCACAATTTATATCTAGCTATATCAGGGGTGACCAACCTGTGGCGGATTGCACCCTGATATCCGGCGATGACCTTTTTTTTAGAGAACAGCTTGGTTTCAGTAGGAAAAGTAAAAATTTAGAGAATTTTTTCCAGCGATGACCTTTTTTGTGTGGCGGATATGAACTGGACTTGAATAAAATTGGCGGTTTAAGAAAAAAGGTTGGCCACTCCTGCCTTAGATGTTCCAATCGACCACTAAAGAACCGAGTAAAAGCATGTAAACAAACAAAAAATAAAAGTAAAATAAAAGAGTAAACGAACAAAAAAAAGTTGACCGAAAGAGTTATAATTAAATTAAACGAGAACGCGAAAAATAGTTTGTAAATTTCAAAAAATGTTTGCATTCGTTTTGATGTAGTACGTACTAAAACTAAAATTTAAGAAAAAAAAGATAAAACAAAACAGGGTGATAAAAAATAAAAATGACTATTAATTCTTAATTTTTGTGTTGACTAAAAAATAAGGTCAGTTTTAAATATTCTGGTTAAAGGAATTTTTCGGAGCAAAATTCTGAGTCCTGCCAGTTTACGTATTAACCTTTTGTGTTTTCACGTATTGCAGTAACTCACACTTTGACTGGGTTTCACATATGGGTATGGTTTAATTTAATAGTTTATTTCTTACCGGATGACGTGACATATACAGCATAAACATCTGTACTATTCACTCTAAAACAGCAGTAAAAAAAATCAAGTTTAAAAAATAATTCGGTTCAAACAAATGAATGTAAATTATAAAGCGTCTTCCTTAACTCTACCTCAAAGTAAGTAGTATTGAAAAAGATTATGAAACGTTTTAGAGATCAGCAAATATTGAAAACAAACTAGAATATCATCTTGATATTTTATGACAAAGGAAACCCCATATGCAATTTTGCTTAGCAGAAATTTACCAATGCAATTCCCACTCACAATACTCACCATAAACTTCACTCATTACATCACAGTCAAGTTCCTCACCTGTTGTTATGGCAACTTCTATGAGAAGGGAAACAGCGAGCCAGTGCGTGGCATTGTGAAGCATTTCTTTATTATAAAAAAAGTTCTTTTCGAAAACTACATTGCTGTGGTTAATGTTGAGTGAGGCGTTTCTTAATTCCCAAGCCACCGAATCTTCTGTGTGTGGCGCATATCTTTTTTCGATATTGATAGACAGTAATGTTGTTCCCGTCTCGTTAAAACTTGAATCTAGCATTAGATTAATTCAATTATTGCGTCATAGCATGTTTTGCTGGACAGAATCTAAAAACCAGTTGAAATTAAAATAAGCTGGTATGGGGTCAGTGACAATTAGTCCGCTGTCATTGTTATTGCTTATTTTATTGGTCACGAAATGGTCTTTTGCATTAGAACTATTACTTAATCTAACTTGAAGATCGATTGGCTGATTATTGAAGCGATATCTCACATTATACGAAAGTCTTGAATAAAAAAATTAGAAAATCCATTTTAAAACTATTTTATAATCTATGATGTTCAAATATAAGCCATATGAGGATTCCAATCTAAATTTCAGATTACCATCAGACTTTGGTTCTGAGCATAATCAAGCGCAGCTGACTATATAAATGTTTATTTAAAAACAAGATGTAAGAAAATCTAATGGATGTTGTCGATACATGCTTTTTTGTTCTAGCACTAAATGATGGCTGAGATAACTTCAGTTTTTAAGTCTTTGACTAAACCTCAAAATAAGGAACTGACAGAAAACAAAAAACCAAATGTCAAAACACTAGAGTAACGTCTTTTTTAGTCAAGTAAACTTTTTTTAGTAATGATGACGCCATACTTTAATTGCAAGAAAACTTTCTTCTTACTAAAAACTAACGTTTGCTAAAAGTTTCGTCTCTTTTTACAAATCTCACGATTGGCGGCAAGGCGTGAGACGAGGCACGAGTCAAACAAAGGTTTGCTCGATGCTTCTCTGTTTCGTTGACACAGGATGAAGCGATTGTATGAATCATACAAATGTTTTATAGATAACCGTGTTATAAGTATTTACGCGTCTCGTGTCTCTGCAATACACGTTGCTTCGTCCCTTGTTCGACATTTCCGCTTTATTAACTATATCGACTTAAAAGGAAAAGACGCTGAACCCGAGTTTTCTCGATGCCAAAATGCATTCACTTCCGCAGGCATTATCAAAAAGAACAATCGCTAGACCCCTTTGGTGTGCGCATGATATAAACGTGTCATGCGTAATCAAAAATGCATTTCTGATTTTAAAGTTTTTAAAGCAGGGGTGCACAACTGTTTTACTATTGCCTGGCGCATATCCCTACCGGCCCAAAACGTTTTTGCGGAAATACATTTTTGCCCAAATTTTATCGAGGATTGCTCGAATTATGACTTTCTAAGATCACCTGGAAAAGCCGAAAAGTTAAACCGATGTAATCTAAAGACCTTTTTTTAGTTGTCACTAGTTTTTTTGGAGAAATGAAGAGATGTTTTACTAAATTAAAGTGAAGACTTTTTGACTTTACTAGTTTTTTTCTAAGTTTTTGTTTTACCAAAAAAGTTAATAAAGGACCAAAATAAAGTCTGTACTAACTGTTTTGGGAAACTGAACAAAACACAAGTAGTTTACCGCACAATACATAGTGTTGACCAAGAAAAAGATCTTCACTACCTTTGTGTGTCTAACTCCTCCATTTTTGTCCCAAATTAAAGAGTGAAGACAAAAAAAGGTCTTCACATCAAATCATCGTTGTGTTTGTTCAATGATCTGAATTGTTCTTGGGATACTTAATTCTGCCCAAATGATTTCTTTTTGCAGCTCAAAAAATTCTGCTTTTGCCCGAATATTTTCTTGTCGCTGCCTGAATAATTCTAATTTTGCCCAAATAATTCATAACCAGTGCTCGAAAAATTTTGGTTTTACTCAAATTCTTTGAGCTTGAGGGGCAATTTTTCCCCTGCTTCCCCCTCTCTCATGGCTGAGGCCTAATGCATGATCGAGTTCGTTTTAACAAATAGCCGCCATTGAGTTCGGTAAATTATGTGAAATTACGCATTAAAAAATCATAAGTTATAGATACATGTCGTTTACTTATGCCGAAAATGTAATAAAACGAAATATCTTGATCATTTAACGAATTTATTCAAGCACAAAAATTGTATTAATATTAATGATTCTTTTTGTTATGCTTATTGATGAATTTGTAAAATGTATCAACAAAGGCTGTTAACGCTTATCACCAGTGATGGCCTAACGAAAAGGGGTGCCAGGTGCAAGAAAAGTAAGGGGGGGCACTATTAGGGTACTAAAAAAAAGTAGCTGAGTCGATATTTAGTGTATGAAAACGAAGTAATCTCTAAAAAAAAAGTCTTTAATTTAGGGGGATTACTATTGGGTGACTTAAAGCGTGGAAAGCCACAAAGTGATCTCTAAAAAAAAGGTCTTTACTTTAACAAGCACAATTGACAACAACCGAACGAGCAGAAGCCGAGAATACTGCAACCACTGATTCAACTTTTTTTATTTTCTTTTTGACAGGCCATCGATGTCCTGGTGCTACTATGAAGAAATAGAACAATTTCTTATGTAGAGAGACCACTTTTTTGATGTATTTTAGAAAGGCTCGGTGCGGCCACAATATTCGCACCCTATTAAAGCCATCACTGCTTATCACAATAGCTACTTACAAAATCGTACAACAACATAACACGGAACAATTAGTAAAAAAATTAAACAATACAAAGATGCTGCAAGTTATGCGCCTTAGTTTAAATAAAACGATAGAATTCGAACTTAAAAATATCAATTTAACTGAGGCAAAGTCGATGTTTTTTTTTGAAAATTTTACTCAAGAGTAACACTTTATAAACTCATGCCGTTTTTTGTTTGTAGGATCTTCCTTTCGCTTGCTTTATTTCTTACTCCTAAGGAAACTAGGTAGTTTCGGGCATGAATGAGTCTGCTTACGTGTTACTCTAACAAGCATTATCTTGCGGCTCATGTAACAAGTGGATGGATTTTTCTCTCATTGTAAAAAAACATGTTTATGCAAGAATGCAAACTCATGCTATTGATTGGAGTAATAATTGTCTAGTTTCCAAATCACAACGTCCAAATAAAGTTGGAACATCGAAGTTTATTTCTAATTTTTTCAAACCCTTAAACTGGTGGTTTCGTTTTTGTTTGATTTGTGTTTGCCAAAAATATAAGCAGAATTAAGCACATAATAAACACTTTAGTAAAGCGTTTTGTAGCGTTCGAAACTTCTAGGTACCGCAGGGCGATGTGCAACTCTATGCCCCTTTTTTATGTCCTTTTTTCTACCCGCTATTTTCTTCCAATGTCAGTGTTTAACGTTTTCGAACGCTTATAAAAAATGCTGGGTAAGAAGCAATTTTTTATCAAGCCTGAACAAATATTTTTTCAGTTTTCGCGAGTGAAAAGCAGAGGTAGCCATTGAATATAAGATTTTTTAAAGATAAGTTTATGTTAAAAAATTTAGCACTCTTGCTGATTTAAAGTGGTGATCAACATGGATAACTTGTTGCTTCCGTTACACATTGTAGATAAACTTGCCAACTCGCCCGGCTTTATGACTCATCAACAACTCATGTGAATTTTATAGGTTGTCAAACTCAAACACTATTTAGAGCAAGGCTTCTAAAACTTTCTTGTTCTGCAACCCCATTTTAAACCAGCGGCAAATTTTGGGACTTTTTCGAAATTGGTGGGGCATTTATACGAGATTTCTTAATTGTCGTCTCCAAATTTAGGTGTTCTTCAAAAAAAGGTCTTCACTCGAAATCAAGTTTTGATTTCTTTATAAACGTTCAAATTCAAGTGTTCTCTAAAAAAAAAGGCGTTCAATCATAATCAAGTTCCGATTTTTCAATTTTTGTCCCCAAATTCTCTGATTTGTCGATTACATCTGCAGGTTGGGTTAATTATTTGAGAGCTATACTTACCTCCAACTTTAATTACTTTTTTCGTCGTAGTAAAAACAGATCCATGTCTTTCCAAGTTGCTTTCATAAAATATTGCGATTAGCTTAGGCAGGTTTTTTCAATTTTGAGAGTAGGCGATATCATCAGAGGTAGCTTTTATTTATTCGTTTATCTATTTGTTCTCGGCCTGCCATGACAACGTTGAAGACGATAAACTTAGGGCAACCATTTTTCAGCAGGTTAAGAAATATTAAGCATCTTTGCTAATCATATCTAATCAGCTGATTGTATAGCAATTCCATTTCTACGATCAATTTAAAATACCATTCTCATCGAAATAGATTATACTTAAATACAGATCAATTAAGTCAATTTTAATCACTGCATCCACTACTCAGTCAAGCAAGCAATTTTACTCAAATATAGAACAGTATATGCCACTGTGAACAATGTATACCTGTGTTTTAATATTTTCATAAGAATGAAAAACATTAACATTTTTAATGAAAACAATGACTGCACAATAATAGGACCATTAAACCTTTCTATTTTCAAACAACTGGCTAAATTTTCTTACAGATAAGAATGAATCTCTTTGTAATACTGTAGTTAAGGATTTGTGACCAAAGTTAGAAAAAAATCTCTAGTTATATAATCAATACATATTATTTTGGTAAAACAGCCTCATGGCTTGTCGTTGCATTTTTTATTTTTATTTTATCTTCATATTCTCCTAAGTTGCAGGAAAGCAACGGAGGCGTTAATACATAGGGCAAGCAATTACCCCGAACTGCGTCCGGAAATGGCGAGATATTGCTGTCCGCTTGAAATTTAATAGAAATATGACTGTAATTTAGAACTGCTTGCCAAGACCACCAAGCAGGGGAAAGTGCCGTAAAGTGTCTTTCCAAAGGACAAAACAGAATGACGAGTAAGTTTTGAAGCTTGACCATGTCGATCAACCACTCGATGACGCTGCCGACAGTAAATTTTATTAGGCCCAGTGCTTGTTTCAATGTCAGGAAAAAATTTGAAACTTTTTTATAAACATTAAACGAAAATGTACTTTAAACTCTTAGAAATGAAGTCATTATAACCTCAAATTTTTGGGCTTCAGCATCTGTCATTTGATAAAAAATTTTCAAGTTATTATTACTATTATTATTGGCACAGAACTTGCCATGATAAAATACACAACTCAGTTGTTTTTAACAGAGCAAAATTAGTGCAATTATTGATGATTCGCAATGCTGGTAGACTTCGGTATTTACCATTCATAATATTAGCATTTTACAGCTATAGCCTAGTAGAAATTAGTTCTTGTATTCTTCTTCATCTTTCGGCTTCTCCCTACTCGGGGTCGCCACAGCGCGATAGTAATCTCCATTTCACTCGGTCTACTTCGTCTCCTTCCCTAGCTTCTTGTATCAATTTATAAATTAGTATTTTTGATGCTCTATATCATTTAAAAATGCTTTGTTGTTTTGAATGAAATAAAATTGCTGTAACTTAAAGTTTTCCTTTTTTTCATATTTCGCGCTCCCATTAAAATTTACTACGCCCATTATAGAGGGGTGTAGCGTCGCCAAGACGCGAACCAGGTCCGTGATCGCGCGCTAATTGAAGTTCGCGCATGGCGCCTGGTGATTGTGCGCGCTGCTGTTGTCTTTCCTTTGGCGGTCTCTGTTATTGTAACGGTAGCACGAGATAGTTCTCGCCTTCTTGGTTTGGCCTTTGGACAAAAAGGTTACCTAGTAGAGCCTGCTGGCCGCTTATATCTATCCCATTGGAAATTTAAATAGCCTATTGGCTGAAGTGTTCGGAAAGGAACAAATTTGTTAAAAACTAAACTAATTGGGTGAATCTAATTTGGTGTTTTTATATCTAATCTGGTGTATATATTTGAATACTAATCTGGTGTATAATTGTAAAGACTGGAATAAATTAGTATTATCTGTCCAAGTTCTATTCGTTTTTACTTCCGAACTAACAAGGGGGAGAGGTTGAAAAAACAATTTTTTAGTATAAACAATTTATTTATATCGATAAAATATTTTTTAAGGGGCTCATATAAATTTAACGTTTAAGCTCCTCTTTTTAGTATTTTCGGTCTTATTTTAAAACAAACTGAAAAGTACCAGTCGGTTGATGTTTTTCTTTTTTGTCCTCTATTTTACAAATAGCGTGTGACATTTTTTTAGAATGCAAATCTTTTTAAAATGCTGTATTGTCATAAACTTAAACCAGAAACAAAATAATTTATTACATTAAATATTAAGCAAAATAAAAGACAAAAACAAAAAAAAAATTAGAAAAAATTTAATAATAGCAAAAATATTGAAAAATGCAACCAGGGTTTTCTTTAAAAAAAGAACAATAAATGAATATGCTATTTTGTATAATAACTATTTCTAAAAACTATTACTAATCGTCTGTTTGTCAAATACACAAATGCTATAACAAGCTGAACACAAATTTTACGCCTTGTTTAAAAGCGACAACATTATAACAAACAGACTGGGACTTTCATAAATTTATCTAATGTTTTAGGTTCACTAGGTTCATTTTTTTATAAAAAACCGCCCCATTAGAAACATTTGTAGTACTACGTGTAGTAAAAAATTTTACAGGAAAATAACCGTTTTTTGAATATTATAACACAGTTAATAATAAGTCCATGGAAAACGTTCAAAGACGCGATTAAAAAATTACCTTACTGATTCTTTTAGACTTTACAAGCTCAGAGATCATGAATTTGGGATGAAAATAGAGATTTTTGACGCTGATGGAAAGTGGAGAACTTTTTTTAGTCTTCATTTTGAATTTCGGACGAAAATAAAAAATATAGTGATAGGGCTTGAGTTTTGTTTTCTGTTTGTGTTGTCAAGGAGGACGCAAGTTTGTCTTGCATGAAGAAGAGGGTGCGAATTTTGTTTGGTGAAAATGGGGGCGCATTTCAAAATGTAAAAAAACCTGGTTTGAAACAAATGAGTTTTTGACAGCAGCTCACTTGCCAGTTTTTACACAGTAGCCTAACCTATTTTGATGCTTGTAGATAAAATGTAACTTTTAATTAAAATGTAGCAAACAATGAATTTATCGCAAATTTTTTCGTTCGACACTCATTGAAAGATACATCGTAATTAAAATCCAATAGGATTATATAGTAAAGCTAAAAAAAAAGAAACCAATTTAATTTTAAAGAAAGTTTAATAACACGTCATCCGCGCAGATTTCTAAATTCTTAAACAATTTTTTAGGACCACAAGTTTGCCTTGACGAGTGAAGATATTCAGAAAATGACCAGCACAAATAAATTTAGGCACTTGTTGGTAATTCCATCTCGTAAACCTTGCAATGTACAACTTATGTACCAATTATCACAATGGCGCTATAAATTATAAGCTACTTTGCCTTAAAGCGAAGCTGCGACGCATCCTTTTGATTGCGGAAAGAGTGGCAAGCTGTAAAAAACGTTTAAGCTGCCAAAAAAAAGCTTGTTTACAACTTATACAGTAGACTCTGCGCTAATCACGTGCTGTCACGCTTTCCTTAACAATCAATTGTTTTTTTTCAGCTTTTAAATACAACCATTAGATTTTCAATCAATTAGGCGTATCTTTTGACAAATTGGCATTAGTGTAATATTTCGCAGCTTTCGCAACTAGAACGTAAAACTTTGGTTTAACCAGAGACCGAGGAGCTAAAGACTATTGAATTAATCCTAGATGCCGCTTGTGTTTGTGAAAGTATTACATTACAACTTGCTTCGTTTTCAAGCTACTAACTCTAAGAACGATTAACTGTCATCTGCAATACTTGCATAGACAAGGAATCCTTTTAAGTTTATCGTTTGCTTCAGCTACTCAATTCTAATGCTTCTCACGTTTAGGTCTGTCTGTCAATATTACAGTTACATATTCAAGATTTTGTGAAGATCGATTTGGCCTTACAACGGTGGGGCAGACTGTGATTACATTTTCAAAAATTTATATTAAAAAAGCTGGTTTTAAGTTGTTGCGCAGGCATTCAAAGATATCATTATCAATTGGTAGAGTTGATAATTTTAACACTTTTCCAGTGGAGATGCTATTACTGGGCATAGCAAGAAAAAACAATCTTTTTGGTGATGCGCGTGTTGTTTCACGATTTGAAGATCTTGATGGAAATATTTTTTCAAAAATGGTTTGGTGAATTTTTCTCCGCAACATAATTCTATCTATACGATGGTTAAATACGAGGGTTTTAGAAACACGAGAGTCCAAGTAAAATAACTCATAACAACATAAAGGGATGGATTGGTGCACCTTTCATATTTTTTCAAACGTCAATAAAAATTAATTATTGGTTTAAAGGGATTTTAATTAGGTAGGTTTTACAAGTTACCGTTTGTATCGGGATGGCAAACCTAGCGCTGCTCTTAACTACGACTTACTATTCGCATATGGCCTATGTGAAAAGATCATAAAACCATAATACTTCTTTCCCTTCTTTTGATGATAAATTGGCTAAAATTGTGGTGTTCAAGCCACACAGCTTGTATATCACATTATATTATTGCGTTAAAAAAACTTTTTCAGGATCTTTTCAATCTTCTAGGAGTTTTAAAATACTTCTGCAAACACCCAGTCACAGTCGTTGCAAATCTGCAGATAATATGTATTTATACGGTAAAAAGGGATTCAACTAATCAACTTGCGCTCTGTTTCTCTGACGGATGGACAAAAACTTTGTGCAAAAGTCAAAGCAACATCAATTTACTGTTAAATTGCTTCGCTTACATTGATGTTTAACAGTGGGAAATTTTGAGCGACTGAGTTTTCAAGTAAAAGCATTTCGGTTTACGGATTAGCGTGCATTGACAGTTCTTTCAAATGATTGTTTGATATCTGCCTTCAGTGAAATAAACTTTCAAGTGAAAGAGCTTCCAGTTCATCTAGCATTAGTGTTAGTTTGGTATCTTAAAGGCAGTCAACAGTCACCACCTTTTTTGCCAATAAATTACCAGTTTCAATGGCTTTCTAAAATAACGTAAAGTTAAAGAAGACCCGGTTTTTCGAATCTTGGGTTTAAGACTTTAAAGTAAAGTTTGTCAACAAATTAGTTGAGACAACGATTGCAGAGTTTTTTGGTGAAGTTATTTACGCAAGTGAATATGACATGTTTTTTTTGCTTTGATTGCTTTGAAGCAGTGGAAGGAGCTTTTTGGTCGAAGTTCTGGAGAAACGTCCCAACTTTACATTGGCAGATGGAGAATGTGTAGCTGAAGTGCAAGCATGATTCTAAACGTTATTTAAGTATTATTATTTGCAGAAAGCAGTAGTGTGTGTAAGTGTAAGTAGTGTATGCAATTGCCGACAACGACCGAGAAATCGTGCGATGCAAATCATATATGGCAACAGAGCGACATACGCAATGCATGCTTTTGTTAAAGATATTAGATGTTTGGATTTCAAATAATGAATCTGATTGTTTTTGTGACAACACTATTATTGAAGAATTCCTGACGGTATTTAAGTAACTGGAATTAATCTTGAACTGCGAACATATACAAGTGGTTGAGCAGGTCAGTCGGCAGCGTGATCGAATGGTTAAGAGCGCCGAGATTATAACTCACATGGTTTGACTTCAAAACCCTCTCGCGCCACTCTGTTGTGTCTTTGAAAAAAACATTTACGGCAACTTCCCCTGCTTGGCGGTTTTAGCAATCAGTTCTAATTTTAGCAATATCTCTATAAAAACTGAAAAACCAAAATAAAACATTTCAACCGGACAGCTATATCTCGGTATCTCCGCAAGCAGGTCGGGACGATTGCTTGCTCTATAAATAGCGTTTCAGTCGCTTTACTGCGAGTTAGGAGGATAAATATAGAGATGTAATGAAATGAAGTGGAGTGTCAGCTCTGAAGATTAGCGTACATGGACTCCAATAACCTTTTTAAAAGTTGCATTGGCACAACATAAACTGATGGAGGTTTTTGAAAGTTATGACGGTTTACGCGCTTGTAATTAAACTATTTTAAAGCAAGCGGACCAATTTTAACTACGATGGAGATCAGAATACCTGAAGATGTTTCCAAAACGTTATAAATAGTTTGTGTCGCATGTGAATATAAAGCCAAACACACAAGTTTTCATGTGTAATGAGGCAGTACCTTAGGCTGCTTGGTTTCAAGTGGTGTGACGTTCGTAAATTTCCGTTTATAATGAAGTATGTCGCCGTGTAGTAGTTTATATGTCAAACGGAAAAGTGAGCGAACGATATTTAAAAAGATTAAAATGCTTGTGTGCGGTGTTAATTGTTTTCATTACATTCTCTATTATGGTGTGGATTTTGTACTTTGTTGTAACAAAAATTGGTGCGACGTCATTACTTTGGACCATTTTTTGAGTCTGAGATAACTTTTTTCAATTGAGTAAAAGTTAGTTTTAAGACTATTTATTTTAATAAACATTTGGTGGTACAGAATTTGAAGATTGCTTGAAGTAAAAGATTTTTCTTCCCAAAGCTTTTCATCTGACACTCTTCAGGGGAAATCGTCAGAATGAAGTAGAATTGAAACCGAACTAATTTATAAAGGAAGAAAGTAGAGTTCTCATTGGCTGAAAGAGTCAACCAATGAGAGAAAGGTTAAGAAATTTTGAGAGAGTATACGAATTCTTTTTGCTTACACAGAAAAGGATTGAGAGATTTAATGAAAGTCGCTTCAAGAGCAGAAAGGTGAAAGGAAGAGCGACCTCGAGCGAGAATAGAAAATTTTTCGTTGCTGTAATGGAGGGCACATTGGGCGTTGTCAAGAAGATGTTGACCAATAGCGGATTCGTGAAATTGTTGTGGGCGTATGTTGTTTTTGCAAGAGCGGGAAAGACTTTGGCGGTTGGCCGAGGTACGAGGATTGGTGATGGATTTAGGAACGTGTTGTTTAATTCGCTCTTCTAGCCGTTGAGACGTGCGACCAACGTACCGACTATCGCAGTGGCACAAGAACTGGTAAATAACATTGCTGTGATGATGGGAAGGTAGCACGTCTTTCTTAATCGCTGGAAGGAGCTGTCGGGTGTTGAAAATAACACGTGGTTCGACGGAGAAAAAGCAGCGTTTCACAGCAGACGTAATCTGCTTTTCGAACCTCATCGAAACGTTTCCAATCCATGGGATGTGTAGGTAGACAGGGCACTTTTTTACTGTGTGGACCAGGTTAGAATTTATTTGTTGAAGTTTTCGCTTGAAAGCCGAATTGATTACACATTCCGGGTAGCCATTTTCCAAAAGAATTGAACGAATTTTGCCAAGTTCTTGGTCCAGTTTGCTTTTAGAACAAATCATAAAAGCTCTGTGAACGAGAGTACCAATTAGATTGATTTTCCGTTTCTGTGGACTAAAAGAGTTCCAACGTAGATATTGGCCAGTGAAGGTAGGTTTCCTGTATACTGAAGTAAGAAATTCTGAATCATGCCTTTCTACTAACACGTCAAGGAAAGGGAGAGAGTGATTAGATTCCTTTTCATAGGTGAAGCGAAGTGAGGGATGGAGAGAGTTGAGCTGGATGAAGAAATTGTTGCAGTCTTCTTCATTGTTGAATACGGCGAAAGTATCATCAACGTACCGGAAGTACACCAACGGTCTTTTGGCGATGTTGAAAAGTTTCGCTTCTTGGTAGCCAACAAAAATGTTTGCTAAAGCTGGACCAAGTGGTGAGCCCATAGCCACGCCGTCGATTTGTCGATGCATGTTGTTATTAAAGCTAAATTCCACAGAGGAGGTGGCTAGCTGCATTAATTCAACAAAGATGTTGCGTGGAAAGGATGGCGCCGTTGAGTCGTCATTGTAAAGGGCATCAGCGCAGATTTCTATGGTTTCAGCAAGCGGAACATTAGTGAAGAGACTGGAAATATCAAAGGAACAAAGAAAGACAGAGGAAGGAGAAAAGGTAAATTTTCTGACTTCTTTTACAAAAGTGAAAGAATCAGACAAACAATTAGAGGAAAAGTTTTCAAGAACAGGTTGAAGAAGAGAAGTAAGCCATTTAGCTAGCTGATGTTGGGCCGATCCGGTCATAGACAAAATCGGACGTAAGGGTACGTCCTTTTTGTGTATTTTCGGAAGACCATACATGCGCGGTCGCTGAGAGCCAGTGGGTCGGATTGCTTCATAAACTTGCTTAGAAATTAGGTACTCTTTCCTCAGCTGAAGTAATCGTCGTTGTATCCGTGATTCAATTTTAGCAGTGTTGTCGTTGTTCGTGACTGGTCCAAGATCAAGAAATTTGGTCGTGTCATTAAGAATCGTCTTCATCTTGTCGTTGTAATCGTTTTTGTTAAGAATGACAACGCCAGCACCTTTATCAGGCTTTGTTATAAGAATTTCTTCATTCATCCGAAGGGACTTGATGGCCTGAAAACACTCTTTTGTCATGAGGAAATCACCCAAGTCAATGGGGCTTCCACAATAAGCGTGAGCTAAGTCACTCAACCTGGCCTTTAAAGCAGCAAGCTGCTCTTCAGACGAAAGTTTGTGATGGACGAGTTGAGCGTAGAGTACTTCAAAGTCTGCTAGTATTTCTTCACGTTTGACACTAGTGGGCGGTAAGCAAAAAGAAAGTCCATGGGACAATACAAACCGTTCAGTGTCTGATAGTTTGTAATCGGACAAGTTTACGATGTTGTTCTGCTTAAAACTTGTCTGGTTGCCAAAACGATGTTGAAAAAGAAGACGTAGGTTGTTGTTGTTCTTCTTTTGGTTGATGGCTTCTTTTTGTTCATCTATGACTGACAGGTAACGACAGAATCGTACAAGGTCGAAGAAAGACAAAAACTGTCTAGCTTCTTGCCACAGTAAGCGACATTTAGTTCGACGATTACTTCAGCTGAGGAAAGAGTACCTAATTTCTAAGCAAGTTTATGAAGCAATCCGACCCACTGGCTCTCA
>CAVMFT010000254.1:0-19801 GCA_963680785.1 Diplosoma virens
ATGGAGTGCTCAAAGAACATAAACTTTGCTTGACAAATTTAACCCATCGCTCGTGAGGTGACACTTTGAAACATTAATGGTGACATGGGGCCATTTTAGACACCAATATTCTTTTGTAATTTCTATGTACTTTACCAATAAAACTTGCTAATTTTTCATTTCTAAATAAAAAATTACTATATTTTGGAATTAAAATTATAAAATTATCTAAAAAACTCAAATATACGTGTGGTTGATAAAGTAATACCTCCTATGTTCTAACTCAAAAAGGTAAAGAAATAGCAAAATGGAACAAACATTACTAAATCAAGCACACATTATGTTCAAGAATTTTATTTATTTCCCATTTGGAGTATATGTTAAACAATACATAACTTTAATGTAAAGTAACCAAAATAACTGAAACTTTGAGGAATGATGGTACAAAGTTTGATATTTAAGTCAATTAGTTTCTTAAAATTCTATTGATGTTGATAAGATTTAATAAAATTTTATGGGTTCTGTTTTTTTTTGGGTCACCCTGCATGTATATATAAAATCAAAAAAATGAGAAAAAAATAAATTGGCTAAATGTATATTAAATAATGTTCCTCATGTAAGCAAAATTAAAACAATAGAAAAAAAACAATCCTAAACATTAATTTATTCACTTGCATTTTAACACAAAGTGCAAATGACCCTATTTTTACCATGGTTATTACATACACTTCTACTGCACATTGAGCGTTGAGATTTCACTTTGCGATCTTGCAACCAAGTGCAGTGATAACAACGCTGTCTTTTCTCTCTTTCAGGTGGTGGTTCAGTACAAGTAGATGCATCTGGTGCACTATCACTCAAGAATTTATTTGTTTTTACTCTTGTAACTCTTGGAATGTGAATGCCATATTTCCTTCTTTTCAGTTCATTTTGCAGGAGTTGGAAATACTTAACAAAGGAAGTACAGTAGACCTCGGTTAATCCGGATTCGATTTGACATTCAAAATCATCCGAGTTAGGCAAAGTCCGGATAATTCAAAGTTTTTTATTAAGAATTGCAGTATATAAGAAATTATTTGTACTTTCAGTTTTATCTAAGTTAAGCAAAATTCCGCATTAATTGAATCCGGATTAACCAAGTTCCACTGTAGTTACAAAAAGTAGACAATAATAATAATTTTTGTTTAGTAAATTTTTTAAAATTTTAACAAAAATTTAAACAAATGCAGTATATATTTATCTGAAAGTATACCAAAAATTATAAGAAAATATATTAGAAAAAAAAAAGTTACCACTCATTAGAAAATTTTGGGGTCCAAAAAGACCCCACCTCACCGCCGCAGGGTTAACAAAGTAAATTTGTAAATTACTTTTTCATTAATGTTCAATTCATTTCAATTTTGTTATATTTATAATTCAGTGTTTGAACCTCAATTTTTGGCAGCATTTTTTTTATTTAGGCTATAACAAAACATTTTTAAATAACACTAATTCATAAACTATCCCTTATCCTAACTTGTAAAAATTGATTTCAAAATTTTTTACTTCCATTGTGAAGACAAGTGAAGCTAATGAAACAATTGTCATTGTGAACGACAATATAGCCCTTCCAACTTTTAGTTTGAAAATGTAAAATTTCCGGCTGTATTTTTAGATGACCGTCGGGGACTAAGTTTCGAGTTACTTTAAGCCAGTAATTTTTAATAAAAAACACGCCACTCTTGAAGGGAGTTAAAAAGCAGGTCAGTTTTAATTACATATTTTAAACAATGCATATATTTTGCCAACTTCAAAAACATTATTTGTCTCCAACTAAATGTGCATGAAAGTCTCGTCTTCTATTTAAAAAAAAAATACTTTTTCCATAATTGTGGTTTTTTTTCTACTACAACGTTGTTTTTTACTTCACTGAAAGAATTGTATTAGGAACACCAAAAAATTTTTGAATCGTGAGGAAGTCATGGGTCAACAAACAATCAAAAGTTTTTTGGCGATCTCCTAAAGATAACTAGATCGAATGCTCTCATTCAAAATCAAATTCCTTAAGACTTTTAAAACCTAAAAGACTGGTTTGTCTCTAAATAAACAGATTTCGCAATTCTAAATGTTAAAGAAAACTGAAAAATTTTGCAAGTTTTTCATAAACAGAACACTTTTTTTTTCGTCGCCAGCGTGGTCGAGTGGTTAGAGCACCGTGCTTGTGATCAACACGGGCTCGGTTCAAAACCTCGTCGTGCCATTTTGTTATGTTCTTAGGAAAACACTTTCCCCTGCTTGGTGGTCTTAGCAAGCAATAAAATTACTACTAACTTTATTTTAAAAAATAAGTGCTTCATTAACCACAAGCTTCACGGTACGTCACTGACTATCGTTATGTAAACTTGCCACTTAATAAAATTGAGTTTGACATGCCTGGATTAGGCTATACGATAGTTATGTGAAGAGACAAACCACGTGAAACAAGATCATCAACTTCAAACCAAAATATTTAAAAGAATTGTTCGTCTTCTTACATATTATTCCGGAGTTGTACATATATAGTACATATATACGAATATAGTAATCAAGTTTGATTACCTAATTTCATCTAGAAACAGGTTCGATCTCTGAATGCAATGAATCAAATATTTAGTTATTGTTCAACGAAACCTAAAATCTAAATGATCCGAGTTGGTCAATTAATTTTCGATTGAAGTATACTAGATAATACAGTTGAAAAGCAGTCAAAGAAATGGACCAAGAACATACTAGTATGACGATTAACCTTACACTCAACCTGGTAAGGGATTATTTAACTGTATGTTATAACTACAGTAAAAAACAGCTTTCTAACAGATGTTTTTTTTTTCAAAGTCTTATAAAAGATGTAATTATGTTTAAAGACACGTTGCTAAAAAACAACAATAAACTTTCTAACAAATTTGTAACTAATGTAGAGTCTTGTAAAAAGTTTAAAAACAAAGAGTGACCTTGAAAAACATGGTAGAAAAAAACAATTAGGTTTGTAACAAAGACAAACAAAGTCTTGTAAAAATAAATAGAAGCATATATTTTTAAACAGGAATTAGTTTTCTAACCAACGATTTTTTAACAAGTTCATAAGCAATTATCCTGAAAGGCGGTCTCTAAAAAATAATTAAATTTCTAACCAGTGAATTTTTATCAAACAAATATAAACAAGGATCTGGAAAGACATGTCACTAAAAACATTTAACCTTCTAACAAAGGTGTTACTTATTGAAAGTCAAACGAGTTCAAAGCCTTATAAAACTATAATCCGTTACTTTAAAACAATTTTCTAATGATTTTTATCAAGTTCACAAGTACAAACAAAGATCTAGAAAGACAGGTCTAAAAACATTTAACCTTCTAACAGAGATGTTACTTATTGAAAGTCAAACGAGTTCAAAGCCTTATAAAACTATCTGTTATCTTAAAACAACTTTCCAATGATTTTTATCAAGTTCACAAGTATAAACAAGGATCTAGAAAGACACGTCGCCAAAAACAACAAGTAGCTTTCTAACAAATTATTTTAATTGTTATAACAAATTCGAACCGAGTTCAAAATTATCCTTATAAATACATTAGATCGTTTGTAAAGTAGTATGAGAGAGAGCTAGTCATCCAAAAATTTTTTAATTGGTTACCCACGAAACTTTGACAAGATCCACCCTCCGGTCAAATTATCTATATTAAATAGAGATTTTGCTTAAACAATAATCTTTCATTTGCTAGAAATGACGTCATAGGAAGAAGATATATAAGCGCGGTTAATGGAGCTTTTAATCATTCACAATGAAGTTCACATGTGATATATGTTCTAAAGTGTTTAATGAAAAACGCACTTTGATAGGTTCAAACACTGAATTATAAATATAACAAAATTGAAATGAATTGAACATTAATGAAAAAGTAATTTACAAATTTACTTTGTTAACCCTGCGGCGGTGAGGTGGGGTCTTTTTGGACCCCAAAATTTTTTAATGAGTCGTAACTTTTTTTTTCTAATATATTTTCTTATAATTTTTGGTATACTTTCAGATAAATATATACTGCATTTGTTTAAATTTTTGTTAAAATTTTAAAAAATTTACTAAACAAAAATTATTATTATTGTCTACTTTTTGTAACTACAGTGGAACTTGGTTAATCCGGATTCAATTAATCCGGAATTTTGCTTAACTTAGATAAAACTGAAAGTACAAATAATTTCTTATATACTGCAATTCTTAATAAAAAACTTTGAATTATCCGGACTTTGCCTAACTCGGATGATTTTGAATGTCAAATCGAATCCGGATTAACCGAGGTCTACTGTACTTCCTTTGTTAAGTATTTCCAACTCCTGCAAAATGAACTGAAAAGAAGGAAATATGGCATTCACATTCCAAGAGTTACAAGAGTAAAAACAAATAAATTCTTGAGTGATAGTGCACCAGATGCATCTACTTGTACTGAACCACCACCTGAAAGAGAGAAAAGACAGCGTTGTTATCACTGCACTTGGTTGCAAGATCGCAAAGTGAAATCTCAACGCTCAATGTGCAGTAGAAGTGTATGTAATAACCATGGTAAAAATAGGGTCATTTGCACTTTGTGTTAAAATGCAAGTGAATAAATTAATGTTTAGGATTGTTTTTTTTTTCTATTGTTTTAATTTTGCTTACATGAGGAACATTATTTAATATACATTTAGCCAATTTATTTTTTTCTCATTTTTTTGATTTTATATATACATGCAGGGTGACCCAAAAAAAAACAGAACCCATAAAATTTTATTAAATCTTATCAACATCAATAGAATTTTAAGAAACTAATTGACTTAAATATCAAACTTTGTACCATCATTCCTCAAAGTTTCAGTTATTTTGGTTACTTTACATTAAAGTTATGTATTGTTTAACATATGCTCCAAATGGGCGCAACAGCATTGGAGGTAAACTTGCAGACGTCACTCAAAATTGTCAATCATCCCAACACATTTCTCTTTTTAGGACTTTTCAAGTTTTTGCTGTATTTAGTGCCATTAGTTCATCAATGCTTAAACTAATGGCACTAAATTATGCAAAAAATTTGAGAAATCTCAAAGAGAGATTAGTTTGAGTGAGTGACAATTTTGCGTGACGTCTGTAAGTTAGCCTCCAATACTGTTGCCCCATTTGGAGCATATTTTAAACAATACATAACTTTAATACAAAGCAACCAAAATAACTAAAACTTTAAGAAATAATAATACAAAGATTGATATTTAAGTCAACCAAGTTTCTTGAAATTATATTGATGTTGATAAAATTTAATAAAATTTATATGGATTCTATTTTTTTTCGTTCATCCTGTATATTAAAGTAATAGTAAAAGTAGCAAGATCAATAAAAACTCAGAGCATTAAATTAAGTTAAATTACAAAAGCCATGTAGACTCAACAGTCTGTTTCGCCTTTTCGGCTCATCAGGAGGTGATTCCAAACACAGACGAAAAGTAAATAATTAAGATAATAAAACACATAAAACTAATTGGTTAAGAGCCAAAAGTAATTATTAAACAAATTAGAATTAAAGATAAAATTAAAATTTAAAATTTAAAAATTTAAAAATTTGGTAAACAAGTGAAGCATTTTCAAGTAAATTTTTAAGTAAACAAGCTAAGAAAATTAAAATTTTAAAAATTTGTAAACAAGCTAAGCATTTTATCTACGTATCTGACACTGCAAGAACTGACTGGTGATCAAATTACACGCGGGATAGGTGGTATGAGAGAAAGAGCATTGCAAAGAAGAAAGTAGTGAGGTGTAAATGGACAGCGAGGAAATGGCTATAGAGAAGATCAGGGAGGTATAGGAAAGCAATAAATAAATGGATATAGATACAAGTGGAAACACGACAACAATGAGCAAGCACGGCGTACACCAGTGGTTCCTAACCTTTTTTCTTCATTACTCACTTTTGGTGTGATTGACCCCTTATTACCCACAACGTAAATGTTTTAAACTAAACTAAATCGAAATGAAAAATTTTAACTTTAATGTTTTTTTTTGTGAAAATGGATAAAACGAACATTAGAACATGAAACACAATCAAAAATTTAATACAACGCTGTCATTCTGTCAATGTGATTTTTGCTTTTGTTTTTTGTCAACAATCGATACGATGTCAGGTTTGATTTTTGAAATTGCACATCGAAGATCTGACTCCACATCCAACAACTTGTTCCGAGCTTTTGTTTTGATGGTAACAATGCTTGAAAAAGCTGACTTGCAAAGTTAAGTTAAAGGGAACGCAGTCAGCAATGCCAGTGGTTTCGCAGCAACTTTAGAATACGTATTCTGTATCATTGTCCAGAATATATCCAGGGTTTCATCGTCAAAAGAAGCCTTAGCAGATGAGTCATGAATCAAGTCCAAAAACTCCTCTTAAATAGCTTGTTCATCTTCTAGCAAATCTTCAATAGAATATTTGAACTGATTTCGTGTGAACACCATTACAGGAGTGTTGTGTTCAAAACCGGGAAAATAGCGGTGAAATTCCTTACTCAGCCTGCTAATGTGGTAGACAACCTCACTTTGAACAACGTCGCTAATGCCGTTTGTCTCACTCATTTTTTCTAACGTTGGTAATGCCACTCTTCTCCGACAAGTTTGTACTTTCTTTTTCCAGAGTTCAAGCTTTGCGATAAAAGCAGCAATCTTATCTCGTTATCCCCGCAGGTTCGAGTCTACATCTTGCAACTTGCGGTTCAGCTCGTTTAAATGACAAAACATGTCTGCTAGGAATACCAATCTGTTCTGAAATTTCAAATCTGAAATAACCCCCTTGAGTTCTTTCTTATGTTGGATTTCAATAAATTTAATGACCTCTGGAAGTAAACGCACAAGCCGAATCAACATCTCTCCTTTTGAGAGCCAGCGCACAGAAGTGTGAAACAACAAAGATTCATACTCAGCTCCCATATCTTGGCACAGTTTTTGAAAAGTCGAATATTCAGAGCACTCGCTTTTATGTAGTTGATGACTTTAATTGCAGAATTCAGTGTTTGCTTGAGTGGCAGGGACATCGTTCTCGAGGCCAGTGCTTCTCTATGAATGATACCGTGCGTGCCAATAACATTAGAATTCTTCCGCTTAACTAATTCCAGAAAGCCAGATCGTGCACCTAGCATAGCAGATGCCCCATCAGTTCAAACACTGTCAAGTTTATCCCAGTCCAGTTCTTCTTCCTCAAAAAAGTCTTCTATCAGCTTTAGCACATCGGCAGCCTTGGTAGTTGTTTCTAATGGGCGGCAAAAAAGTAAATCTTTCTCTATAACTTGACTGTGGATGTACCGCACATTAATTGGGAGAGGTTTGCAATATTAACGACTCATCCAGCTGTATTCCAAACACAGGTGAAGCTTTGATCTTTGCAATGAGTTGAGATTTGATATCACTGGCCATATCATCAATGCGGTTCTTAACGGTGTTATTGCAAATGAGACCTGTTTCATCTTTGCTACCGCTGACTCACCCAGCAAAATATTAGCGTATGCAACCAGACATGGCTTTATCAGTGTCTCACCGATGTTGTGTGGCTTTTTGGCCTTAGCCACTTGCTGGGAAACTTTGTAAGATGCAGTCACTATCGCCTTTGAATCGGTTCCAAATTGTCCTGTGCTGTTCAATCTCATTTTCTTAAATCGATTTGCTTTTAGCTCGAAGAAGCCTCTGTTCTTTCCAGCAAGGTGTGAGTGAACGTTTAAAAAATGTTGCTTCAGTTGATGGGGCTTTATAGAAGCATTGGAGAGTGTTTTATGACAAACAACACATTGCGGCAACTGCTCATCATGTCTCTCAACAAATGTAAATCCGTAATCAAAATAGGAATCGCTATATTTTCTCTTAGCCATTATTGTACTGTATATCTCTAAAACAAACTCTATTTATACACAACAATCCTATACCTCTCAAACAAAATTGTATTAATGACCTGAAACTTCATGAGTAATAGGTTTTACTGAATTTTAAAACAGATGAAATCAAAAATGTTTGTATTCACAAACGAAACCGTACTGGTAGCCATTTGTTCGGCATTTAAACACTTGCCCCGTGATTTCGAACTTAAGCGGCTTGCTTGAGTATGAATTTTTGATAATAATTTCCTACTTCTCACCTGCTAATCTTAACTAACTTGCTTGCCTAATAGAACTAGACTTCTTGCTTACAATAATCAACGAAGTACAGCAATTATGTCTCGATACCTTGTTACAAATAACACACCAAGCACGTAAAAACCTTATTCAAATACAATAAAAAAGAAAAAGAAAGAATTTCCGCAATTTTTAGCTTTTTACCTCAAACGCATCTATTTCCGAAAAAACTTTTAAAACTGAGAAAGTTGCCACAACCCACCAAAGGTTTATATAGGCACAGCACGAAAAGATAACAGCTAATTTTGACTAAGAAAGGCAATTAAGCTAATCAATTAAGTAATAAAGAAAACAGTTAACTAATAAAGAAAAACAGTCAATACAACAATTACCAGTCAAACTAAATTAAGACTTAATCGTTTTAAACACAAAATAATAATTAAACTTGACCATATAAATTATCAAATAATTAAATGCACAAAGAAATGAGCTACAATTTGACTTCTCGATTTACCAATATTGATTAAAATTAAACTTAAAATGCCTTAATTCAATATTATGCAATATCCTAATTATTGTAATTAATTATGATCATATGTTACAAAGTCTTACCAATAACTAACCAATAACTACTGTCTTAACAAAGAAAACAATATTTTTTGTTAAAGTAATATTTGATATTTATATCTTCAGGTGGTGGTTAATTCCCCACCTGAAAACCTTAAATTCCCCACTAGTGGGTAATTCCCCACCGGTTGGGAACCCATGGCGTAGACAGAGAGAGTAGGAAATTGCAAATTCAAAAATTAGAAAAATGAAGGATTAAAGTTAAAATAAAAATTTTTTTTCTTTTAATTTTAAAAATATTAAAAATATTAAATTGAGTTAGACTTTTTTTAGTTTAAATTTGTTCCGGTGTCGGCATTTGGAGACAAACTCGGATTGCTTGTTCAAGAGCGTGTGCTGGTCGGCTTGTACGATGGCGAGTTTATCTGCTAAGCAGAGGTTACAGCTCTTGGCGCCGCTGGTGTATGCAAATGATTTGCAAACAATTGACCAAGCTATCCGCGGTTTGATTCCTTTGTCTTTATATTTCCTTAGTGTTTTAGAAAGTTCTGTGGCGTTTGCTTTATCTCGTTGATTGAAGAATTGCCGGCGGTTGTAAAAGCGGTTCATAAATTCAGTTTCGCAGCAGCCAAAATAATGCTGGGTAGGTGAGTTGGGGCACTGATAGATGCTTTGTAGATGATTGACTTTGCTCGGCATTTTCCATTGAGTGGGCAGTTGGAAGGTTTCTGCAATTGCATGCATTCTTATTCATCAAGCCGGGAACAACACACAATGAAAAGAGTTCACTTCGGACATTCACTGATAAACATAGCCATCCCTAACAACCAACACTATCTCAAGCGTTTGCTAAGCAAGCTCAACATTTAATTTAAATAAACTGCTCTAACCTGTTTATCGAGTACTGTACCAGCATTGTGAGACAATTCGGTTATATAAATATATATATATATATATATATATTTATATATATATATATATATATTAGAATAAATAATTGGACAATGCCAGGAGGAGCTGCTACCTGTCTGAACAAACAAGATTCAAAAGCCAAGTGTCTTATGTATTATACGCGATGTAAACATTTAACTTCGACAAGGCCCTGTTTCGTCCGTAAGGGACTCATCAGGAATGTGGTACTGTGCGCATTGCAGTTAAATACATTACGAGGGATGTTTCGAGTAAGTGATATATGCCTGACAAAAGCATTATTACCAGATAGAGAACTGGATACAGCTGCTCACATCATGACTCCAGATAGAGAACTGGACACGAAAGACGAATATAATGCGTGAAATGCGAATAAAATATGCAAAAATACAATACACAATGTACATGTAAAGCACGACTTATATACTGTACAGATACATAACGGTTAGCGCCTTAGGGCAAAACACTGAAACGAAACAAAACGATCAGTAAGGCGGTACGCATTAAATTCATGATCAGCATATATTTAACAGAGCAGGCCTTGCATTCCTGGCACTAAGCTGTTTCGCGTACGCTCATCAGCAATCTAAATAGTAGAGTGCGTGATGTTACGTTTCCTCTTCTTCTTTTTCTTGGAGACAAGGTTGTCTGTATACTCCAGTTTACCGGTATGTCCGCTTCGATGCATAGCCTCTTCGTTCTCCGGGACTGCATTGAAAAATTCCTTGCTGTCGCATGAGAGTTGCGATAGGCGAGTAGCAAGCATTAGTGGCAGTTGCTTCTTAATGACTGGCGAATGGTTGGATAAACGGTGTATATACAGAGGTTGGTCGTTAGGTTTACGGAAGGGCCAATATCTTCCCGACCTCAGGTTTAAGGTAACGTCGAGGAAATTAGTTTGGACGAGGTTGGTTTCTGCTGTTATTTTTAAGCCGTGGTGTTGAAAGAGCTTTATGATCCGTTTTTTAATGCGTTCTGAGCTTGGGCCAGAGGCATTTTCCAGGATCGCCAAACCGTCGTCTCTGTAGAGGCCGATGTTGTTGCTCCCGATAAGTTGCGTTAAGTTGTTAAGAAGAAATAGGCCAACCAGTTCGTATATTTCGGCTCCATCAAAAGAACCCATCGCAACGTCAAATAGAGAGCCATTCTTTTTTATCCAGGCACCATCGCTGCCAAATAGAATTGATTTTTTGCAATGCAGAATTATATTAACTTCGTCATCATTGATTCTTACAAACTGTCTTGCAAAATCTATGGCATCTGTGAGCAGTTCTTCTGAAATGGAAGGGTAAAAATCTATGACGTCAAAAGACAGGAATTTGCATTTTTCCTTGTTGGGGAAGTTATTAAACCATGAGATCACAGCCGTAGTGTTACGCCATTGTTGTAGACCTGTTGACTGACGAATTGAAATGTTGATCCTATCTAGAATGTGTTTGCTAACTTTCCCAAGGTTCGATTTAGTTGGGTTTATGAGTCTGCATTTGGGGTTGGTGGCAAAGTTTGGCTTATGATCTTTCAAAGTTATAAACGCTGGTTTTTCCGGTAATTGTTCAATGCGGTTGTCTAATTTAAGATTTTTTGCTAGTTGCTTTGCTTCCAAATTGATTTGTCTTACGATGTTTTTGTTGGACTTGCGGTATTTGTTTGTGATGCTATCCTGTAGTAATTTCTCGTAGTTGTTTACTTCAACCTTATAAAGGTTTGTCGTTTTATCAGCAGTGTTGTTTTGTTTTGTCAGCAATGCTTGCTATTCGTCTATCGCAACTCTCATGCGACAGCAATGCTTAATGCTTGCATTGTCAGCAATGCTTGCTACTCGTCTATCGCAATTTGTCGTTTTGTCAGCAATGCTTGCTACTCGCCTATCGCAACTCTCATGCGACAGCAAGGAATTTTTCAATGCAGTCCCGGAGAACGAAGAGGCTATGCATCGAAGCGGACATACCGGTAAACTGGAGTATACAGACAACCTTGTCTCCAAGAAAAAGAAGAAGAGGAAACGTAACATCACGTGGTTTAACCCACCGTTTAGCGAGCATGTCAAAACTAATATCGGCAAGGAATTCTTGCGACTGCTCGCCAAACACTTCCCTCCCCATCACCGACTGCACAAGATCTGCAACAGATTCAACATCAAAGTGAGTTATAGCTTTATGCCAAACATGGCGGCGATTATATCGAGGCATAATAAAATCGTGCTGTCCAACAATACTACTGCTAATAGCACCACACCACCGTGCAATTGCAGAAACAAAATCAATTGTCCGTTGGAGGGAAAATGTCGCAAAAGCTCTATTGTTTATAAAGCGTGCTTACTATCAGGCAAGCTGCCAACAATTATTATGGTTGTTGTGAAACGGAATTCAAAACCCGTTTCAATAACCATAACCAAAGCTTCAAATTCCGGAGAAAGAGTAACGCTACCGAACTCTCCAAAGCTTTTTGGCAGGCCAAGGACGCAGGAAAAAACCCCCGCATAAAATGGAGTATCGTGGCCCATACAGCCCCATATCATCCGGGGGCAAAGTTTTGCAATCTATGTCTCAAAGAAAAACTTACAATCTTACAGGCAGATGCAAGCTCAACCCTCAACAAAAGAACGGAACTCAACGGAAAATGTCGTCATATGAACAAATTTAAATTACGCAATTTTACTTGAATCTTTTTGACTTACTTTTCCCGCTTCTTTTCTGTGTCGCCTGACCAAACCTTACTCCTACACGTTTGTTTCTTTACGATTTCTATCGCATGACGTTTTTATGCAGTGTTATGTGTTTCCTTATTGTTTTAAATCAGACCAAGTTGTTTATGCCCAGCGCGTACGTAGCCGACTTGCATGTGTAACTGTTAATGTTTTCTTAGAAAATTATTTGTTTTAGTGGATAAAATTGAGTGACAGTCAATATAAAAATATTTCCGCCGTTTAGATATTTTTACATTCTATGTTTTTTTATTTTACAAATTCCATCTGATGAGCTCTCTTTGGCGAAGCAGACTACGGTGGATTCCAAATTTTCAATTTTTTTAAATTTTTAATCACTTTCAAATATATATACACGTACATAGTTTTTTGGTCGGTGCTCTTCAGAGAGAAGCGCTCTGTGACGCCGGGTCATAGCAGTTTCATGGAATTTTAGACCACACTTTCATATTATTTTATTTACCACCGCAGACTGTTTTGCCTGTCCGAGCCCGTCAGAGGGCAGTTGGAGATTTTTTTCAATTTTCATTTACTTTTTTCATTTACTTTTCTTTTTAAATAAGATTTTTAATTACAAACTAACAAGATATATGCCGCCACTAAAATAAATCCACTTTATATTAAATATATGACCCACCTGATTTTGTGCACTTTAATCACCCCTCTCTTTTGTGTACTCTCTTGTCCGTCTTAATCCGCTTGTACCTCTCACTATCGTTCGCACTACCTTTCACTCACTTTTCCTTTCTACCTCATAAAGCTTACAGTACTCCCCCTTTTACTTTTATTGCTTTATAGAGTTTCTTACTTTTATACCTTTTTCAACACACCAAACTCGCCTTCCCTCATTTTTAATTTGAATGCAAACCTCCATACTTGCATTTCTTATATTTTTTCTTCTATGACGTCACAGGAATTGTATTATTTGCTTAACTAATTTTACTACATATTATTTTTATTAAAATTAACTGCATTTTAATTTTCTAGTTTCCACCCGACGATTCTTAGGATAAAACAGGCTGTCGTGGATTTTAATTGTTAATTTTTAATCTATTTTAGTGCTTTTATTAATATATATATAGAAAAATTATTCAATCACTGTTTAAAAACCACAACAGTCTGTTTCATCCTTAAAATCGTCTGGTGGTTACTAGGAAATTAAAAATATAGTTATTAGTGGTAAAAAAAAAAAGAATGCGTGTGGTATAAATGATATGTAGTTAAATTAAGCAAACAATACGAATCCTATGACGTCATGCAAAAAAACAACTCAAAATATAGTAAATGCAAGTATAGAGATTTGCTTTCATTTGAAGGTGAAGGAAGGCGAGTTGGGTGTGTGATGAAAGATATAAAAAGAAAGAAAATAATCTACAAAGCAATAAAAGTAACGAGAAAAATTGCTTAAGATGAAAAAGTAAAGTGCGTAAAAAATGGTATGAACGATAGTGAAAAATATAAGCGGATTTAATGACGAACAAGGAAGCACAATTGCACAAAAATAATGGCAATTTAAGCATACAAAATCAAGTGCGTAATTTATTTAGTTTAAATTTGTTTTTGTGGCGACATTTTCCTGTAAGTTCCGATCGTTTGTTGAGGATTGTTGGTTGGTTTGCGTGTACTATTTCTAATTTTTCGGTTAAGCACAGGTTGCAGCATTTTTGTCCTGGTTTATAGGGGGTAACTTAATTGATTATTTTCCAGTTAATTGTGGGTTTAAGACCTGATTCTTTGGCATTCCAGAATGTTTTGGAAAGCTCTGTGGCGTTTCTTTCCTTTATATTTTTAAATGATTGTGTATGATTATAATATCGTAATTTGAATTCTGTTTCGCTGCAACCTATGTAGCTTTCTGTTGTATTTCCATGAGTTATGTCTGCTTGATAAATTACAGATTGCTGTCGGCAAGATCCTTTTAGTGGGCAGATATCTTTATTTTTACAATTACATGGTTTTGATTGTTGAGAGCTTTCCTTTTCCAATAGCTTCTTGTTTTGACCGGTTACAATTGCTTTCATGTTAGGCATGCAGCTATAGCTAATTTTTATGCTATTTCTATTTAAAATTTTATGAAGCTTGTGTTGTGGTGGGAAGTGTTTGTTTATTAATTTTAAAAACTCTTTTCCAATATTGTTGGCAACATAGTTGTTAAAAGGCGGGTTGAACCATATGATTTTGCGTTTGAGCAAGAAAAGCAAGAAAGCAAGAATTCATCCTTAGAATCGTCAGGTGGTTATTAGAAAATTAAAAATATAGTTATTAGTGGTACTTCAGTTTGATTAATGTTTTAATGTAACGTTTAGAATTGACAGTTGCCCCTGGTTCCTAAGGCTAGAATCGCCCGCACTAGATTAGAGAAAAAGAAAACGTTCTTCTTGCAACACGACAATGCCAGGTCGCACGCGAGTCTCAAGACCACAGAATGTGTGACCAAGTTTGGCTGGACAGTGCTGCTTCATTCGTCATATAACCCTGGCCTTGCACCGTCAGATTTTTATCTGTTTGGGTCTCTAAAACAATAATTAGGGGGACAACATTTAGTTGACAACAATGCTGTCATAGACGCAGTCAAAAAATGGACTTCCACAGCTGGAAGAGAGTTTTACCAGCGCAGCATACAGGCCCTCGTTCACCGTTGGAAAAAATGCATTGAAAATGGTGGTGACTACGCAGAAAAATAAAATTCTTGAACATAATGTGTGCTTGATTTAGTAATGTTTGTTCCATTTTGCTATTTCTTTACCTTTTTGAGTTAGAACATAGGAGGTATTACTTTATCAACCACACGTTATATTGAGTTTTCTAGATAATTTTATAATTTTAATTCCAAAATATAGTAATTTTTTATTTAGAAATGAAAAATTAGCAAGTTTTATTGGTAAAGTACATAAAAATTACAAAAGATATTGGTGTCCAAAATGGCCCCATGTCACCATTAATGTTTCAAAGTGTCACCTCACGAACGATAGGTTAAATTTGTCAAGCAAAGTTTATGTTCTTTGAGCACTTCATAGAAATAAGATAACATCTCGAGGTATAAGATGCTTAAATGAAATTTTTCTATTGAAAGTGGATTTTTTATCAAAAAGTCATATGGGTTAATAAAATTTTTAACAAATCATGTTGCGTCTAAGTTGGTGTCAGGCAGGGGCGAAAAACCAGCAGCCCTCTATTGCTACTTTTTTGGGGGCGCTTTTCTTTCATTTATTTTCCCCAAATAAAGTAATCTTGAATTTAGTCTTTCCTTGACTCATATTTGGTTTACGATTTGTGGGGAAGTTTTCACCTCACTTGTAAAGGCAAGAAGATTGAAATTTGAAACAAAAAATTAGTGTTAGATCAATTGGGAATCTTAATTCACGATGTGAATTTAAGAAAACTCCGTTAAAATCTTTCTTCTGCCTGGGGGTTATATAAATCCAGATTATATAAATTGTAACCAATGTTCCAATTTGATGCAGTTACTAGAAAACACAAAATTGAAATAATACAAAACTTTCATTACAACAAATACTCACGATTTTGTGCAAACTCCAAGCAAAAGACAAGAGTTTTGAATTTTAGATTAATTTAATAATTATCACGTTTTTATTTTATTTTATGATTTCTTTGTTCTCATTCATCTAACTCGCGCGAAAAGTTTACATCGATTCGCGTAAATTTAATTACTTTTTTTTATAATAAGGGAGCGCGCTTACAATAGTCTTTGCTTGACTTTGCAAAACCTTGTGTGGCCCATTCCAACAAACTTCGAGACCCAATCAATAAATTATTCCGATCTGCTTTCAAAGATCTTAAAAGGTGACAATACAGTGTTGTCCAGTTATAAGTTTTTGTAGCGATGCACGATTGTAGTTTAGAGCTGAATGTTTTTTTTTTTTTTTTTTGTCTCTATATTTATCCTCCTGACTCGCAGGAAAGCGACGGAGGCGCTATACATAGGGTAAGCAATTACCCCGACCTGCTTCCGGAGATGCCAAGATATTGCTTTCCGCTAGTAATTTAGTAGAGATATGACTGCAATTTAGAACTGCTTGTCAAGAGCACCAAGCAGGGGAAAGTGCCGTAAAGTGTCTTTTATGACTCTCAAGCATAGAAAGTGCCGTAAAGTGACTTTTTTAAAGACAAAAAAAATGGCAAGAGTAGGAGTTAAACCAATATCGTGTCGATGATGATTGTCATAAACATGGCGATCATATGTACTTGGCTGTACTGTTAGCATGCGGAGAGGGCGGAACAAACGTTGTCTTTCTTGTAACAGACAATGAGTTAAAAAATTTGTTCAATCGTTGTTGCAATCAGCTAAAATTGACTACAACGTGACCCGGGGGAATTCCAAAGCCTTCCTAGAACTAACTTTATTGCAACAGAATCAAAACTAAAATCTTTATTCCAAACAAAACTTATTCAAATACAAAAATTCAGTTGTCAAGTTCAATAAGAGTCAGTGTTAATTTAGTCTAGTCAGCAAAAGGTATAGCTCAGCCAGCATGAAGCAAATTCAGCATACAGCACAGTCGGAAAAACATATTAAAGAATGGCTTTACCCGGCAACCAAAACGACAACTGATTCTAACAATTTAAGCAATAACAAAGAAATTATCAAATTTTACTGTTAAGTTAAATATCGATCAAACAAAGAAGAATGTCAATAAACCGCAAACTACTTTACGTTATAACATGAGTTAAAGGCCGGGATTATACCAAGTTTGAATCCGTATAAAGTATAGTTACATTTAAGGCGATTCTCTAACACTCGTAGTGTTAGAATTCTTATTTTTAATTCCGAAACAGATGACTATTTCTTCAATATTTTAAAAATCTTATAACTGATAAATTCAGTCAAACCAGCTTTGTAAGATAAGGAGTTCAAGAACTTTTAGAAATAAATGCAATTGTTCTATGTCCGTTTTATTCACCGACCATTTACCAAAGTTCATCATCATGATCACGTTCATCATATCTATTTATCCTCCTGATATCAACAGGCCTTAATGTCGTAAATCTGTTTTTTATCAATTGCGCACAAAGTTTCGGCTTAATATTAACTGGTTTAATAGAGCAGCTATAAAGAATGCAGTAAAAAGCGACATAAACTTGTTCCTTTTGTGAGTCTTTCATACTTAAAAAGCAATTTATTTTATTATTCACCGTTCCTGGCACCTGTGTTGGTCTTTTTATGATATTTTACTGATCCTCAAAAGTTATTTGTTGAATTTTTTGTTGAAAGTAGTTAAAAAAAACTGTTAAAAATATAGTAAGATACTTGTTTTAGTTTATTGTAGATAATAAGAGAAATTATTATGAGAAATATTTTACAAGTTTTTCTTATATTTTTCTTGTAAAACCTATTTAAACTGTTTGAATTTATCCTTAATCTAACATCCAAAAATCTAAACTTTCAAGTTTAACAGCTTTGTCATTAAAAGAATGAAATTTTAAAAGCGATAAAGTGAATTGCAATCTTTTCATACAGTACGTCTTAAAACACATTTTCTAAAACCTCCCTTATTTTGGCACATCATCAAACTGAAGTAGATTCTTAAAAACTAAGTTCAATTTTTTAATACAAAGCCTTAAATTTTATTGAATTTGTTCAACTGGGTGATCATCATATCTGCAACATGTGGCTGGTGACAAAGTCACTTTTTTGTTGAATTGTTGCAAAGCTGGTGAATCATTGACAACACTGTGACAATGTAATTAAATTGAGATCGGAACCAGGGCTTTTGGCGCCACAAAATTGCCATTCTTTTTATTTTGGTTTCAAATAATTAATCACATAAATCATTATAAAGTTTGTTTTTTTAACTCTATTTTAGCTTTTTTTGTTCAAATACATGTAGTTTTCAATTTTAAATAAAGTATAAAAAAATTTTTGCCTCAAACAAATTATATTTGCAGTTTAGGGATACAAAGTATATCGTCGTCGTCATCGTTTGAAGGGCATCCACTCCAGGTCAGACACAAGCAGAACTGGGGCCGAGGGTTTATCCTTTTACTACCCCAGATTTCTGCAATGCCTGAATCAGATGCTGGCAGTGATGTTATTAAGCCAGCATCGAGTTTCGTCATCCAAAACCGTCAGACCGCGTGCTCCATGTGGTGCCCGATGTATAGGGCACATTGTTAGTACATGGTCTGCGGTTTGCTCAGAGCCGCCACACTCGCAATTCGGTGAAGGAGCGAGACCCTATTTGTGCGTGGACGAATGGAATCGCCCAACATCAGTCCGCAAGCGGTTGAGCTTAACCCAAGCTACTCGGGGTAAGCCCATCCCAACAGGCCTGGCACAGGTTTCGGGCACAAAAGCACGGATTCTGGAAGCATTTCCACAATACTCCGTTTTCCATTTGTGATTTGTCCATTTAGAGGCGCCGATGCCAAGTCTGGCAAGGTTGTCCAAGAGATTCCGCTTAGCTGGCACAAACGGGCGTCTGGATCTTAGTCTCGCTTGGTGAGTATCTATGAGCACCCACTTAAAAGACCATATAAGATATGATCGGGATCCAGAGATCCACGGTAAGCCAAGGAGACTGTTGCTCCTAGTCGGCGAAGCTCAGCTGGCTGGATGCCTGAGAGTACAGGTAGGTGGTCCATCGGAGTGGGACGCAGGCATCCAGTAACTATGCGAAAGGCGTCGTTCAAGACAATGTCAATGAGGAGAGTGTGAGCACTACGACACCAGACTGGCGCACAGTACTCAGCTGTTGAGTAGACTAGAGACAAGGTGGCTATGCGTAGTGTTTTAGCACCAGCACCCCATCCCGAGCCCACGAGTCGCCTCAGCAGTGTGACGCACGAGGATAGTTTTTTGCGCAATGCCACTAAATGGTGACGAAACGTGAGCGATCTGTCCAATTTTACCCCAAGATAAGTAGGGGTAAAACAGAACGGTAAAAGTCTACCATTGTTGTAGACCTTTAGCTCACGTTTGGCCTCTCGGCTATTTAAGTGAAAGCTTCAACCTCCAAGTCTGGAGATACGCGGAATGTGTAGACATGTCTTGGCTTAAAGTCCCCTCCAAGTCCTTCCAGTTTCCAGAAGAGTGCAACAATGCTAAATCATTAGCATAAGCAAACTTTCTGGAAATCATGGAAGGAAGATCGTACGTATAGATGTTAAATAGGAGTGGAGCCAAGACCGATCCCTGAGGAACGCCGTTTTTAAAACGGCGTAGCCTGCTTAGCTTGCTGTCACCGGTGGTAAGGGTAAAACTTCGATTTCGGACAAGCCCCATAATCATTCTGACCATGTGCTTATCCGGGAGAAGTCTCAGCAGCTGGCAGGTAAGGCCACAGTGCCAGACAGTATTATAAGCAGCTTTCAAATCGATAAATACGGCACCGGCTTTCTTTTAAGCCTCGAAAGAATCCTCGATGTTCTGGGTTTGCAGAACAACTTGATCTACGGTTGACTTCCCGCGTCGGAACCCAGCCTGCTCTTTAGGAAGAAGTGGATCGATTAATTAATGCGGGTATAGATAAGCATCTCGAG